>CM056829.1:27184663-27547163 GCA_029853015.1 Chelidonichthys spinosus | reverse complement strand
GGGTTTAAAGCTGCAGCACAGTGGTGGGGTTTAAACCTGCAGCACAGTGGTTGTGTTTAAACCTGCAGCACAGTGGTTGTGTTTAAACCTGCAGCACAGTGGTGGGGTTTAAACCTGCAGCACAGTGGTTGTGTTTAAACCTGCAGCACAGTGGTGGGGTTTAAACCTGCAGCACAGTGGTTGTGTTTAAACCTGCAGCACAGTGGTGGGGTTTAAACCTGCAGCACAGTGGTGGGGTTTAAACCTGCAGCACAGTGGTGGGGTTTAAACCTGCAGCACAGTGGTTGTGTTTAAACCTGCAGCACAGTGGTGGGGTTTAAACCTGCAGCACAGTGGTGGGGTTTAAACCTGCAGCACAGTGGTTGTGTTTAAACCTGCAGCACAGTGGTGGGGTTTAAACCTGCAGCACAGTGGTTGTGTTTAAACCTGCAGCACAGTGGTTGTGTTTAAACCTGCAGCACAGTGGTGGGGTTTAAACCTGCAGCACAGTGGTTGTGTTTAAACCTGCAGCACAGTGGTGGGGTTTAAAGCTGCAGCACAGTGGTGGGGTTTAAACCTGCAGCACAGTGGTGGGGTTTAAACCTGCAGCACAGTGGTTGTGTTTAAACCTGCAGCACAGTGGTTGTGTTTAAACCTGCAGCACAGTGGTGGGGTTTAAACCTGCAGCACAGTGGTTGTGTTTAAACCTGCAGCACAGTGGTGGGGTTTAAACCTGCAGCACAGTGGTTGTGTTTAAACCTGCAGCACAGTGGTGGGGTTTAAAGCTGCAGCACAGTGGTGGGGTTTAAAGCTGCAGCACAGTGGTGGGGTTTAAACCTGCAGCACAGTGGTGGGGTTTAAAGCTGCAGCACAGTGGTGGGGTTTAAACCTGCAGCACAGTGGTGGGGTTTAAAGCTGCAGCACAGTAGTGGGGTTTAAACCTGCAGCACAGTGGTGGGGTTTAAAGCTGCAGCACAGTGGTGGGGTTTAAAGCTGCAGCACAGTGGTGGGGTTTAAAGCTGCAGCACAGTGGTGGGGTTTAAAGCTGCAGCACAGTGGTGGGGTTTAAAGCTGCAGCACAGTAGTGGGGTTTAAACCTGCAGCACAGTAGTGGGGTTTAAACCTGCAGCACAGTAGTGGGGTTTAAACATTTGGTTATTAATAGATAATTATTAATACCAATAGAATTATTGATATTAATAGGATTATTAATAGAATTAATATAAACGGGGCACTACTCTGAAACCAGGATAACCAAACTTGTACTCAATATCAAGGGTTTGTAGTCAAATGCCAATAATTATAATTAATAACAGTTGAAGGATTTGTGAATTCTTTGCAGAGAAGAGGTTTCACATTCACTCTCATACAACATTAATAACACAGCAGTATGTTTAAAAGGGGTTTATTAACTATAAACAAATAAACATACACTAAGTGGTCTATCTAACTAAATACTATATAAGTGTAAGTGTGTACCGTATCATGTGTGATCATCGGAAGTTAAAGTGGAGCTGTTACGTCAACCTGTGTGTTGATGTATTTCCAATGAGACAGAATAGACAGGCGGGACATAACATTAGTTTGATCCTTTCAAAGATTAGCTCACAACCTCCTCTTGTTCCGATGACAGAGGGATGGATGGATAAAAGGCTTTTTCATTACAGCTCCGGTTTTTAGATGTTATCTGCATGAAAGATCATCTTTGTGTCTGAAGATGTCTTAAAACCGAAATATTACAAAGATTAACACCAGGTGGGTGTCGGGATTCAGTACAGCATCATTAGAGAAAAGGTATCGCCTTCACACTTCTCCATCCCACAGTCCATCCCAAGTGATGGACTCTGAATGAACATCATGCTGGACTGAAGAAGACTTGAAAATCGAGATTGAGACCATAAACTCATGTTTACAATGTTTACTGAGATAATACATCAAGAGAGAAGTAGGACCATTTTCTCATAGACTTCTATACAACCAGAGAAGAGTCGCCCCCTGGTGGCCAGCAGAGAGAAGTAGGACCATTTTCTCATAGACTTCTATACAATCAGAGAGGAGTCGCCCCCTGGTGGCCAGCAGAGAGACTGCAGGTTTATGGCACTTCACAATTGGCTTCACTTTTCTCTTTTTTTGAGGTGAGAGCATGTTAGATTTAATTGACTTGACCACATCTGGAGGTGGTTCATGATGTGATCAGCTGTAAAGCCGGAGAACTCCAATGATTGGCCAGTAGAATGCCACCTGACTCCGCCTCTTCTAGCAAGCTCAAGCAGACCTGCTGCAAGCTGCAAGTAGCAACAATGTCATTCTAGCAACTTTGTCCACCATCCTCAGATTATGGTGTCCTCTGTCCACTGTCCAATCACAATACAGGCAGAATCCAGACAAAAATATCCAGAATCCAATAAGAATAATAATATAAACGTTCTCGTCTAACACTAAGAAGAACTCTGTCTCGACATGTGATGATGTGGTGTGATGTTGGGTCCACCAGTGCAGTGGCTCTAATACTGGCTCTATTAGCACCTGATCCACTCAGAGCCGTGATGGCTCCCAGATAATCACAGCCGGAGGACGAGGCCGAGTGGAGGGCTGAGTTTGGATCTTATCACCGTTTCCCATGATGCGGCTGAATTGCATGCATTCGTTTAAGTCACGTTAAAGTGCAGCTCCTCTGTCAGACAGGAAGTGGAAACATGCTCCTTCCTTTTTACACATGCTGACCTTTTCTTTCTTTTTTCTTTTTCTAGTTCTCTCTTATGTGTAATGTTTTGTTTCCATTTTCATCTTTGTATGTTTTATGCCCTATCTTGTATTTTACAGTTTCCTTGTGACAAAGACAAAATATCAAAATGCTCTTTATTATCTTAAACATGTAGCCACGACCCTTTTTACCACAGCTCATTAGCAATTAAAGTATTTTGTTTGTATAGCACCAAATCAGCAATTTGCCTCAGAAGGCTTCACAATCTACTGCCTCGCTTCCTCGGCCCCGAACTGGAGACAGGCCGATGTAGGAGTCCATCGCAGATCCGGATTAAAAAACACTCACAATAAGTTGATTGTGGTGAAGTGACAGTAATGACGTAATGGGAGCAGTAATAACAGGAGTAAGAGAAAACATGGAATGAATAGATAACAGTATAGAAATAAAATAGCACTGGATATAATATAATAATAATAATAATAACAGATAACATGACATCATCGTGGTCGGACACAGAGACCACATGTCCTCTCTCACAGCCAGCGGTAGTTGGGTGGCTATTTACAGCACCTGATTGATTGTCAATATAAATATTGTCTGTAGTCATTTACTACTGTTGACAACCACGTCTACAACTTTTCCGAACACATCCTTCCTCTTCTTCCTGTTGGGCCTTTGGGTCCTATTGTAAACATCTCTTCTCCCTCCACCAACCTGTCTCCCTGCCACACTTCTCCCTCCACCAACCTGTCTCCCTGCCACACTTCTCCCTCCACCAACCTGTCTCTCTGCCACTCTTCTCCCTCCACCAACCTGTCTCCCTCTACCAACCTGTCTCCCTGCCACTCTTCTCCCTCCACCAACCTGTCTCCTGCCACACTTCTCCCTCCACCAACCTGTCTCCCTGCCACACTTCTCCCTCCACCAACCTGTCTTTCTCTATATCTCCATGTGTTCACTAACTGGTCTGAAACCAGACACCTGCTGAGGTTTTCAGCTGAAGATCATCAGTGTTTGAAAGTCAGCAGGCTGAAATCATCCTGTGTTGAATGTGAGGTTTACAGTTTAGACAGCGGTGTGTTACAGTTTTTTTTGATTGCTTTGACGCAGTAGTCGACTCAAAAGCCACATTCTTCAAAACTGTTAACGCAAAGGCCTAAACAGTGGCACCAATGGTCAAAATGACTAATTTTGCCTGCAAAAGGCTCTAACTCCACCAAAACATTTAAAATATGGACCAAAAGCAAATTTTGCCCTCAAACACCACAACTTGCACACAAGTGCATAAGCGCTTCCAATCAGTCATTAGACAAGGGGCATCAAAATACAAAATTCAGCTCTCAATGTGAATCAGTGCTGCATTACTGGTCAGCAGCTTACATATCAGTGCCAATTTGCTTTCTTGCAAAAAATAGATCCAGAATCATATACAATGATTTTTCAAATTTTATTGAATGCAGTATTCATTCTTTTTTTTTTTAGATTGTGGCTAAGAAATGAAATATTCCAACAGAAACCACATATATAGTATGAAAGAAAAAATACAGTAAAATCCATCACTGTGTAAGACATAAGGAAAATAAAAATAAAAAATTCTGTACAATAAAGAAAGAAATCTCTTCTAGTCAATTCTCTCTTGAGGAATAGGCCACATGGCCTCATCTACGTCGCACTCAATATTTTCTCTTGCGATGCTCCTAGGGAAAAATCTTCTTGCATGCCTGATCCAGCCTTGGCATGCCTCTGCATCTATATCTTGGGCAGCAGCGGTCATTGCATCGATCAAGGGCATCTGGTCATAGGGGCGATGATCGTAAACCTTCCATCTCCATGCACTGAAGAATTCCTCGATAGGATTTAAAAATGGAGAGTATGGAGGAAGGAATTGTGTCATCATCCTCGGGTGCCCTGCAAACCACTCATTCACCACACGAGAGTGGTGGAATGCCACATTGTCCCAGATGATTACAAACAGAGGCATGCCAGGCCTCAACAGCCCTCTTTCCTGAGGAGGGATGAGCCTGTCATGCAGGATGTTCAAAAATGCAATGAGGCGCTCACTATTGTAGGGACCAATAGTTGGAATATGGCAGAGGACACCATCATTAGAAATAGCAGCACACATAGTAATGTTGGCGCCCCTCTGCCCTGGAACTGTAATAGTGGCCCTATGCCCAATGAGGTTCCTCCCACGTCGCCTTACTTTACAGAGGTTGAAGCCGGCTTCATCCACATAGATGAAAACATGATGTGCCCCCTCAGCTTCAAGCTCCATGATACGCTAAAGAAAAAAAGCAAAATTACAATTGCATACAGTAAAAGTACCTCCAGTTTACTGTAACTGCATGATATGCCAAGGCATAAGAGTATACGTAGTACTGTAATGTGTCCTTACCTCCACATATTGGCATCTGGCCTCCTTCACAGCATCTGAGTTCCTCTGGAAGGGAACTGTGTAGAGCTGTTTCATTGCCATATTGTTCCTTCTAAGCACACGGGTTATTGTGGTCTCACTCAAAGTATTTATATTTCTAAATACCCCCTGATCTGCAATCACTGCTGCCCTGATTTCCCGCAACCTAATGGCATTATTTGCCAGAACCATGTTGACAATGGCTGCCTCCTGCTCAGCATTCAAAAGTCTTCGTCTACCACCACCGACTGGTAGCCTTTCGATTCTATAAACAACACATGAAATGTGGAAAAAAATACATGAAATAATGTATATCACTACGGATATATCTGTATATACTGTATAAGTGACATTACCTGTTCTCCAGTCGAAAATTTCTGACAATGGATGCAACCGTGTTTCTATTGACAACAGGTTGGACTCTTTGTCCAGCCTCTCTAAATGAAAGACCATGATTTACCACATGATCAATCAAAGTTGCCCGAATTTCATCAGTAACTTGAGCCCTTCCAGCTACACCTCCACCTCGCACACGGACTCCTCTTCCTCGGACTCCTCTTCCCCTGAGCCCTCTACCTCTCACTCTCATCTGCCTTAGACCATCCATGCTTGCAAGTTACAACACACAACGTGGCACCTTTTAAGCCTGCAGACTGATTGCTAATTGAAAAGTTGTGTGCAGCAGTGTCAAACAGGTGCTTCAGTGATTTCATACTGGTCAAGAAGTTTCTAAGAGATGGGAACATATATTTTCTGTTTGGTTACCACAGCTAAAGCAATGGAGTTTGGACTGCTTGAATGACATCTGCGTTAACTGATTTGCAAAAGGGTGCGGGAAGTGTGTCAAAACAATGACAATGGGTTAACTCATTTGCAAGAGGTGTCTTTTGCTCTGCTGAGAGAGTGATGATGAAGACTGAGAGGTTACCAGTTTCTTCAACCAGGTCAATGCAATCAAAAAAAACTGTAACATTTGAACAAAGTGCTGTAAATCCACAGTGTTGTGAAGGTTGTGGTTAAAGTCAGGAGAAAAGTGTGGAGAGTTTCTAAAACTGTGTTCTAACAATGAAAAAGGAGCTAGAGTTTGGTCCACATGAACTGCTGCTGTGCAGACTGGAGTTAGAGTTTGACACCTGTAGCTGCAGCTGTGCCTGCTGTTGAAAAAAACTGTAATTTATTTTGATAATGAATGTTGTTCATGATTATATTTACTTTTCATTTGTATTTGTTATTTTAGTTTGTTTTTTACTCATTTGCAGAACGTTCAAATTAAATCAATTCAAATAAAGTGAAAGGAAATGTTGTTTCGTGTCCACTTATATGTATGTGTGCCTGAAGGGAAGTGTTAACATTGTTACCGTTGGCAGGTGGTGTTTAAATGCTGCTGTTCAAGTTCAAGAGTTCAAACATCTCTACTCATCTCGACTACAGCCGTTGTCTCAATGTCATCAGGTCATTTCTGGTCCTCAGAGCCCTGCAAGTCCTCAGAGGCAGGATTTTACGATAAATTTTGTAACACTGAACAAAATTTTTAAATCTCTTCAGCTTCTCAAAGACCTGATTTCAGGCATCTCCAACAACACATGGACTTTGAGACGAGTGAACTCATTTACAGGGTTTCCAGCTCACGCAGCTATGTTTTGGCAACAGACTTACATTTTTAATGATGCTTCATTTGATTTTGATTTTACACAGCAAAAATATTTTGGTGGTGTTGGAGCAAAGCTAGGGAGAAAGGCGGCCTCTCTGAGCTCTATCTGATTAAAATGCAGCCAAGTATCCATATGCTTCTGTTCAGTTGGAACAAGGAAGGAGAAGAACATGTGGCCACTTATACTCAATACCGCTGAGCTGCAGATAAAATCTTCATTTCATGATCACAACCTTGTCAGACGAATTAAAAAACCATCCAACAGCAGCTCTCAGACGTCTCTGCAAATATGGATTTGTTCTGGTTATGTTGGTAAACCACATGATAAATATGGCAGCTGAAGGCCGGACGATCTGATGCTGATTCCCACTGAGACGCCGTCGACATTCAACATGACACAACTCCCTATTCACTCAAACAAGCACTTAACTGCTTCCTGACGGAGGGCCGCTTGCCGTCTCGGTTTCCTTCCAATATTGACTCAACAGCAGCTCCTATTCACGCCGGAGCTTCCCGTCGGTGGAGCTCTTGGACCAAACCTTTCTGGGTCAACATCTGTGATCAGAGACAGAGAAGAAGCCTCTGAACGCTAACACGACCAGCATGGACGCGTCCCGCAGAAAGGTACATTTTCAACAACCGCTCCGTGCTACTGCTTCGTCTAGCGGGGGCCACACCCGAGGCCACGCAGCCAAACTCTCAGCCGAAAGGCATTCTTCTCACGTAGCTGCTAATGAAACACAGTGTGTTTACCAGGAAACAAGGCGGCCTGCTCAGCCAGGGGAGACCCCTCCACCGCCACCCCCATTCACTTTCTTTCTCATTCTAAATGTGCTATTTAATACAATGTGGCCCCTTCTTTGTGACGGAGAGATTGTCAGAGATTGAGATGATGATGTCACTCATGTGCCTGGTGCTGTTTTCTCAAATGCATGTGAAAGGCTTTATTCGAGCACATGAAGTAATTAGTTGAAATACGACTGCAGCTGATGACGGACTAGCGGGACGAGTAGGAGGTGAGAAGAAGCCGATGTCCCTGGAAGCTGGAGTGGTGAAGAAGGCACATTGTTGAGTGAATGCTGGAGAAGATCACGGCCTCGCTAAGTGGACTGTGACAGTGAGGGAGGAATGGAAGGCCAACGGAAGTGGAAATGACCGGGCCATGAATCCTCCTCCTCTGTTTTGGTTTGAGTGGTTCATCAATTGTCTGTGTTTTCTGACCTGGACCAACCAGAAAGGTAACACCCCTATGAAACACACCTGCTACCGCTGGGCTGGTTGTCACGGCGGCTGGCCAGTTATCTGACAACACGCTGGGAACATGCTGGGAATAAGCTGGTGCTCGTCATTCACAATAACCCCCTACGTATTTGGAGCGTTGCAACACGTTCATCAAATAGAGCGGCTCAGTCAGCACTACATGATGCTGCAGCCTCGGTGCTCACTTCCTGTTCCTCGGATACAAACTCACTTCCTGTTCCTCGGATACAAACTCACTTCCTGTTCCTCGGGTACAAACTCACTTCCTGTTCCTCGGGTACAAACTCCATTCCTGTTCCACAGATACAACCTCACTTCCTGACCAGGGACGCTGGCTAACATATGAGAGCTTCTGCTCACAATATGACATAGTTTGCACACATGCTCAATTTGACAAAGTAATCAAAGCCATCCCTCTGTCATTAAAAGGGTTAGTCCATAACAGATTTGTGGTCATAATTTTTTTTCGATGAGGGAAATTCAAACAAATGAATGCGCATTCATCTTGATAATATACTCTTCCCGATTCGATCAAACAGAAACTCCATACTGCAACTTTTCTCGGAATCAGACGTTAAGAAATTTATAACCAAATATATCAAGTATCCTGTAAGCCCCAAGACAAAAGAAGTCCATTTTAAAATTATGAGTAATATTTGTCCATCCAACGAGCTGCTAAGAAAAAGATTTGGTGTGGATCATAATAATTGTAACTTTTTTGATACTGAAACTGAAACTACTGATCACCTATTTATACTCTGTATGTACTGCAAAGCCTTTAGGGAGGATTTACAGGACTGGCTCTCAATCAAAATCAAACTTCTCACTCCTCTCACAAGAGAAAACATTGTGTTTGGTGTTATAATGAAGGACATTAAGACTGACTTGATTCTGAACAATATGATACTGATGGCAAAGGTTTTCATCCATACCTCCAAATGGAGGGGAACAAAACCCCTTTTTTCTGTTTTTAAGCGGGACCTAGCCAACCATCTTTGCACCTTAAAACTAATGAAAGGGAAACACGCAAGAGCTCTCCTCCAGGCTTTTTTCTCTCTCTCCTTATTTTATAATGTATTTTATGTGTATTTCATTTATTTCTGTTCCTTTCTGAAGTATTATATATCATTTTATACATTTTAAGTTATCCTTTCTATCCAATGTGCCTGTTATGCTTACTGAGAGGTGTTAATGACATGTTTTCTATGTTTATATTGTAAATTAACTTTCTCAATAAAGTTAAAAAAAAGAGATGTTCAACAGGCTGATTGGCAGCAAGTGAGGCCTCTAGCGTCACTGCAGCTTCATGCGGCTGAAATGTTTGCCTGAAACCCGGAGAGAGGCACCGAGGGTCGATCCACAGAGCTCCGAGGAGACCGGCAGACTTTAAGACGCAATCAGAAAGCTCCCCAGGCCGGATCCACGAGTGTCTCTGGCTGTGACTGTTGACAAGCTCAGAGCTCTGGGCATTTGGCCATACATACATCGGCTGCTGCTCAATGTGACAAGGGTTAGTTTTGGGGTTGTAGAAGAAAATGTGTTACCTTACAATTCTTATTTTTATCTCATACTAATATTCCTTTCTCTTGTACTCATCAAATGTCCTGCTGTCCCTATTTGATTGTGGTTAACTTATTATTAACAACCTTTGATCTGCCCCCCTTCCTGGACCGTCTCCGAAACATCTTTATCTCACATACTTGATCAAGGCCTGATTAATGACCCCTGTTGTGACATTGTGTTTTAAGAGCCCAGCTGTTCCGAGAGAAGTCACACCTTTCTGTTTACTCAGGATGTCTGTTCCTCTTGGGAGAGACACGTATTGAATCTATGCAAATCCACTCATCAGACCTCCACCTCTGGTTCTGTCTATAAAGCTCTCTTTTGCCCCACATTATTTAGAATAGACTGTATCGCAACACTGTATCTTCCTTTCTCCACTGTCAGTGATTAAATTTCATCTGAACCAGCCACAGAATTGGACCTGAAGAGTTTTTCTTCCACAATATGGCGCTGGAGGGAGTGATTTTGAACATTAGCAATCGGCGCCAAATTCAAAGGGTAAAGGAAGCGTCTTGTAAAATTCCTAACTTTTGTTGATATTCACAATACCCTGTCTCAGGTCCAGATCTTCCATAGAATTTCAAATAGCAGCGATTGACTGCAGGCGGTTCTGGTGAGTTTTAAGCAAAAAGGCCTTGTAGTATAAGGACGGATTACAGGGTGCGATTCTCTATAAAGTGACCTTATGGGTTTGAGTTTTTCTCTGTGTAACGGATTATTATATGAGGTGGATGATATTGTTATGGAGTAACCAAGCTTCCATTCATATTGTCATGAATCCTATTGGTAGCATAATGACAGTTTGCATGGTGGAATTCTCCGTGACCTTATGAGTCTGAGTGTTTCTCTATGTGAGGGATTGTTATGTGAGGTGGCCAATTTTAGTGGAGTGAATCAGTCTGACACTATCCATCCATCCATCCATCCATCCATTCTCTTCCGCTTATCCGGGACCGGGTCGCGGGGGCAGCTGCCTGAGCAGGGACGCCCAGACTTCCCTCTCCCCGGACACTTCCCCTAGCTCCTCCGGGAGGACCCCAAGGCGTTCCCAGGCCAGCTGGGTGACATAGTCACTCCAGCGTGTCCTGGGTCTTCCTCGGGGTCTCCTCCCGGTGGGGCATGCCTGGAACACCTCCCGAGGGAGGCGTCCAGGGGGCATCCGATGCAGATGCCCGAGCCACCTCAACTGGCTCCTCTCCATGTGGAGGAGCAGCGGCTCTACTCCGAACTCCCCCCGTGTGGCGGAGCTCCTCACCCTATCTCTAAGGGAGCGCCCCGCCACCCTACGGAGAAAGCTCATTTCGGTCGCTTGTATCCGGGATCTTATTCTTTCAGTCATGACCCAAAGTTCATGACCATAGGTGAGGGCATTACTGCAGCCGCTGCACCGATCCGCCTGTCAATCTCACGTTCCATCCTTCCCTCACTCGTGAACAAGACCCCAAGATACTTAAACTCCTCCACTTGAGGCAGGAACTCCCCCCCGACCTGGAGTCTGACACTATATTGTCATAATTCCTAAACTTGGTAGTATAATGACGGTTTGCATAGTGGAATTCTCTGTGATTGAGGATTTTTTTGTGTGAGGAATTGTTATGCAAAGTCGATGATATTTAAGTGGGGTAACCAGTCCATCACTCATATTGTCCTAAATCCTATTGGTAGTATAATGACGGTTTATATAGTGGAATTCTCTGTGATTGAGGAATTTTCTATATGAGGGATTGTTATGCGAGGTGGATGACATTTTAATAAGGCAACCAGTTCGCTCATGTCATCGTAATCCTTACTTGGAAATATGACGATTTGCATGGTGAAACTCTCTGTGATCTTATGGATTTCAGTGGTTCTCTTTGTAAAAGATTGTTATATTGAATTAATAATGTGTATAACCGGTTTGAGAGTTGTATGAGCTCCTTGTAACGTCTTGTTTGTCAATGTTGTGTAGTTGTGTTTTACTGTGATTTAAGGCCCGCTGCGGCCCTAAATACGTCTTAGTCTTGTTAAGATTGTTTTGTCTATTTGTTTGTATGTTGTTTTCTTACTGTGAGAAATTATTGCTGGAATTGAGTAGTTGCTCGGGAGGTTACAATTGAACATAACATTCCAGCTCTAATTTTTTATCTTCCTTATTCCTTATATAGTCAATAACCTTTTCACCGTGATTCACGACTGCTGTTGCCATGTGGTTAAGAGTACTTTCCTATTCATGTATATGTAACGTAAGTAGTAGTGAGTAGTGTAATATGTGTTAATTTATACCTGCAATGAGCGCAACACTGCCATCTAGTGGCGCGGCGGTGCCTAGGGGAAATTCAGAATGACGAAGTATTTCAATGCGGTAAAATGGTTAATTGTGTATAGTTCAGGAAAATGTATAATCTACGGAGTTTTGAATGTCTTGAATGTTCACACTTTATATTTTACAGTATATATCAGTATATATTATATACAGTATATATAATATCTTTGTAATGATTTATGCTTACTGCTTTGAGCATAATATATGATTTGTTAGTTCCTAAAATATAATTTCAGTGATCAAGTTAACCTTATATTAAGCTAAACTAGCTTAATTGTACTCGTTCATAGTGTTTATCCCGTGACTGAAGATTTCCCCTGTCATTCCCCACTGGAAACGCTGTGTTGCAGGTAATATATTTTGTTGTCATATTTTCATGATGTTATAAATTGTATGATTGGTTTGTTTTGATGTGAGTTGCCTTTTTACCCGTTGGGTTAAAAGGCCCACGTTATCCTGGCTAGCTTAAGATTTAGACTGGCAGCCTGTTAATTGTGAATGTTATGTTATTTATGTTGACCTCATGTTAGTCACAAACATGTTTTCTATCCTTCATTGTAATGTGATGTAGTTTGCACACAATAATACCCACTATACGATCACAGCAAGGTTTATTAATGCTGTTTTGTGTTGAAACACTCGATTTGTATTCTTTTTAGTGAAAAGAAAATTCAGAATGACGAAGCATTTCAATTGGTGTTTATCCCGTGACTGAAGATTTCCCTCGTCATTCCCCACTGGAAACGCTGTGTTGCAGGTTCAAAATAAAAGTCCTGTAATCCACCTGGTCGTCGTCTGTGGTTTGTGGAGCAACAACTGTGCGAAGTTTCAACACGAGCCACATCCGTCACATATATTCAAATTTTTCTTCACTGTTCCTTTGTTATTTAGTAGCAGTGTTGGGAAAGTTCACTTTCTATAAGTTCAAAGTTCAGTTCACAAATTTTAAAATGAACTAGTTCAGTTCATAGTTCATAATTTAAAATGTTGAACTAAGTTCAGACTTCCAAAAATGAACTAGTTCATAGTTTTTTTTTCTATATGCTGCTGCAAGCTATTATTTGTCAAAGTTAATGCCACAGCCTATATAGAACCACAGACAATTATTTTATCAGTTTTAACACTGAAACTATGCATCAGATTTCATCTTATCCGATTTTGAATCCTTATCCAACCAGGGTTTACATTAGAATTGAGGGGACAGCATTTCCCCATTGCTGCTTTATCACTTTGCTGCTGTCCACACTAGTAGCAGCTGCAGCTTTCACACCTACAGTATATTCTCAAAAACATTAGGAAAAACTTGTTTCTATTTTTAATGAGGAATTATAAAAAGAAAAACAGGACAGCTTCAGTTCAATGTCCCGTATCAGGTTTGCTGTTGATGTGATTGAAGTGCAGATTTTTTTTCCCCCTTTTTTTTTAAAGCCGGCGGGCAAAGTTTGCACAGAAATATAAGATTGTTCCCATCCTCATAAACAGGGCTCTCAAGTTTTTTTAACTAAGTTCAGGGTGAGATTTTGACTGAAGGTTCGTGTCCACAGGCAGCGTTATTTCCATGCTTCCCATTCATTGTCTATGTGCCGTGAAATGCCTTTGCATCGCAGCGCCGCCTCCTCTTTTTTTATTATTTCAGGTTTTACATACTGTTAGTACTTTGTCCTTTTAGTGTTATTGTTTGTCTTTAACTACTTTGTTGTTTTGTCTATATTAATTCATTTTTACCTTTTATAGTTTTTTTTGTAAATGTATTATTTTCATTTTTAAAATTTCTCGTTAATAATTATGTTGGTTTTAATTTTTTATTTCATCTTATTTTTTATTAGTGTTTCATTATTATTTTCGCTTGTACATCTCTTCTAAAAAAAAGGGGGTAAATTAACTGAATTATATGACTTGCCATCAATCCTAAAGACTTGTCCTCCGTTGAATTGTGCTCTTAGGTTGTAAACACAGTAGGCATCTCTGGTATCACGAAACAAAACCCAGTAAGTACTCCAATGACAGTGGAATTAGGCCCCCTATCTGGAGAACATGCCTTTCTAATGGCTACTGATACCCCTCTTAACTTACTGGGTCGTGATTTGGCTGCACCATTAAATGCACCCCTGATGGTGTATATCTTGATGTACCTGATGCTAACGTTAATACTGTGTTTACCCTATTTTTCCTGTAGTTCCAGATCCAACCACTATCCTCTCCTCCTGTTCTGTTCATCCCGGGTCCCAGTATTTTTTTATTTCAGTCAGGCTGTAGAAACTACCTCCTCCATGGTACTGGAATCTCCACTAAACACTATTTGCCCCCACCCTGTCTCCTATCATGTCTTCCACTCTGAAACTCAACATTTTTCCTCCTCTAGAGAGACTTGGTATGAGTTCACTCTTCTTTCCAAACCTAACCTTACTATTGAGCACTAATCACCTCTTAACTCTGTTTCCCTCCTTCCTTCCCTAATTGATGGCAAGCCATATAGTTGTGAAAGTTGATCTTAGTTGATCATTATGCTTACCCCATCCCGATCCACTAGACAAACCACTTGCAAAGCCTGAGTTAATTTTGCTTGTAGATGGTAGCTCATACCGCTTTCCCACTGGAGCACTTGACTAGAACCCTATGCAATCAGTTTGAATTTTTCTAAATCCCGGTTTCTGTTTAATTTTTCTAAATTCTGTTTTCCAGTTTAATTTTTCTAAATTCTGTGTTTTCCATTTTATTTTTTCCCCTAAATTCCGTGCTTTCTGCTTTCCATTTTTCGAAATTTTGTGTTTTCCGTTTAAATTTTTCAAAATTTTGTTTTCCGTTTTCATTTTTCTAATTGTGTAGGTGATAAATCAAAATAAAGACATTTCTAGCAGCCCCCTGCCCCTGATCTGTCAATCCACTTGCCGCTATTTATGTTTCACTTTTCAGACATGCTGGATGAGGCGGTGTTCCCGTTGATTACACTAAAACACAATAGAGACTCTCCACACCGTCCCCCCCCCTTTTTTTTCTCAGCTTAGGAACGCGTCCCCCCCACGCTCAGCCCAACAAGCTGAGCGCTTTGCTTTTACGTGGCTACGTTACAAGCTGCCCCCGACACCTCTGAGCGCTGTGCCTGGTTGTGTTGTTTTATGATTTGTGGAGCTCCTGCGAAGGCCACGCATTAGCCACACATTTCCTGCTTCCTCAACTTGTTTGTGTGACATGGTGTGTCACAGGAGCAAATGGGGAATGGTTGCTGCAATAAGCAGATTTATGTTTGCTTCTGTTACGTCACTAAATTCAAACAATTTTGTCGACACAAACCAAGAAGCACATTCCCCCCTGAGGACTCTTTTGTAAATATGCACTGACGGGAACGATCACAACCTCCAGCCTGGTGATTTCAACCCTGAAGTAGTTCAAGCGAAGGAACGCTTTCCAGCCCAGGTGGACCGGTCCATCTCAAATACTGCTGACCAACAACACTGTCATGAAGTGTGAAGGACATCCCACATGGGTCCACTCTTCACACTGCAGAAGATCAACAGCCCAGCAGGACGCCAACATGGACCAGTGAAGATCAACAGCCCAGCAGGAGGACAACCAAGAGTGGTGCTGTTCCGACCAGATGCTGACGGAGGACACCAACATGGCTGCTGCTTGTGACTAGATTATCACCTCTGTGGCTCCTTGGCAGTACCAGTATTAACCAATGGGGACAGAAGGTTGCTTTAGAAGATCCCACTCTTAATACTGAAACCACGGAGCCACCAGGAAAAGCATATCAACAATATCCCATCCCTCCTTGAATGCTCCATCCTTCAACAGAGACGACTGGACCCAATACATTTCTCACACATGACCAAATTATTTCTACAAACACTTCAACCTGCCTAGAATGATAGCTGACCAAAGCTCCAATTCTACCAATGGTTACTTATGTGGATTCATCCCACATTATACAAATGAACTCTTCCCACTGATGACTTTATCCATTTCCGACTGTGACACGTGCCATTTACTTCGTCCGAATACCATCCCTCTTAGTGTAGTTCCAGAACCATTAGAATTGTGTATTAAAGGCACCGGAAGTGGTCATGACATGAATACCATCCCTCTTAGTGTAGTTCCAGAACCATTAGAATTGTGTATTAAAGGCACCGGAAGTGGTCATGACATGAATTTCAAATTGTCACTTCGTGCCTTCCTCTAGTACCAACAAGGACTTTAATAATTTGGACTTCGACCTCGCCTTCGCCTCCTGCCTACAGCTTTAGACTATCTTTTAGCATCCCAGGGTGGTACTTGTTAGGGGTGTAACGGTTCACCAAAACCACGATTCGGTTTGACTTCGGTTTTTGACTCACGGTTCGGTTCAAACCTCGGTTTTTAAAAACATACTGAAAAACCTTTTGGAAAACTTCCAGAAAAAATGTCTGGATTTTATTAAAGGATATATCAAGAACATGAAGATTAGTTATATTAACAAGTATAACACTTCTCTTTGAACAAGTCCACAACAAAAACATTTCTATTACACTTCTATTAATCTCTTAAGGAATACAAAAAATAAACACTTGTCTTAAGACCAGTCTACATTGTCTAAATAAAGTAAAAATGAAAAACTTCTTACACCAGTCTGAGGTATAACAAAAATAAATACAAAGCACTTCTCTTAAAGTGATGGTCCGGAGTGAAATGGACCCTAGGTAATTTCCACCATGACCTCCAGCCAAACACCCCCTCGGAAGCATTTTTAGCGATGATCAGCATTGGTCAAGATAGCCGCTATCAGCCGAACGGCTTCGTAATAGCGCTATGGTACTTACAGTATATCTCCTAAATTACCCCACTAACAATGCCTGGAATATTACCAAACTTCTGCAGTAGTACACATAGGGTCTGTACTCACAAAACGAGGCATTTTAAAGTTTGTAAGTACATCAGGAGTTTATTTAAAAAGAACACTTGCCTGATAGCTTCTAATGCTAAAGCTACGCACGGCACCGTATTTACACAGCTTCTTCTTCGTTGGTGTTTCATGGCAGTCGGCGTATATCCAGCTGTTTCCGTGACGCGAGTTTCACGCCAGCGTATGAAAAAGTTTCGCCGATTTTTTATAAATGCTTGTCGACCTGATAATATAAGCATTTATGAAAAAATGTTTTTAAACGAAACCTTTTCATACCCTCGCGTGAAACTCGCGTCACGATTAACAGCCAGGTATACGCCGACTGCTATTAAACACCAACGAAGAAGAAGCTGTGTAAACACGGGGGACCCGCTAGCTCAGGTTTATTAGCCATCTTGAAACTAACCGGAGGGACCTGACACACGTGTGCGGTCGGGGCGGGGATGAACCGAGGTTCGGGAAGATAGAATGAGTTTCTGAACCGAAGTCCTCTGAACCGAGGTTTTCCGTTTCGGTTCAGAACCGTTACACCCCTAGTACTTGTGCAGTGATTTGTGTTGAATGTTGTGCTTATGTGACAGATTGTCATTGCACGCATTCAACACAATACTGATGCGGTGCACACCAGCAATATTAGCAACACTTTTGAATGATTGGAAACAAATATAGTCTAGTATTTTTTTTTTGTTTGTTTTTGTTGTTTTGTTGGAATAATCTGTTTTTTTTTTTACCTCTTATTTACTTATGGAAA
This sequence comes from Chelidonichthys spinosus, assembly GCA_029853015.1. Classification (NCBI taxonomy): domain Eukaryota; kingdom Metazoa; phylum Chordata; class Actinopteri; order Perciformes; family Triglidae; genus Chelidonichthys; species Chelidonichthys spinosus. The sequence goes on along the minus strand of CM056829.1, from coordinate 27,529,658 downwards.
AACAATATGCAAAACTACTACAGCTAAGGTGACTGCTACAATGATGGCTCAGTGAACTACCCACCTAGCTGAAGAACTCTTTCATGATGTTTTGATGTATTGTGTTGTAATTTTCATGTGCCATTTGATTACATTTTCTTGTGAAGTTAGTGTTGTCCTATAGGACAAAATGGGGAATTGTAGAAGAAAATGTGTTACCTTACAATTCTTATTTTTATCTCATACTAATATTCCTTTCTCTTGTACTCATCAAATGTCCTGCTGTCCCTATTTGATTGTGGTTAACTTGTTATTCTGATAAGACGACCTTTGATCTGCCCCCCTTCCTGGACCGTTATCTCACATACCTGATGAATGGTCCCTGTTGTGACATTGTGTAGAAAGAACCCAGCTGTTCCGAGAGAAGTCACACCTTTCTGTTACCTAGGATGTCTCTTCCTCTTGGGAGAGACACGAATTGAATATATGCAAATCCACTCATCAGACCTCCCTCTTTGGATCTGTGTATAAAGCTCTCTTTTGCCCCACATTATTTAGTGTCGAGTCACTGGCCTGCCCATCAATGCCTGCCTGAACTCGACTCGGCATAGAGAACCACAGAGGACATTGACCAACTCATACAATTCCTTTACTTTTATTGAAACAATGGTATGGGTATAGGTATAGATATAGGTTGATAACCTTGAAGAAAGAACCTATCAGCGCAGAAGTCACACACAGCACCCCTTGATCCCCCGACACAGGAGCAATTAGGCTACGCATTTACAGCAGGTGTATCCCAAGTAGTAATCAAGCCCATTAGCGCATATATACCCCCGTGGATATAGGCACACACATGAGAATGGAATGAGGGTGCCATCCACCACACCGATCACCCGGGGATCCAGCAGCTATGAGCGCATTTCAACATTGAGCATTGTTTTATTATTTTGAAAAGTGGAGGATATAAATTTCCCTGACGTGGCTTGATCACTGAGTATTTGGTCACTAAGAAGGCTGTTGCTGAGAGTGGGTCAGCTCGATCTTACATTTCCTTCTTAGTGAAAGATCTTCTTAAGCTAAGAGTGACTCTGGGAAACGCATCCTTCTTTCACAGCATTTTTAAGAGCGCTCCTAAGAAGATGTGAGCACTTAAGAGCTTCTTAACGAATCTGGGAAACGCGGCCATTGTCTGTGTGTACACAGAGTTAAGCCCCGCCTCCTCTCGGCGCCTCCAGCCCAGGCGATGCGAATAAACACAACTGATCCTCTGCCCAAACTCGCAACAGGAAAATTGAAGTTGCGTTTGGTGTGAAAGCCCCTTTAGTGTCTAAACATCTCCATGATCTCTACTTTGGTGATACGTGTTGAAAAAAAAACAAAGTTCAAACTTTGTTGAACATGGATATGTTTATATTAAGGGCTGTCAAATGATTAAACATTTTAATCTAATTAATCACAGGGTGGCTGTGGATTAATCATGATTAATCACTTTTTGTAATTATACCTGAAAAATTCCCATGTTCTCTGTATATTATTGTGGGAAAAGAAAGATAAATGACAGAAGGTATATATGCACCAGCATGTGAAGCCTCTACTAATACAGATGTACCGATACCACATTATATCAGACCAAGTACAAGTACATACACTTCAGTACGTATCTTAAGCTCTGCGTCGTTCACGCTGCAAATTCACTTGTTTGTGTCTTTGCTTTGACTTTGTATGTAAAGGGACAAAGATCCCTCTGAGCAACTGTAGAAGAAGAAAAGAAGAAGAAACCACGGGCTTCGATTTAAACAGGAGCACAGTAATGCTCATCCAGTAACAAGCGGATGGACATGATGTCCAAAACCACAGTAATCAGACCCAGAATGACCCTTTAATGACCCACTGACCTTTTTCTTCTGCTGCACCCGAAGGCTTGGTTTAATAATAGAATAGATGAGTAATACGGCCTCTCTCACATATTCACCATGTGAGCTATAAAGAATATTGTAGCAGATAATTTAAGTTATTTAGGCTCAGGTCTACAGGATAAGTCCAAACTGATTTGGAGCATTTATAAAACAATCAACCTCTGAGCAGCCAGTTTATCAGTATACATAGTTAGCAGATGTGTGGTGTGTGCATTTATTCTATTTACATCCCAAATGTAACAGTGAAAGATCACTTCATCAATAAAACACTGCACTGCTTCTGGCTGGGATCTGCCTGCCGGCCCTCCTGCTCTCTGACCCAACAACTAATGTGACATTTTCACAATGGCATTATGCACAAAACACACACACATGTCACATTACACCATCAGTCAGCTAATATGGGAAATGAGTATTATTGTCAGTCATTTTGAAGGGAAGCTGCTTATGGCCCATACGTTGTGCCACAACTCATTATCTTCATCATTTTACGTCCCTAAAAACGAACACCAGACAACCAGTGAATAACTGAGAAATCCTCCAGTATACTGTATATGCCATCACACAAAAGGCTGGTATTGATCACGTACCACGTCCTTTTATTAATTACGGGACGATATCAATACGTATTCATGCACATACACTATATTGCCAAAAGTATTCACTCACCCATCCAAATAATATAAATCAGGTGTTCCAATCACTTCCATGGCCACAGGTGTATAAAAGCAAGCACCTAGGCATGCAGACTGTTTCTACACACATGTGTGAAAGAATGGGTCGCTCTCAGGAGCGCCGGGCTCGACTCGCCGCCTCGCAAACGCTCACGAAAATCTTCTAAACTGAATGTTGTCGATCTAAAATAAAGACAGATTCAGCAACTGCATAGCTTATTTCTCGCTTAAAATGTTTTCAGAAACACCTTCCGGTGAACTATTTTCGTAGAATAAGAGAAAATTCCAAACGAGCCGCCATGTTGGTCTGCGTGAACTCCGGAGCAGACAGGACAGCAGTGAAAGCGATCGTCCAATCAGGTGCAGCCATGAACTGTACGCGTGATTGTATGAAGGAGAGGCCCTGTCAATCATCCTAGTGGCAGCCTGCCAAGCGTGCAATACTGGGAAGCGGCGCGTCCATTCGCGTTTAAAATCGCCCCTGTGGACATGTACCTGGAGCCAGGAGTTGCAAGGAAAGGAGGCACAGAGCTTAAAAACTGATTAACTATCTATCACAAAATGAAATAATAATGAAAGCACAGTGCTAGTATAGTTGCGATGCTGATTTGAGATGATAAAAATCAGGTTTAACAACGTTATTTCGCTAACTATACATGTAATGTTAGCTAGGTCTGACGTTAGTTCTGTGTAAAGTAGGCTAAGAAAGCTAATATTGATTCAACGTCTGTCAAGGAAAACATTGTACTAAAGTACTTTGAATCTTACAGAAATGAAGAGGAAAGGTAGCATATTTAGTTTTTTCTCACCAAAGAGAAAGGAGAGAAAAATAGAAAATGAACTTAGCAAGGTAGACGGAGGAGATGAGGTGGAAGGAGAGAGAAAAGAGGTGGAAGGAAAGAGAGAAGAGGTGGAAGGAGAGAGAGAGAAGACGAATATGAGGTGGAAGGAGAGAGAAAAGAGGTGGAAGGAAAGAGAGAAGAGGTGGAAGGACAGAGAGAAGACGAATACGAGGTGGAAGGAGAGAGAGAAGGGCAACAGAAAGGTGACAGAGATAGAATACAAGGCCAAGGCGACCAGGGACAGGAGGAGGTGGGAGAACACCACAGCGGTCAAGATATGGAGGAGGGAGAGCATAGATGTAATGTAAATGACAGCCTGTGCCCTTATGTAGTGTGTACATACTATTTCTCATCAAACTGTGATAACTGTGAGTAAATTCAGTATATATACACGTCTGCCATATGTTGCCACCCCTCAAAAATTCCTGCCCCCCTCTCGCCACCCCATAAATATTTTTCTATATCCGCCCCTGCCAGCGTGGTACTGTGATAGGATGCCACCTGTGCAACAAGTCCAGTCGTGAAATGTCCTCACTCCTAAATATTCCACTGTCAACTGTCAGTGAGATTATAACAACGTGGAAGTGATTGGGAATGACAGCAACCATGGAGAGTTATGTTTAAAATTACAATTTTGACAATTCCACCACCTAAAATGACGACGCGGGGTCAGCGAATGCTGAGGCACATAGTGCACAGAGGTCACCAACTTTCTGCAGAGTCAATCGCTACAGACCTCCAAACTTCATGTGGCCTTCAGATTAGTTCAAGAACAGTGTAGAGAGCTTCATGGAATGGGTTTCTATGGCGATCAACTGCATCCAAGCCATACATCAGCAAGTGCGATGCAACACGTCGGATGCAGTGGTGTAAAGCACGCCGCCACTGGACTCTAGAGCAGTGGAGACGCGTTCTCTGGAGGGACCAATCAGGCTTCTCCATCTGGCAGTCTGATGGACAAGTCTGGGTTTGGTGGTTGCCATGAGAAAGGTACTTGTCTGACTGCATTGTGCCACATGTAAAGTTTAGTGGAGGGGGATTATGGTGGGGGGTGTTTTTCAGGAGCTGGGCTTGGTCCCTTAGTTCCAGTGAAAGGAACCCTGAATGCTTCAGATGTTGGACAATTCCATGCTCCCAACTTTGTGGAACAGTTTGGGGATGGCCCCTTCCTGTTCCGACATGACTGTGCACCAGTGCACAAAGCAAGGTTTGGTTTGGATGAACTTGACTGGCCTGCACAGAGTCCTGACTTCAACCCGATAGAACACTGTGACAGCTGGCCACGGAGGAGAAGAATTCAACCACCATAATGTGCCATTTCCGGTATTCACACAGTCAGCTAGACCTTCAATCAAGCCTATGCCCAAATATCGAGTTCCTGTGACATCACTGCAATCAGCCACATCGAAAAACACCTGAACCGTGTTGGAGAAACTCGGCGACAGCCAATCACCGCCCGCACAAAAAGGGAAGTGAAAAGACAATGCTTCTGGACAACGACGATTCTATTGGATTATGGACTTGACACTGCTGCTAACCTTCACCTCTCACGCCCACAAACTGACAATACACTTTTGCATTTCATTTGATTTTGTTGTGGACAGTGAATTTATTATTTTCAGTCTTGTGACCCCTCTTCCCACTCCTGAGTGCGTCACAACACTTTTGGGATGAGTAAGAGTGGAGACTGAGAGCCAGACCTTCCCGTCCAACATCAGTGTGTGACCTTACAAATACGCTTCTGGAAGAATGGTAAAAAAGTCCCATAAACACATTCCTAAACCTTGTGGAAAGCCTTCCAGAAGAGTTGAAGCTGTTATAGGTGCAAAGGGTGGACCGACGTCGTATTAAACCCAATGGATTAAGAATGAGATGTCACTTAAATTCATATGAGAGTCAAGGCAGGTGAGCGAATACTTTTGGCAAGATAGATTCCCTGTAGTGTCATAGACATTTGTGGTCTTTAACACTCACACAATACATCCTCAGATATTAAGCCCTCTGGGAACCAATAGCAATGCTTTAATATGTCCCTGGAGGCTATTTTGCATCCCTTCTCCACACATGATTCAGCTCCATTTCCTCTCTTCACACAAATCCTCATTTTACAATCTGGGAAAAATTGGATTCATGATACAAAGGTGGCTGAAGTATAATTGGAATGATTTTGTTAATTCCTGTCCCAATGTGTTTTCAGTTTTGTGTGTGTGTGTGTGTGTGTATATATATATATATATATATATATATATGTATTATGGCATGCCATTCAGGAAATGAATCTTTAAATATATGGAATGAATCCTTGAATATATGGAATGAAACTTTGAATATATTGAATGAATGTTTGAATATATGGAATGAACCTTGAATATATTGAATGAATGTTTGAATATATTGAATGAATGTTTGAATATATGGAATGAACTTTGAATATATAGAATGAATCTTGAATATATTGAATGAATCCTTGTATATATGGAATGAAACTTGATTAACGTCATCAAGGCACAGACGCCATCTTGTACCTTAATGTGTAACGTGGAGATGCCTGGATGCTGCTGCATGAAGCGAGTGACAATGAGTCAGTCAGCTCGGAATCTTGGAGAAGCAATATTAAGCAATGAGGACATCATTTACACATTGGCAAATGCTTGTACGGGCCAAAATGCCCCCGATAACCGTGCCCAATACCGTTCTTCTGGCGAAGAAGTTCGCTCCCTTTTTAACTGCGGTCAAGTGAGCCGTCATTTGTTTTTCCGAAGTCAAACCAGCCGCCCGTATATTTGTAGTGTTCCCGTATTGTGATAATTAAAATGTTAAAAATGTAAAAGTTTAAAAATGTGTAAGTTTGTGAGAAGATACCCGAGGTCATCTTGAATGTACCTGAATTGGAATTAGTGATTGGAAACAGACGGTTTAATTTTAATGAATTTTTAACTTCATGTAATATTTTCCCGTACAGTATTTCTCCAAAGGCGTCTTTTTTTTTTTTATAAAAACGGTTAGTGTGGAATATTTTTCCATTTTCAAATGGTTTAAATTTTAAATTATTGATGTATTTATAATAAATTGTAATTTTAAACATAACTCTCCATTCTTTACCATTATGGTAAGGTGTTGCTTTTGAAGTACCCAAAATAACTAGTATTAATCATGTTTGTCGTTGACCTTGGACCTGTCGGTTTGTATCATTTAAACAGATGGCTTGATTTTGGCAGTTAACATTGAAAATAGGAACATTGAATTGAAAATATGGTTTATGCTTACTTTTACATCTTTGTCTGAAAAATTAGTAAATGGTAGTATGAAACATGGTAAAAGGATTTTTGCATTTTTTAAATTAACATTAACATATGCTGTAGCCATTGTGATTCCTCAGAGGAAAGATCGTGATTGTTGTGCTGACCTCTGACCCTCTGCAGTATACTGCTCCGCCGTCGGGCCCAAATGACCACGTCTACAAAACAATCAATGACATTTATTGAGATGAAACTGTTTCATTATTGACTTTTCTTCAACTCCCCCCTCAGATTAGAATGTACATTACACTAGATATATTCAATCATACAGTCACACACAGTAAACCTGTGAAGAACCTTTTATTCAAAAGCTAGTCTGAATGTTATCTTGTAAGGCTGACAGGAATGTGTGTTATAAAGTAAGACATCAATCAACTACGTCAGTTGGCCATGAGAATCCAACATCCATCCACCTCTAACTCTGATTTTGGAGGATAATATACACTCTTGCTTTCTATCAGACGGCAGCACTCGTCCTCCAGCCGTAATGGGAATGTTGGGTATGTCCACGGCACCAGGGCAAGATGGGAAATTCAACAGCTGATCAATATTGCTGCAGGCCACCTGGTCAATGGAGGGGCTCATAAAGGGTTAGGCTTGGGTTCACTGTCACTCCATAAAGTAATGATGTGGCTCATTTACTCAACTCATAATACAGCAATTATTTATTCAAAGTTTGTTGATATTCTGTATTTAACACAAGTGGCAGAACATGAACAACGGAGGATTACCAACAACTTCACGTCGTCCATCACCCATCCAAACTAAATTATCTGTTTTTGTTCTCATACTAGCCAAGATGTTTGTCAGCACGAAACGCAGAATCTTTTTCAAATGTTTTTATCGTGAAAATTTAGCTTTAGTCCACTAATTGCATTGGTTTATCAGGAGACTTATTTCAGGCGTCACGTCTTGTTGTGATCGGCCACCAACCCGTCTGTCTATGAGTGACAGCATCCATTCAACCGTCTGACAACATAGAACCTACTATGAAGAGGAGAAGAAAGGGCAGTCATAAATAACATGAAAATTATAGTATTCTAACTTTGAAAACAATCTCTCGGGTCCATGTTCAGGGTTTCCCAGAGAAAACGTGTCAAAACACCTCCACAGTTTGTAGAGATCACATGTGTGGTATCAGTGCTGGTCCAGGAGCAGCTACAAACCTCATGGAGCTCTCTCTGTTGTACAGCTCTGTGAAAGTCTGATCCTGGTGCTGAGGCTTCCAGCACTAATGACTCGCTCTATGGTTACCCGGGCTATAGGGAGGTAGATCGGAGGAGAGGGGGTAGAGGAGTTGGAAATCACTGATGGGGAGTTGTCTCTGCTCATCCTCCCTGTCTCTGTCTCTGTATGTCTCTGTCTCTGCTCATCCTCATCCTCCCTGTCTCTGTCTCTGCTCATCCTCTCTCTGCCGAGGCTGACTCAGATAGAATGGGACTTTGGTGGCAGCTTGTTAGTGAACTGCCTGGCAGGTGATCACCTTTAACAGCGGCTCGGGGCTGCTGATGTCTTTGAAAGTGATCGATAATTAACAGCTTGAGCACTGCAAACGGAAAAATAAATCAAAGAGTCCCATCCAACTCAGAACTCCCAGCTTCAGTAAACACACCTTTGATAGAATTGTCCGCTGGCACCGTGGAGAGAGGTGAATATTCACACGAGCATGAGTCAAAACCAAGAAGGAGGTTGGTCTGACAAAAATAAACAAAGAGGAAAATTGTGTGAACAGCAGCTAAAGGCAAACTGAGAATTTGTTTTGATGAGAGAGGAGGAAGAGGAGTTGTGAGTAGAAACTGACGAGCACGAGGAGCTCCTCGCCTCAGCTGGCCTACTTCTCTGGCGCTGCATGCAGAGTGAGGTGTGGATCCTACACTGCTTGTTTCTTACCTTGCTCCGGGCTCAGGCTGCCAACATTGCTGGAATCGTCCATTTGTGTATTCCCAGAGGAGACGGAGCTCCATGTGCTGCTAGAAGAGGGATGGAGGGGCTGGCTTCACCCCAACTACCATCTGGAGGGCTGCTGCCGCCACGCCTCGCCACGACGCCAGCATCACCAGAGGAGAGACAGCAACTTATCTCTATTCTCCTCTTTCTAATATCCTCTCTAGTCACTCTCTGTCTTAATGAAAGCTCCTCCTCTCTGTGTGCCGGTTTGATGGGAAGCAGCAGAGACAAGTGTGTGGTCTTGCACACTTCCTTCTCCTTCTCCTTCTTCGTCTTCACCTTCTCCTTGTGTCTCTACACACTGGGGGGAAGGGGGGTGTTGCCTAGCGAGCCTTGGGCTCAGTGCAGTCAACCACTCACGGCTCTCGTATGAGAGGGGGAAGCACTCGGTTCAAAGCCGATCACCTGGGAGAACCGGAGCTATTAGATGGAGGAGGGAGAAGTGGGAAAGCGGGGGGGCTGAAAAGGAGGAGGAGCGGGAAGAGAGCGCAGAGAGAAGAGAATGGGCCAAATGCATCTGCTGAGATAAAGGGGAGGAGAGTGAGGGAGGCAAGGTGGCTGGGATTTGCAAGTAGCAAAGAGCAGTGGCGTGCGGTGCGCATGTTTTATTCAACATGGAGAAGAGCAGCCAGGCGTGGAGGGGTTCGTCCCAGCAGGCGACCAAGAAAGGGGGAGACAGATGAGGGGGAAATAACAGGAACAAGAGAGGAAGAAGATGAAGTTCTCTCCACTTGCTTTACTATGCTTTAGGTCCAAAGCCAGCAGGAGAGAGGAGACCGGGTAGAGGAGACAATTGACATCACCCACACTGTAAACCCCAACAGTACTACTAACTTATAAGGACTGAGGGCACAATAATTAAAATCTGTTTAATAGTTGAAAGAACTTATAACTAATCAGTGATGTGAACGATTAATCAAGTTTTTATTTTCTGTGGCACAGCACTTATGAGTAAAGTATTCCCCGTCAATGATTTAAGTAAACGCTACGTACACGGACGTCACAACGTTGTGAATCTGCTGCCCTGACTGACGGAAATGTTTTTGTCCAAGATGGCTGCCGTGTGCGAGAGTCCGCGTCTCATCTTTGTTCATGGATTAACTTGTAAGTAAACCAAACAAACTTGTCAAAGCTGCTTTGCTTGTTATAACGTTGCATGGGTATCACAAATAATAAAGTGTTTGATCTTTAGACTGCGCTGTTTTTACATTTAGGGTACCGAGCAATGGCCATGGTGATTCACGCTCATTTTTGAATTGCGGCGCCTGTGCTGCCGTTAACGATGACTATGTTAGTTAGTAACTCTTTTCAGTTAGCAGCCGTAGCGTTTCTTTGTGTGGCGCTGATATTTATGTGAAGCGCCCTTATCTGGTAAATATTTTTCTTCTTCTTACATGCACCCGAATGAACTAACGTAGGCCTAGTAGCTATCTTAAGACGAATGAACGTTAAGTTTCAGCTAGTTTAGCCATTAGCCGATTCAGTAACTTTTATGCACTTCTGTGCTAGTTACGTCCGTAGTAATGCATGGACATGAAGTTGGTTAGCTTATGCAATCTGCAAGCTTACACTGAACCTCCATTTTTTCTTTCCTCATAGGCTGCAGTGGATGCAGAGAAGCGAGCATGCACACAAATCAAGGTAACTGAGATTTAGCTTGTGCTGCTCCCCCTCCATAAATGGGCTAACATTTTATTATTATTTGTAATAATCAAGTCTGTCTGTATGTGTGCATTTGAAGATCTATGTAATTGACTGTATATGACCTACAGTCACTTATATCATCTGAGAACAACTTTATTGGTAAGTTATATTAACACTTGAGATTCTGGGTTAATAAATTGTAAAGCTGTTGTTGAGTAGCCTACATAATTTAACTGGCTTACTGCTTATTGTATCTGTTTCCACAGGATCAAGTTGAGAATATTGACCAGGACTGACCTTTTTCTTTGGTAAGCCAAATGATTTAAACTCACTTGTAGGAGAATTAATTTAGTTTGAAAGTGAGCACTTCAAATTATGGAGTGGAAGTGCAAGTTGGGTGCTGTGTCCTCAGACACCCAGACACAGGTATTTAAGCACTACATAGCCATTATTCAAGAGTTAGTCCTTTGCCATGTCTCTACACCTCCTGCATTTGTACATTTCTGTAATTAATGCACTGAAAATTAATTTATCGCGGTTTCACAAAGACATGTGTAGAGCTGGTGCAAGTGAAGGAGCACAAGCAGGACACAGTTTTTACATGTCCCTTGTGTGACTTCAGACCACCCTTCTTAGAGGCAACACTGTCACACTGATGACTTTTGCCCTGCGTCGCAAAGAGATCGTTCAGGGGGATCAAATGGTGAAAGAGTTCCTACAGATATGGCCGGCTCTTCGGATGGAATCGCATGTAAAACAGGCTCACTCTTTCTCATTTCTACCAATCTTTACACATCTTTCTCAGTCTGCCCTCTCTCAACATGTTTCATCCCAATTAATTTGTCCTATTGTGTTTTTTTATTTTGTTTTGTAGATTTGTGCAGAGTTCCACCGCATCACAAATGTCAATCTACGGAACCAGTTTTATGCTGAGCTTGACCGGCACACACCACAACTGTTGGCCATATACAGACAGAAGGCAGAACACACCGACAAGATAGCAGAGGCGCTGCATGACATCCTACATATTTATGACCTCCAGGTGAGTTAAAGTTGAACTTCAAGTTATACGGACAACAGTGACAGCAACAAAGTTCATCATGTTCAATTTGCTTGTCCTTTCAGCAAGAACAAGATGTCAACATGAGACGCACTGCAGCCCTATGTGCCCTCCTGCATGAGTATACCTGCAGGAGGAGGACCCACCGTTCTTCAAGACGCACACACACACACACACACACTATTTTCCTACCTCCTCCCTTCCTTCTTTCCTCCCTCCCTGCCCCTCCCTTCATTCCTTCCTTCCTCATTTTTTCTTCCTTCCTTCTTCCCCTCCTTCCCCTTTTCTTTCCTTCCTTCCTTCCTTCTGTCCCTCCATCCCTCCTTACTTCTTTCCTTCCTTCTGTCCCTTCAGATTTCCTTCCCTCCTTACTTCCTTCCTCCCTTCTTCCCCCTGTCCTTCGTTCAGCTTCCTTCCTTAACCCGATGACCGCTGAAGCATTTGCATTGTTGTTTGGTTTGATGTATGTATTGCATTTGGACTACCCCAGGAAACTCATTCACACTTTTACCTTGAAGAAAAACCCTAGAAAGTGCTGATGTGACAGTATGTTGAATATGCTTTTGCCCAAAGTATCTGAATGGAAGTTACACCTGGTAGGCTGTCTAACCACAAAAGCTACCTGTTCATGTTTGCACTTAAAAGATTACACAGATATTTAGATAAGATATTTAATTGTTAGCAATTGTATATTTCTGTAATTTATTCACTGAAAATTCCTTTATAATGTGTAGAGCTGGGGCAAGTGAAGGAGCACAAGCAGGACACACACTTTTTACATGTCCTTTATCCACCAAGTGGTCATTCGTTCATGGTTACCTTTTTAAAAAGTTAACAACTGTAAATCGGAATAGTGTGAGATATGCCCTTTACAATGATGTATTTATTTCTTTTTTATTTTATTTTATGAAAGAGCTCTTGGTCCTTTGTTGTAAGACGTATGCACAAAGGCCAGTGGTATTATTTATTTCAGTTTTATTTATGTTTAAAATTGCTTTGCAGTTTGATGAGCTGTAAGATCCTTTTAATTTAAGTCTTGCCAGATGTTTTACTTTAAGCACTTTAACATGCTCAGTCATGTCATGACATGTAGATGGACACACACACACACACACACACACACACACTGATATACAGACACACACTCATATACAGACACCTTACCCGTTCAGGAGGTGACTGAGCTGTTTAATGTCCAGTTACATTTGCAGAAGCGTTTTAAAGAAATATTGCTGTAATTGTTCATACTTGTTTGGATAAACAATGTTAATGCAAAATAAAAACAATCTGAAATTGTACCTGAAGTTGTGTGTGTGTGTTTAATGTAAAAATGGAGTATTCAGAACTTAAATCAATACAATTTTCATGAGCTTATAAGTTATGTACAAGTATGTTTTTTGAGTAAGACTGAAGTAAAAGTTTTAATAACTGCTTAAAGTACTTTTTATGTACAGTGCACTTCAATTTAATGAAAGTTAAATTTAAATAATTTAAGTATGAAGAAGACAAATATTAAGTAAAGGAAAACTTAAAAAATGATATTGAACTTAGAATATAGATGGAGTTTTAACCTAATTTTTATGTCACGTCCTCAAATACGACATCTGGGAGCGTACGTTAGATGAGCACTTCTACGGGTGACATAAGAGCATTGCATATTGCGTTGATTAATCCTCGACGTGCGTATTGCGGAGATTCTTCCGCAACAACGATAGTAGTGGCTGGAACTTCATTGGACTAATGAAGGTAAGTACAGTAAATTGGGGGGGGGGGGGTTTAGGTCGACGTGTGGGGGGGGGGGTCTCTGCCGATGATTGACGGGGGGCGATCGTCCGCGCGGGGGGGGGGGGGGGCAGTACACATTACAGTAGTATTCTGTGCAAAACGTCACCGGGGTGTCGATATTTACTTGACCGCTAGAGGGCGCGCTATTTTGAAACATAACATATGGTCGTAATTCGGTGCTTGACACACGACCTATGTGGTCGTTTTCTCGAGGAGGACAGTCTCTTTTATGTAATCAGTTACAGCATAAATTTTGAGTTTTCTGAACTTATTCGGGTTTACATTGCACAATCTATAACACATACATCTACCTGTGTGTACCAGATGGAGATCCTAATTATTATTACTATTAATAATAATTATTATTAATTATTATTTGTACTGAATGAAATACAGAAATGTATTATTATTATTAATTATTATTACTCTGATGTTCATTTTATTTGATTGGGAAACACATCTAACCTCATATATATATATATATGTGTTGAGCTGCAGTTATTCTGGATGTGTTTTTGTTAATGTGGTCTTTTAATATCATTTTGTTTTTGTTAATGTGGTTTATGAATGTGGTTGTGTTTTTGTAAATGTTGTCGTGTTTTTGTTAATGTCGTGTTTTTCTTAATGTGGTTGTGTTTTTCTTAAAATGGTACAAAAAAATGGTATAATACAGTTTTTTTTCAATTTCTTAAGCACAATTTCGAATAGAGGGCCCGGTTTTTCAAAACACTACACACAATTAGCACAACCATACACACAATTAGCAGAACACCTCACATCCTTTGCAAAACGAAACACTTGTAAAAAAGTATACACTACTTTATAAAAAGGATATTTTGTTACCATATAAAAACACAATGCTGAAGAGTGATGAAAATATAATTTAGTTATCTAAATCAGTCAAAATTTTAACAAAAGATGTCCATGCTACAACAGTACAGTAAAAAAAACACCCAATCAAAAAAAACAACAAAAAAAGATACTATAAAAAAAATATTAGGGATTATCTCTTTGCCGAGCTGGATCAGGCCAGAGAATTTCGTCAACATCACAGGCGATATCTTCAGTCGCAATACAACGAGGGAAGAACCGCCGTGCATGTCGAATCCATCCTTGAATGGCTATGGCGTCAATTTGGTCACAGGCCTCCTCCATGGCCTCAATGAGGGGCAATTGATTGGATTGAGAAATGGAGAGTATAGGTATAGCACAGAAAATTGAGGATTGTGCTGAAACCCGTTGTGGACTTGTGCAGAGCAGTGGAATGATACATTGTCCCAGATGACAGTGTATTGCATCTGTTGTATTTGGTTCACTGTGAGGATGTTGTGCAGTTGGTCCAGAAATGTCAGAATGTGAGCTGTGTTATAAGGGCCCATATTGGCATGACGGAGGAGAACCCCATTCTGTGTAATGGCAGTGCAGAGGGTGATGTTACCCCCACGCTGTCCTGGGACGTTGATTATAGCCCTGTGGCCAATGATGTTTCTGCCTCTCCTAGATTGTGTGAGGGTAAACCCTGCCTCATTGATGTAGATAAACTCGTGTGGGATGCCTTCAGTATCCATCTGTAAAACACTCTGTAATACAGTGAAAGACAAGATTGTGTAGTTTAGCATGGATCTAATACACAGTAAATTTAGCTTGCAGTGTGTAACATCGCAGTGCTAAAGTGAACAATACATACCTCCACATATGCATGCCGCAGTTGTTTGACCCTCTACGAATTCCGCTCAAAAGGCACTCGATACAGTTGTTTAATTTGAAGTTGATTATTTTTCAGGATGCGTGCCAGTGTTGAGAGAGAGACCTGATGAACATTCTTGAAAATGCCATCGTCGCCAATGATGTTGACTTGAATTTCTCTGAGAGTTATTGCATTATTGGCCAGAACCAGGTTTATGATTGCGCTTTCTTGTTCTTGTGTGAAAATAGGCCCCCTCCCTCCTTGTCGCTCTCGCCCCTGAATCCTATGTGGAAAGAAATACATAGGATCTCACAGGAACCAGTATGAACAGTGCTGATATGGTAAATATTAAGCAGTTGATTACTTTTGTAGAAAGATTTGTTTTTACCCGTTTTCTTGTCGAAATGTCCTGATCACAGATGCCACTGTATATCTGCTAAGATTTGGCTGAACTCTCAGTCCAGCCTCCCTCAGCGTCAGTCCGTGGTTCACCACATGGTCAACTAATGTTGCCTGAATTTCATTTGATAAATTTGGTCCTCTCCTTCTAAGGGCCTGTATTCCTGCTTCCGGTCTTCCTCTGCCTCTGCCTCGTCCTCTTCCTCTACCTCCACCTCGGCCTTGACCTCTGGCATGGCCTCTGCCTTCACCTCCTTCTCCTTCTCTTTGAATTCCTCCTCTCATTCATACTCTTCCTCGTCTTACTCGTTCCATTGTGGTAGAAGACAGGTGAACTCACCTGCTGCCTTTTTGTAGTGCTTGAACCTGATTGGTGTGTCTACAATTAAGCAATCATGTGTTGGTGCACCTGAGTGTTGTGTTTAACCAATTAGATAATGAGTGTGGTCATTTGAAAGTCAGTGCTTTGGAATTTGCAAGGAAGTGATATCATGATATGCATCTGGGTCTAATGTATCCAAGTGTGTTTAGTGTTTTGCAATTTACTGTGTGCAGTCATTTGCAAAAAGTGTGAAGCTGACATTGTGCTTATAGTTGTGCTAATCTGGTCCGGAGTTTTGCTCCTTGAGTGTAAGGTTTTTATAATTTTGTACAACTTTTGATTTTAGTGTTTATGCAATCCAAAAAAACTGTAATGTCCTTGTGTTTTTCTTAATGTGGTTGTGTTTTTGTTCATGTGGTTGTGTTTTTCTTAATGTCCTTGTGTTTTTCTTAATGTGGTTTGTTAATGTGGTTGTGTTTTTCTTAATGTGGTTGTGTTTTTGTGGTTGTTTTTTTCTTAATGTCCTTGTGTTTTTCTTAATGTGGTTTGTTAATGTGGTTGTGTTTTTCTTAATGTGGTTGTGTTCATGTGGTTGTGTTTTTCTTAATGTCCTTGTGTTTTTCTTAATGTGGTTTGTTAATGTGGTTGTGTTTTTCTTAATGTGGTTGTGTTTTTGTGGTTGTTTTTTTGTTAATGCCATGTTTTTTCTTGTGTTTTTCTTAATGTGGTTGTGTTTTTCTTAATGTTTTTGTGTTGTGTGTTGTGTAGAGAAATCTACATTTTAGAAATATGAAAAAAAAAGACAATCAGATTACAGATATATTTTAAAAAATGTTGATTATTAGCAGGATTATAATTTGAACATAATGCAAATTTAGATTTTTGAGTAATCATATTTTATAAGTCAGCGCTGTTATTGCACACATCACCGTTTAAAATAAAGACCATCAACATGATGTGCGTTTACGAGACTTCAGGAGAACTCTGGTCTTGAGTGAAATGTTTTACACTTCATCAGCACGGCCTCGAGATCAGAGAACACTTTCTTTGGCTGGAAATATGAACAATATTCATTTTCCTCAACGCTGAACAAGGAAACAACCTCACTGAGCAGCTGAAACTACCGTCACTATCCAACAACTCATTATCAGATTGAAGGAAACATTTACAGGCGAGCCCCAGACCGTAGTACATTGATGGCAGCTTGATTGAAGTCTGAGCGCTGTGAATGTAGTCAACAAAGTATCAATATAATTTATTTTTAACATGACCCTGCAATTGACATGGCAGAATAAATATGACCCCCTCCCCCCGGATAATTTATCAACTCAATATGTCACATCACAAATATTGAGTGACGAATGGTCAGTTATTAATATTCCACATCAAGAACATCGTGTGACTAACATCTGCTCCAGTTGCAGAAACTTGCAGACTGTATGAATGCGTAAGTTAATAGTCGTATAATATGACTGCCCCATCATAAGTAGATCTGACTGATTACATTACTGTTAACTGTGCTGATAGTTCAGTGATAGAGTTACCGCCCCATGTACTGAGGCTCCCTGCAGCAGTCCCAGGTTCGAATCCGCCCTGTGGTCCTCTTTTAAAGCACGTCGTACCTCTCTCTCTGTCTGTGGTTCAAACAACAAGGATGCTGCTGCTAAGGCTGCATAATTTTCAATGTTTACGGAGCAGCTGCGGTGTTAGCATAGCCTAGTTCTGAGCAAGCAAAACGGCATTACCAAAACAAGCATTTTAAAAGTGATTTATGTATCGTCTTGCAGACAGACGTAACAAACCATGAGATTTTTGTTTTTCGGGGTGTAGTTCCCGCTGTAGTGAACTAGGCGATCTGTGTGCTGCTATTCCCACTGAATACAACTGAATTCTAAATTACTAAATTCACACTATGAACCCAGAACCCTGGTGTATCTGGGACTTCATGACACAGAGTTGAGCCCCGCCTCCTCCCCGGGTGACGTAAATAAACACAAATGATCATGCAAATGAATACAACTGATGCTGCGACCAAACTGGCGCCCCATTATAGTCAGAGATGTTCACACTTCAAATGTACAAGTCTTGTGATGTGTGTTAGTTATATGAAGAATGCCGTTCTGATGGATCCAGTTTTAATCTCCTGGTACCGGTCTTTGCTGAAACATGTCATCTTTCTGTCACTTTCAAATACAGACCACAATTAACAATATTGTCAGCTACTGCATTGACATTATACTGTGAATTGTCTCTCTTCATGCATGTTTCATGACTCCTTTAAGACCCTACTCAGGACTTAATTCTGCACACAATCCTCCTCCAGAATACCAGCACCTGCATCCGAACCTGGCTCAAACCAAAAGTCAAGCCTCATTCGTCCATTGCTGTTTCCTCTCTACATTAGCGTGCAACACCTCCTGCTGCTTGAATGAGCTTTGCTATGCCACACTAGCTGTCCCCTGGATCACAGGATGGCGTTCACCCAGACCCTCAGGCATCCCTCACACAGCGAGAGGTTGAATGGAAGAGCATTGGGAATGGTCTGTAATGGTCTCCTAAGTGTGTTTGCATGCGTTTGGTTTGGTAGCGGGGGATGGACTGTTGGATTTTTATAAATATGATTTATTCTACTTCCTGTTTCAGCAGCAGACTGTTGCTATCTGAAGGTGGTGGAGACGTGGTAATGAGCAGAAAGGTTAGAGCCGATCAATACGGTGCTGTGAGCTTCACGGCGACACTTGTATCCCTTCCAGGTCACCCTGGCACGTGTCCTTTATCTGGCCCTGCAGCAGGTCAGCTTTTGTAAAAGCACCGGATTGATCAAACCACCGTGGAGCAACAATACAATCTATAGCCTGCTGGCTGGCCAATGGTTTCTAGTAGAACACAAGAGTCAGCAGGCTCTTCAAAGCCTGATAAGAAACCAGAAACACAGCGTTAGGGTCAACAGAGAACCCGCATCTATTGAACCCACTTTTTTCTTCTACAAATAAAACAAAGCAGAATATTGACTGTTTACCAAAACGCACAAACACACACACACACACACAGAGTAAATATTCCTCTTTAAGACTCAACTTCATTTTTAACTGGAATATATATCTTTTATGCGTCAACTGCGTCATTAGCAGAAAACCTAATTGAATTGTGACCCAGCTCAGACAGAGCTGTAAAAGTCTGGGGGGGTGGAGGTGGGGGTGGCATTGAAGTGTTCATCCAGCTGTTCCTTCCATGTGATGAGTGTGGATGGAGGAGTGAGTAGAAGTTAATAACGCATGGACGGCCAGCTGCGCCCTCCGTGGATTCCTTATCACATCTGTGTTTGTGTGTGTTTATGTGTGTGTGTGTGTGTGAGCCTGAAGCAAATGGAAAAAGGACACAAACATCTTCTTTAGGAAATAATGACAGCCGATTGAACTTGTGCTGGAAGTGAACGAGCAATGAAAAGCCATCCAAGCTGGCAGCTGAGCTCCTGTAGCATCAGTATGTTGTCTGTCAACAATCAAGCACATCAAGGCTCGATGATGCAGTAAGTGTGCATTCTGATAGATGAAGGCAGACGTAGTAGGACTGTTGCTGGTGCCCCTTCATCCAGGGAGGTCGGGCAATTATGTAAAAAAAGATCATAATCCAGGCTTAGCTACACTACACTATAATGCTGGATAAGAACTACATCACCACCTAGCTGTGTGTAGCACCCACAGTAAATCAACTCGAGGCCAGGACTAGTAACCGCAATACAGCATCACAATAGACCCGCAATCAGAAAGCTAGGCTACACTCTGGGAGGGAGTAAACGAGAGCCTGAGGTTTGCCTTTTAGAAGAAATATATTTTACACCAACCATAAGACAAACAACAACAGTAAGAGTGCAAATATTGTACAGTGGAAAAATGTGTGTACACTTATTATGGACGGCCAACTCCAATTAATCAGTAGCTACTCACTCCATTGTATATCGACAAAAATTCAGAAAGACAAGACCCCAATGTTCTGCTCACTGCTAACAGGTCACAACCCGGCTGCCCACCCACAGTTCATGTAAAACCCACGTCTGGGTTAAAGTTGAATCCAGGGGGAGGTATAGGTGAGGGAGTGTATGGGACAAAGTGTGTGTGTGAGAGTGGGGGTGAGAGTTCGATGTAGGCTACAGGGACCCCCCTTCCGGCCTGGCAGGGGGGGGGGGGTTGCAGTCTTTTCTAGCTGTAGGCTCTAGGCCTGCTCCTTAGCTCGCCATCATTCCAGATCCTGGCCAGTCTCCGTGCAAGCTATGCTCACTCATTCGGATTTCCGCATGGCAAATCTCGGCCCGACAAGAGGCTCCTGTAGCCCGTCTCTCCTGCAGCTTCCCCACCGCTCTTACTGAGACTGAACACTCTATACTTAAACTTTTTTTTTGGGGGGGGGGGGGGGGGTGTCGAGGGAGGGTGTTAGTGGGTCTGAAGTCTGAACAGGTGATATGATCATAATGTAATATTATTACTGGGTCACTACTAGGTAAGAAGATGTACTGGTCGGGCTCCGATCCATAAGCATCCCTCGACGGGGCGTACACTTGCGAGGGCCCAGCAAAGTCTGTTATTACCAGTCTTGATAGAAACTTGACCTCGGGGCCTTGGAGAACAAACCGCTCCTCCCCCATCAGTGTTTAAGCACTGGAGTGTGTATGTGTGTGTGTCAGCAATTGAGGCCTGATAACTGACTGATAAGCAAAATTGTCAGAGTGATGACATACAGTATGTACGGTGTTCTACATGTGACCGGTGCGTTTTCTTGCTCTTGGACGGCCCCCTGAACGCATCGTGGCCCCGTGAAAAGCACATGTGAGCGGCTCACATCAGCGTGGACACTTATTTTTGTCTTTTCTTCTGTTTAGTGAGAGTCTGTGGAAGTGACAGCTGAAGTGACTGAAGCTCGTCCTTGTTTCCTATTGTGTCCTTACATTACGAGTTAAACATCCTGTTCTTCTTTTTGTCAGGTCGTCCCCGAAAAGTGTCAACACATCACTCAAAACACGGCCCTCGAGATTTGGCTTCCATGCAGTGAGTTGGCCAATAAAAGGAGGAAGGATGACATATTTAGTGTAGAGAGCTGCTTCAATGTCATTCAGACACAAACAAGCCGAAACCACAACTGATGGTTTTCACAGATTTCAAAAAAGGTGAATCCTGTCATCATGACATTGATCATGAAAAGGCCATTTCTGTTTCATCATCATTTAAAATGAGTGTTTATATTGTTCTCCATCTATATAGATGTAGAACAAGCAGACAGTTTGGTCATAGAACTGTGATGTCATGTGGGTCATGTGGAGTCTAATACTTTCAATACGGAAGGGGATACGAGCGGATCCTGATCCTCCTTTTTGTTTTGTAATTCTCTTGGTGGAGGAATGTGACGAGTGATCCAGCTCACCTTGGTTCGATCGCCAGTCCTGTTCATCATTCAGAACAGTGAGACTGCTGATACACAATGAGGAGGCAGGTATCAACGAGACATCCTGGGGTCCTTAAAGGCATCATCAGGTTCTTCTTTGTTGGTAGTCCCAGTCCAGCATCTCAATCTGTCAGAGGCTGCGTTTGAAGATCGATGTCACAGCAGATGAGACAAGGCTGTCTCATTTCAAAGACTCCTTCCTTCTTTTCCTGATTAAGAGGATCCAACTGGATGGATCCTTCACGGCCCAACGTATCCCAAGATTCATTGTGCGGACAATACGATTTAAATCAACATGGCATCTACAAGCGGATCATTAGCAGCAGAATAAACTTTCTCAGCCTGAAATCTATCATGATGCATCTCCTCCATCATAAAATAAAATACAAATGATAAAATAGGATCTCTGGTTTCCTCTACTATGCTCTATCTTATCAACCTCAGCTGGTTGCTAGGCGACAGAAGCAGCAAAGGTGACGCAAACAGGAAATCCTCTATAGACCAGAACGTGTCATTTCTAAGACCGTTTGGTCCGGTCATCATGGTCTTCAAAGGAACCCGCCGATGTCGACCATGAAGGCCACGTTTTCTATTGGGTTGATGTTGCTAAGATACCTAATTCCTTCACAACCATTTAAGGAGTTGCTCTGGGATTAACCCACCTTGAAACGTTTCAGCCCTCTTTCTTTATGTTTATGTTCTCAAATTTTGGTCACATTTAATTTCATATGAGTATTTTATTAATGTGTTCTGGATTTGTCCAGCAGCTCATGTAAAGTGTCTTTGAGGATCCAAAAAATTGCTATAAAACTACTATAAATTATTACAATTTCTTATTGTTTGATATGTATTTTGTTCTTTTCTTTAATAAATTAATTGTCTGCTTCTGGCTGAAAATGTCTCTTCATTTTGCCAGTAAAATATATTGTATGTTTATATAAAGGACTATGTTGAGGACTATGTCAAGGACTATATAGAACTATATAGAGGACTATGTAGAGGACTGTTGAGGACTGTCAAGGACTATGTAGAGGACTATGTAGAGGACTATATAGATGACTATATAGAGGACTACGTAGAACTATATAGAGGAATATATAGAGGACTATGTAGAGGACTATAGATGTCTATATAGAGGACTATATAGTGGACTATGTAGAGGACTATATAGAGGAATATGTAGAGGACTATATAAAGGACTATGTAGAGGACTATATAGAGGAATATGTAGAGGACTATATAAAGGACTATGTAGAGGACTATATAGAGGAATATGTAGAGGACTATATAGAGGACTATTTAGAGGACTATAGATGTCTATATAGAGGACTATATAGTGGACTATGTAGAGGACTATATAGAGGACTATGTAGAGGACTATATATGTCTATAGGACTATATAGTGGACTATGTAGAGGACTATAGATGTCTATATAGAGGACTATATAGTGGACTATGTAGAGGACTATAGAGGACTATATATATGACTATAGAGGACTAAAGAGGACTATGTCAAGCACTATTTTGTCCTACATAGTCCTCTCTGCATATTGAGTAAGGAGTTGTGAATGAGGTAGTGGTTTCAAACCAAAGGGTTAGTGTCACAGTGATTTACAGCTGTCACATCCGAACAGAATTAAGTGACTAATGGCACCATCTGTAATTAGCTGTCTTAAGAGGATTCTGTGACACATGCAGGTAACAATGCTCAATGCCGCTGATTGGTGGTATATCTGGTTGGATCATCTCCCAAGGGGCATCTCGTTGTTTTGTGTGATGGGAATTTTTCATTTAGTAGTTCATTATAGTATAATTAGTAGTTTGAGTAGTTTTAACTCATACTATTCCATGTGTGTCATGAGGTAACCTGTATTCTGCACTTATGTCATGTCATGTGTTACATGAGTTGTAAAATGCATCTTGTGACACCAGCACAGCTGGCAAGTCAATATGGATCTATGGACACTGATGAGTGGTTCAAAAACCACATTCTGGACAAAGTTCTCCGTCTACACAAACA
Source organism: Chelidonichthys spinosus (assembly GCA_029853015.1). NCBI lineage: Eukaryota > Metazoa > Chordata > Actinopteri > Perciformes > Triglidae > Chelidonichthys > Chelidonichthys spinosus. The sequence continues at coordinate 27,506,645 of CM056829.1, read as the reverse complement.
ATGAATACAATGCTTCTCTGATGACACATCACAAACATCTGTATAAAAAGCCCTTCTCAAGACTGAAGAATTGGTCAGACTCTTAAGGAGTCTGCCCCTATCTGGTCAGATAGTTTGCTCTGAAGCTGTATGTCGGTGATGCGGTCCGCTTGGACACCCTGTTTGCGAGGACTTTGACTTATTAGACTTTGACTGTTTACAGTCTGTCTGTAGCGACTGCTAGCCTGTTTTTGGACTCTTTATAGAATAAATTACTAAAAGCTCTGTTAGGAGTTGTATTCTTATTTCTCATCAGGTGATCATAAACCGATTTCCACCACATTTTGCATCATCAGCAGTCTCGTTAGAGGTTAACAAGCCTGATCATTGCTGCAGCATCATCACTCATTAGACCGAGAAAGAGCTGTATGGTCAGCTGGCTGTTTGGGCAAATCCACAGGGATGATCTGGCCTATTGATCTCGGCACATAATTCATATACGGCATGTAGAAAATGTGGAGAGAGGAGGAAGTCATGTCAAAGCCAGCTGAGACAAACGTTGGATTGAGGATAAACTCTGACAAGAGGTCAACTATGTGTCAGAATTTCATTTTACTGTTTAATGAGAAATCATGGAATGTTGAGCCCTAAAACATTGTGTAAGTGATTTAAAAAAAAACTGTAAATAACAATCCAATAACATAAATGAATAAATAATATTCTGATCCCGTTTGGAATCATTGCATAATGATACATGTAATGTTTGTCGATTTAAAAGATCATTTTGTACATCAAGAAAGCCAGGATGTAACATTACTCACACTAACAACAGGTCTCTGTGTGTTGGGTACCAGGATGTCACGTTACTATAACAACAGGTCTCTGTGTGTTGGGTACCAGGATGTCACGTTACTATAACAACAGGTCTCTGTGTGTTGGGTACCAGGATGTAACGTTACTATAACAACAGGTCTCTCTGTGTGTTGGGTACCAGGATGTAACGTTACTATAACAACAGGTCTCTCTGTGTGTTGGGTACCAGGATGTAACGTTACTATAAAAACAGGTCTCTCTTTGTGTTCGGTACCAGGATGTATGTACCGATACCATTTTTTTCCTCCTGATACCGATTTTGATACTTGTGCTGTGGGTATCAACACACTGAGGCTTCAAAATGACAAATGTCAAATGTTCTGCAATTCAATCAGGATTATACAAATATCTAACTCTTGACGTTGACTAATGTATGTCTTCCACCATAAGGTACAATGGGGAACACTGGAAGGGGCGGGAATTGGCCTCTTGATGGGGAACTCACTTTTGCAGCCAGCCTCCAGTGGATATTTGAGGAACTGCAGCTTTTGGCATTCATGGACTGTTGGCATAAATTTGAGAACCCGACTTTGCCACTTGTCACACATTAAACATGCATTTCCCTCTTCTGTGTACTACAGAACTGTACAGTGTTAGATATGCAGTATCAATATACGTAATAATTAACTAAAATATCACAAAGATCATCATGTCACTTTTTGTTTTGAATAGAATTTGTTTTAATTTAAATGTCATATTTTTACTTTTGACTCTCCTACTTCTCCTGTGCTGCTTTTTGATGGGTTCATACGCAAAGTAAAATATTCATAATTCAATACACGACTGTCTGAAGCTGATTAGCATTGCATAGCCTTCAAAAAGGAATCTGAAGTAAACCTTAATCCTCTGAAAAACTATTTCTTGATCAACTTAATAATGTTGATGGTGAGTTGTTCAGTTATAGTGAAGGTCTTTTCCATGTACATGTAGTTCATTTAATGCACTTGGTCTCAGCAGCCTGTGTTCTTCCTGCTGCTGCTCTAATGGTGTGTTATCCATCTTCTCTATGACAGTTTGCCTTCATCAACTCACTGAAACTCAATTGAAGACTGTCAGAAAACTGCTGTACTGAAATGATAGAAAAACTGCTGACAAACTAGAGTAAGTGCTAACTGCCCCTACCGCAACAACCTGGCCACAATCAGAAATTTTGATATCATTCACCAATTTCCCCTAAAAAGACCCAGTGATAAACCAACAAACAATCTACAGCCCACATATTCTTCTGCCACGTTATGGTCCTAAGGTCAGTAATGCCGGTGCCATAGTTGACTTGTATTTCATACTAATGCTCTGTGCGTTTTGGGGAAAACAACACTAAGAGTGAGCCTACAGGGAAGAGAGCGGACGTTGGGCTAGTTAATTGAAGGTATCGTCTATTCCCTAGAAGGGCGGTGGGTGAGGCGGAGGGACCGTTCAACTGGGTCCACACCACACTAATAGAAGATTTTGAGATATTTCACCAGTAAGTGAAATTTTGACCTTGATCATCACATGATTGTGAAAGCCACTAGGATACCTATTCTGGGGACCATGAATGTCTGTACAAAATGGCATGGTAATCAATCTATTCAATGGTTGCAAGACATGTCACTAAAGCCAAAAAAGCGCTTTGTGCTGCTAAACGATAATCAGATGAACAGAGAGAGTAGAGAACAGATGGACCACCAGACAGCGCCATGCTGCTAGCATGTATACAAAATTAAATTACTTGTAGTATGTGGTATGTGGTTCCTCCCATGCAGTACAAGTAGTGTTTCACTTCACAACCATGATGCAGAACGTTGCATCACATCAGGGAAATGTGAGAGTGGTCACATTCATGCATACACAGATCCTCACAGACGGAGCGTGGCATCGCATGTGATCATGCATGTGATTTCATCTAAGGGTGATTGTGTCTGTTCTCTTCAGAGACACACTTCATCTGACTCTGCTCCAGAAAGGCTTCGTGCCTCACATCCTTCTGTCTCCTGTGTCTGACATCTGAAGCTTCGGGCTACAGACTGAACATTCAAACAGCTCCTTTTTCCCCAAGTAGTTGATTTCTGAGTTTTTCTTTTCAGGTCACCGTGGTTACATATCAGCTTCTAAAACTGAAGCATAGCTGTGTGCTTTCTTATGTTAATGTGTGTTTGTTTAGATGAAAAATTAGGCTAATGTATTTATGCTGCTGCCAGTAGGATCCAGCAGGGGCAAAAAAAAGGAACGGAAACTTTTTTCCCCTGTTAGGCGTGGCAGAGGGCCTAAATACTTCAATACCCATGAGTCTTACCTGCTGTGACTGTGGAGAAGACTGCAGTTAGAGCTGTAGCAGTAATTAGAGGGGGAAGCCCTCAGCTGCAAGTTTAAAGCTCTGTGTTTGGCAGTATCTTACTGAAATGCACTTTAGGAGTTGCGGTTCTCTTCTATCAAGTTTTATGTTATATGAGGAGACACATATTTATTAGGAATGTGACCTCTACTGTGTCAGTCTTTACTTGGGACTTGAGTGCAAAGACTTGAGACTTACTTGTGACTTGCAAAACAATGACTCACCCACTTCTGCTAAATGGCTAACCAAGCTAGCCATCACTGTCAACTGTCCCAATAAAGGTGAAAACTATGGAAAACAAGTCCGTCTCACTTATCTGACTAAGAGTGAGACACATAACTGGTAGAATTTAATATCTCATTTTAAAGCAAGTTAAAGGGAATTGCTGACAAATTTGAAAACATCAATAGCACTGCACTGGAGTCAAAGGTCACATCTGCCTCTGTATGATGTGGTGTTGCATTAAGGTGGAATATTTCATGAAAGCCCCCCATCCCTGTCCCCACTTGATGTGTTCCCACAGCAGGAAACTCGATCGGATTCCTCTCAAATGGATGGAGGAGAGCAAACAGTGTGAAGAAAAGATAGATTTATTTATAGAATTCATATGAAGTAGTTAAATGTCTGGAATACAGTGAATCTACATGTACGTATTTTATCTGATTTATGATCCTTTTTTCATAAAAAAGCAAAACGGCAAATATAAACCCTGATTGGATGTTTAGCTTTCTGCATCGCGGAGCAGAGGGAGGGCAGAAGGAGAAACATCCAAAACGGCTGCTTAGATTTTTAATTCCACCACTTAAATGTCAACTAGACATCAGACATGTTCACGGACTCAGTCGTCATGTCAAACAAACCTTTGGAGCTGTTTCTGGTTTTCTAATGAAAGGCTGCAGAGCAAGTGATGCAGCTTCCACTTTGAAATGTTAAAATGAGAGCAATGATCCGACTTGGCTCCTGGAAACAGCATCTTGGTGGATTTCCGGAAACTCTCTGTTTATAAGTGTGCTAACTCGAGGCCAGCCAGCTTTGAAACGTAAATGTCATCGGTGCTGAGCTTTCCAGTGGACTGATTGAAACTCAAAGTCTTTAACCTCACGTGGCCCACAGACCCACTTTCAGGGCTCCAGTGTAATCGTGACATTAGCCCAAACAACAGCTGAGTTTTTAATAACAGGAACTGACTAAATCCTGAAAAATCAGACCGTCTTCTTCTTCTCTGGCGATGTTTCTGCCCCTGCCGAGGTCACACTTGTGTGTGTGTGTGTGTGCGTGTGTGTGTGTGTGTGTGTGTGCGTGTGGATGGTTTTGTTGCTTGGTTGATCAAGTGCTCCCTCTATTGCACTGAAATAAATTCTGCAGTCATAAGTTGTGTCTGAAACCACTCACGTACTCGCCACATAGAGGACTAGATAGGACTATGTATCTGCAAATAACAGACATTGATAAACAAATGCATAACTGATAACTTAACATGACTAAACTGTTCTGTACTGTTTTCATATTGTTCTATGATGGAAGCTGTCACAGATCTAGAACAGGACAGATGGGGAGACGAAGCAGCATCAGGGTGAACCTGAAAAAAACTCACAAATCCCTGATTCCCATTCATGCCGAGCAGAACACTGTCAGTCAGCGTCTCTACCTCTCCTCTTCCACCGTGCACATGCATGCAGGAGTGACAGTGAGTTACTATGGTTACGTGCACACTGTGTGGTAATGGCTGAATAATAATAAAGTGAAGCTGGTGTCGAATTGCAAGAATATTAATATAAATTACAATATTTTTTCAGTGTCCCTCATATTTTTTAAAACCTAACCAGGCGTAACATTCTGAAAATGTGGCCCCCTGAACATTATACAGCCGTTGACAGGCTCTGTTAAACAATGAGCTCATCTGTGAAACAAAAAGGTAAGTACACTACTAGGGTCATGTTGTCTTCAGCATCTCCACCTGGCTGCTGATGCAGTTAGGTAATAAATAAAATAGTTACCTTATTTGTTGTAAATAAGTTCCTCTGGTAAGCAGTGATGTTAGCTATGGGAACAGATAGCTGCTGATTCCACTACGACTTCAGATGTCTGCTAATTATTAACTACGCCAGACAGGGTTAGTGTGATTACAGATGCCTCAGGAGGGCTGCCAACTTTTCAAAAAAACCTTGGAGTGACATTTGGTGGGGTCAACCAAAATGTTGCCACATACGGTAATTTTTAGTTTGGCAAAAAACATGTTTAAATAGCGTTTATCAGTGGTTCTCAATGTATGAGCCTAACTCAGAGTACAAATAGAACCTATTGACCCAACAGTAAGATACAAGACACAGCATGGCTCATTTTGTGCAAGTTTACTTTTGGAATCTGTATAAAAAAGTAATCAAATACTAAACAGATATGCAACATGTTACAAGAAACATTTAAAACTATGGTCTACATTCTGAAAATCAGTTGAGCCTCTGAGACAGATTTGAAAAATAGCCTCCGGCCCCCCACAACCAAACCCATCCCCTCAGTGTTCCATGATTCGACGAGGTGGGATGATGAGGAGCAGGGAAGAAGAGGGTACGAGCCAATTTAATTCCAAATCGTAGACCGTAGCTTGAAATAAAAATGTTTTCAGTTTCACATTCCAGTTTCAGTCCAGCTGCCTGAGAGAGGAGTCCAACCACTGAACGTATTCTAGTGATGCTTTTCAGCGCTCAAACCTTTTTCATTCTAATTCAAACGCTGAACTGAATGAAAGATGAAAGTCAGAGTTTTCCAAGTCGAAGAAGAACTGTCTGTGATTACTTTGTGTGTTATCATGTGAAGTCTCTTCCCAAGTGGACACCAACAGGACAATGCTGAGCCACAGATCTGGGTTGGATTGTCAATAAGGACTCACACCTTCAAAGGACCAGGCTAATGTAGACTGCCAAGGTCTGGGACACAGCTACAGTCTGGCCCTGATTGGCTAAAAGGGTTGTTGGCAGTTTAACCTTAGCGGAGCTCTGCCCTCAGCTGTTACCATGGAGACTATGGAGGATGTCATTCAGGTCTGGTCTAAGAGTCCGATCACACGACAAGTCACCAGAAACACGTCAACCGCTAAAATATTTTCCTACGAAGCTAACTAACAGTTAGCTTCATAATTCGATACAACAAAGTGTTAAAGTCATCTTAGTAGCTAACTGCATTGGTAGCGTGGTAGTCACCTGTCAAATAGCAGGTAAGCCCCACCCCCTAAAGCATCCCTGCTTTCTGGTCTGGTGGACTCTAAATGGACCATAATGTACTAAATGAACATCATGCTGGATTGAAGAAGACTTGAAACTAGAGATTGAGACCATAAACTCATGTTTACAATGTTTACTGAGATAATACATCAAGAGAGAAGTAGGACCATTTTCTCATAGACTTCTTTACAATCAGAGAGGAGTCGACCCCTGGTGGCCAGCAGATAGAATGACAGTTTCAGTGTTGGTTTCACTTTTCACAACCGGTGGATGCCCACAGACTTCCTGCAGTCCGACGTCGTTTTGCCCCTGATACCGGGAAAGTACTTTATTCTTGATGGCACTCATCAAGTAGAAAGATTTCTAGCAAGATTTACTTTTCAGAGAGTAAACTTTTACATAAAGATCAGTTTGTAAGAAAACAAAAGAGCAGATATATTTAGGGCATTGCAGGATCAGTGTGGAAGGAAACAAGCTCCCTGTCACCATGTGTCTCCATGAAGCGTTCAGTCTCCAGGTCATAACTGAGAGCAGGATGTTGAATCTATCCACATGATGCATTCACTCAATTAGATGCTTCATTTTCTTTCCCCGACGCATCCTGCCTTAATGTTCCACTGAACACTTTATGTAAATCCGTCCTGTCCCTGAGCTGCTGAATATTTGAACAACTTGATTTCTGCACACTTTGCCCGGCGAGGGCGAATGCCGTGTTTACGGTTTCAGAAGTCTGGAAGCTGTTGTTGTGATAGTTACATTCAATGAGTCCTGCAAGTGTTGCATTATTTATTCAACCGTGGCGGTGTATCAAACTCAGGGCTCCAGGATGGAGATGTCACAGAATGCTGCATAGGACCATTTGTCAGGTTAAAGAGATTCAAAGAACTTTGAAAACTTTGGAACATTCAGAGGCAACATGCAGATCCACTTTTGGCCATTTTGAAATCCATCGTCTACCGCAGACAGACAGCTTACCACTCCATCACAGGGCTGACATGTAGAGACAGACAGGTAACCAGTCTATCACAGGGCTGACATGTAGAGACAGACAGGTAACCAGTCTATCACAGGGCTGACATGTAGAGACAGACAGGTAACCAGTCTATCACAGGGAGACATGTAGAGACAGACAGGTAACCAGTCTATCACAGGGCTGACATGTAGAGACAGACATGTCAGACAGTCCTGCATGTCTGTGGACTGTGGGAGGAAGCTGGAGAACCCGGAGAGAACCTACGCTTACACATACAGAAGGAACCATAGCCCGACCCAGGAACAGACCCCGAACCCTCTGGACCTTGGGACCATTGCACTGTGAGGCGACCGTGCTACCCACTACATCACGTACAGCCCTGCCATTTTGAAATAGCTCAGAAATAATGAAGAAACATAAGATCATAGGAATATTTACAAGAGTTTCATGGTATCAATAAAGCAACGTAGAGACACAAACATGGAGCTGCTCGGAGCTCGGCTCTCATCAGAGCAAACGGCCAAGTCGTCTGACATCCACAAGCTACAGGAGCCGCCAGCTGATCGTGTATTTGTTGTTCACTGTCGCTGCTTCAAACCTCGCTGGAACGCGTGTCTACCGATGCATGTTTGAAGTCGTTCTACAAATCTCCGCAGGCTCCGAGGTAATTTGCTTCACTCTTCCCTCCCAGTGGGAGTTCAGCAGAGGAAGGAGCTGGATGAATTACGTTGCATTCAAATTTGCATCGCCATCTGCTGCTCACGGGGTCCGGCCTGAAGTCGACGCCTGTCACGTTATGGACCTGTGCATTTTTGACCCAGGTCCTCAGCAGTGTTGGTATTTTTAGTAACACCGTTATTTTTTCAGAATGTAAAGTGCGCGTTACTACAATTTGGTTGAATGAAGCGAAAGGTGCCACACATCAGCTGCCTGGTGGGGGGGGTGGGGGGGGTGGTTGATGACTGGGTGGGCGGATGACTGTCTCACTGCACGCTCTGACTACCAGACACAACCAGAGAGCGACAATGGCGACGAGCCAGCGAAATGCAAAGGTAGCATTCTTGGAAGTACCGGCACTACTAATCGCTCATTGAACTTAAAGGCAAGGATGTTTCTAACATGCACGCTATGCCCAGGAAAAAAGACTTTATCCACGTCTGCCTCAAGCAACTCAATTCTTATGAAGCACCTCATATCAACACGCTGAGTATGCTTGAATGTTATTTTATATTATTATAATATATTATTTTATGTTGTAATAATATTATTTTATTTTTAATATTTAATATCGTTACTTTACGGAATATGTATGAGTAGGATAGTGTTCTGTATTTTTATACTTCAATCAGTTAATATAAACATCTTTGACGTTAAAGATGTTATAGACAAAATAGTGCTATAGAACATAAAAAATAACATCAGTGACTTTGCTGAGTAACTAATTACTTTTATAATGTGCTAACTCAGTTACTAACTTAATTACTTTTTAGGAGAAGTAACTGTAACTAATTACTTTTTTAAAGTAAGATGACCAACACTGGTCCTCAGTGTTACACTGCTATACGACTCCTCAATGCTGACTATCCCTAGCTCCAGCCACATTTACATTCCTCGCTGTAATCCCCAGTTCCTGCAGCTACACAGGGGCTCCGTTAATTAGCCCTCTGCTGCTCTGTGCATGAGCTGGTACAACCATGAAAGCCGGGGGGCTCCGAGGCATTACTCAGCAGAAAAAACAGAGATTTACTTACTTACTTCTTCATACTTCACTTTATTTATAGAGCACCTTTCATACATGAACATGTAACACAAAGTGCTTTACACATCAAAAAAGAAAAGAAAAAACAATTACAAATAAAGCCCCTCCCTCCCACCCTCCATACTACACACGCACACACACACAAACACACACACCTACACACTCTCACTACTGACAATAGGGAGACATGGCATGACACTGATGATTGAGGAAACGCTATCTTTGGGGCCATCCACACTGGGAGGAGTCGCAGGCTGTGCCACAGGGGGCACCAGTGCCCAGGCCCCCCGACACCGACAGACAACAGTCAGCCGAGCCGAAGGGACCCAGGGACAGCGCCCCCAGCAGCAGCCCAGACACAGCTCCCAGTGTGGAAGGCCCCCCTGAGGAAACACTGGAGTTAAAGCTAAAAACTAAAACACATGAAAAAATAAGTGACCAGCTTAATAAAAGATAATAAAGATAATAACATAAAACAATACCAATGATAAGTAAAACAACTAAAATTATTTAAGATCAATATCATCTAAAAACAAGATAAAAGCAAAAATATGAAATAAGATAAAATCACATAAGAACGTTAAAGAATTTAAAATACTAGTTAAAAGCCTGATTAAAAAGGTGTGTCTTTAACCTTCCTTTAAAAATATCAACTGTCTCTGCGGTCCTGAGGCTCTCTGGCAGGCTGTTCCACAGGTGGGGGCCATAGTAGCTAAATGCCGCCTCACCATGGGTTTTAGTTCTGGGTTTTGGTATGGATAAAAGGCCAGTGCCGGAGGACCTCAGGGTCCGCGAGGGTTGATATGGTAAAAGCAGGTCAGCTAAATAAAAGGGCGCAAGGCCGTTAAGACATTTAAAAACGAGTAAAAGAACCTTAAAATCGATCCTGAAGCGTACGGGGAGCCAATGCAGCGACGCTAAAACTGGTGTACCGGCTCCCGCCCTCTGGTCCTCGTCAGCACGCGTGCGGCTGAGTTCTGTAATAGTTGGAGATTTAAAGTACTCTTTTTGGGAAGACCAGAGAGCAGGGCATTACAATAATCTAAACGACAGGAGATAAAAGCATGCATCAGCACCTCCGTACTGGCCTGAGAGAGAAACGGGCGGACTCTGGCTATGTTCTTAAGATGATAAAAACCTATTTTCGTCATATTTTTGATATGTGGAATAAAATTCAGCTCAGAGTCAAAAATCACGCCCAGATTTTTTACTGACTGTGCTGGTTTAAGATCTTGTAGTTTTGGTAAAAGTTTCTCTCTCTGGCCTTCAGGACCTATAACTAAAACCTCAGTCTTGTCCTGGTTGAGCTGTAGGAAATTCTCTGCCATCCATGACTTAATGTCTAAAATACAGTTAAAAAGGGCGTCAATTGGCCCTGTGTCATCAGGAGACACGGCGATGTACAGTTGCGTATCGTCAGCATAACTATGGAAGCTGATGCCGTGCCTCCTGATGACGTCCCCAAGGGGCAGCATGTAAAGATTAAAAAGAAGTGGACCTAAAATTGACCCTTGGGGAACCCCACATCCAATTTCATGGGTTCTTGAGGAACATGTATCCATACTTACATAAAAGCATCGGTCTGTGAGATAAGAACAAAACCAGTTAAGAACAGTACCAGAGATGCCCACCAGGTGTCTGAGCCTATTTAATAAAATGTGATGGTCTACTGTATCAAAAGCTGCGCTTAGATCCAGTAGAACCAACACTGTGAGCTTTTTATTATCAAAATTCCACCTGATGTCGTTTAGAATCTTTAAAAGTGCTGACTCGGTACTGTGGTTTTTCCTAAAACCAGACTGATGTTTCTCTAAAATGTTAATTCTGTTTAAAAAGTCGTTAACTTGGTTAAAAACCAGTTTTTCTAAAATTTTACTTAAAAATGGTAAGTTGGATACAGGTCGGTAGTTATTAAAAACACTTGGATCTAAATTGCTCTTCTTCAGAAGGGGCTTCACCACCGCCGTTTTAAAGGCGCTGGGAAAGACACCCATCTGAAGAGAGCAATTCATGATGTTTAAAAACTGTTCCTCGAAGAATCCATAAAACGATTTTAAAAGTGATGTGGGAATGGGATCTAAAAGGCAGGTTGTTGGGTTTACTTGGGAGAATACTCGACCAAGTGTCCTTGCATCAACCAGGGCAAAACTCTCCAGTGTTACCTCAGGTAAGGACATCAGTTCTGTGTTAACAGTTAAAACTTGATGGGATAAAATGCAGGATCTGATGTCCTTGATTTTGTTTCTGAAGTGGTCTGCAAAGTTCTCGCAAAGATCATCTGTGGGTGTCTTAAAAACTTTATTAGAATTAGTGCCTGTTAAAATATCAAAAGTGGAGAAGAGGAACCGGGGGTTGTTTTTATTGATGGTGATGAGTTGTGAGAAATGTGAAATTCGTGCCTTTTTGACTGTATTATTGTAGGTTTTGAGTTGTTGACGTAAAATCTCGTAATGAATTGTCAGTTTACTTTTCCTCCATCTTCTCTCTGCACTCCTGCAATTTCTTTTCAGTTCATTGATTTCAATGTTTTTTCTCCACGGGGGTATAGGTTTTCTTTTTATCGTTTTAGTTAAAAGTGGAGCTACCGAGTCCAAGGTTGACTTCAGTCTGCTGTTAAAATTATCAACGATAAAATCACAAGGTGCAGGTAGAATTTCAGCAGGAGTGCTCTGTAAAATCTCCATAAAATTTGCAGCCACTTCAGAAGTAAGGTAGCGCCTCCTCACCGTTCTCACTGGGGCCTCCTCTTGGTTAAAACTGGTGATGTTAAAAAATACACAGTAGTGGTCAGACACAGCCAGGTCGACAACAGAGGACACACCGATGGACAGGCCATGGGTTATGACCAGGTCCAGGGTGTGTCCTCTGTTGTGAGTTGGCTGTGCGACGTGCTGCTTAAAATCAAGACAACTTAAAAGATTTAAAAACTCTCTGGATATCGGATCCGAGATATGGTCAACGTGTAGATTAAAATCACCAGTTATTAAAATCCTGCTAAAAGAAGTGTGGATAATTGATAAAATTTAAAAGCTATCTGGCTGTATTACAGTCTCATATTGTGGCCCACATAGATGCGTTGCTGACCATCACCTTCCAAACTATTCAGGTTCACACGGAAACTAACAATGAACCTGATATGAAGGATTGTTGGGACCTCACCGTTAGGACGGCCTACAAAAGCCTACACATGCGGTCAGAACAAAGGGGATTAAAAACCACACCGCCATTTTAGTTTCACTTCTCACCTAGGTGCGAAGTGCAACGTCACACAACTGGTGCCCTATTGGCTGACAACCACAGGTACCACAGGGGGTCCCCGGCAGCAGCCGTGAGCTTTATAAACCGAAACCGCCTTAAGAACACCCTCTTCTTGTCCTGCTTCCAGCTCTCTCCACCAACAGGAGGGGGTCTCCTCCACCCGCAGCATACCGCTGCCACAGGAGACCGACTTATAACGTCTGCAGCGTTTCCTTTGTCCTAGGCCACAGTCATCTCGCTACAGACGAGCTACAGACTGTTTTTCCACGTTTTCCTGATCCTGAGAAATCGCCAAACCGCGCTATTATCTGTATGTTCGCCTGCAACAAGAGGAACAAAACCGGTTCCTGCATTCCAGCTACCAGACTGTCTGAAGTCAGCTGACTAAATCGCCAAGCCGCGATTATATTGCCGCCTGCGGAAGAAATAAACACAAACTGTTTTCTTTATTCGAGTTTGATCAACGAGAGGAAACACGCTCCGCTCTCGTCTGGACTAAGCCGACTCATCACGTCCCCCGCTGACGCCGGGGCCCTCGAACTACCACCGCGAACGCCGTCATCGCCAGGACGGACTCGCAACCTACGCAACGACACCAGTAAGAGGCTATCAGTCTGGGCAGAGACATAAGTTTGATAGTGTAGGATAAGCTTGTAATTCTTGTTAACGTGTTTTAAGTTTTGATCACGGACCGCAGAGTCCGTTGCTTTCCGTGTTGTATTTGAATGCTGATTGTGTACCCACGCCGCTGGGTTGATTTCTGTAACGGTGTTTTTGACTAACCTCAGCCATATTCGCGAGCTCAGTAAGCGTCTACTATCAGTTAAGAGACCGGTCCCGCTGAATGAACGCTAGTTCATTCAGGAGCCCCGTGTGATAGTAACACGCCTCCTGAGCCTCAGAATATTGCGCGCGCATTCTCCCCCTCTCTTTGTTTGTGTCCCGCTAACACACGCACACATACATCGCCCCCACATGTGTCCTACGCCAGCTCTTTCCGGCGGACGCTAAGGACATAGCTCCATCTCTCGCTTGCTCTCGCTCGCTATCCTATCGGACGTCAGTGGCTCCGCCCCTGAACGCTGTGAGGACATAGCTCCATCTGGTGGCTGCACCCGGCCATCTCTCCCTCTCTCTCACTCTCTCGCTACTCCATCTGGCGTCAGTGGCTCCGCCCCTGAACGCTGTAAGGAATAGCTCCATCTGGTGGTCGCGCCCACAAAACTACAACGGAAGAGACACACACTCCATGTGTGTCTCTTCCGTTGTTTAGCTTAGTTTTGTGTGTTAGGTAGTTAGGTAATAAGACTTTGTTAATTGCAGTGTTATTGATTGTGATCATTATTACTGATTTGAATACATCTTATTATATTATAACTAGCGGTCTCTTGTGCTTGTTGTGTATATGTCACTGGATAACAGCAGGTTGTGAAGGCTAGTGCTTGAATTTCACGCCTTTTTAATTGTTCGATTGGCTTTGTACTTCTATGTCAATGATCACGATTATTGGCATGTGAGTATAAAACCTTTATATTGAGACTGAATACAGTTTTAGGTTATCTTTTCCCTGATCCCAGGGTGGTGCCCCGTTTATTCATGATTATATCATGATAATCTATTAAATATAATTATTAATATCGATAATCATATTGACATTAATAATTAGCTGTTGATAATCAAATCTGCTCCTGTTACTATCCCAACAGGATTATTACAGCTGAAATTTGACAAATAACACTTTACACTCGGACAGGCAATAGCCCCCTAAAGCATCCCCTGCTTTCTGGTCTCTTGGTCTCTAAATGGACCATAATGTAATAAATGAACATCATGCTGGATTGAAGAAGACTTGAACTAGATATTGAGACCATAAACTCATGTTTACTGACATAATACATCAAGAGAGAAGTAGGACCATTTTCTCATAGACTTCTATACAATCAGAGAGGAGTCGCCCCCTGGTGGCCAGCAGAGAGAATGCAGCTTTAAGGACCTTCAGGTTTGGCTTCACTGTTCAGAACTGGAGGATGCTGCTTGATTCAGCAGTAAACGTAACATTGCAGTATATAGAAACAGAAATAAATGAAAGTAAATCGAAATTGAAGAATATCATCTCACCAATGATGACACATAAAATGGATTTGTTTTTTTAAATGAACAGTAATTATGGAAAGCTGCACCAGACGGTGTCCAGACGGTGTCCATGTGTACAGGCGGTAAAGTCCTCTCAGGCAAATCTGGGATCTTGGGCTATGTCAATAACATTGGTATTAAATAGGGCCGGGACTCAATTAAAATAAATAATATAATTAATTAGAGGCTTTGTAATTAATTAATCGAAATTAATCGCATTTTAATCCCATATAAATTTGACCTGGATGTTTAGTATACCATTGAATAATGACTGAATACATAAGCTTAAGCAACAAAATATTGTTTATTTTTGTTCAACCAAGTCCAACAGACCAGTGCAATTTTTGCCATTATGTGTAGCAATAGCTACATCTGGTGGAGTGTGGGTTGGGTGTGGGTCCTTGTACTCGGAGTTGGGCTAACGTCCACGCTAGCTACCACGCTAGCGTCCACGCTAGCTGCTATATGTTTTGCATTGAGGTGATACTTGAGGCTCGATGTGCTGCGGTGATATGCGAATTCCTTGTTGCATAGCTTGCACACAACCATGCTCTTATTGACGCTTCCATCTGTTCGTTTTTTATAACAAAATTTCCCATCCACGGGGCCAACCAAAGCAGTCTCATCAGCTTCTTCTTCGTTCATGTTCACTGTGGTTTGTTGTTGTCTGAAGTCATGAATGCTAGTTGGTGCTCCAGTATAATCGGTCCGCCTGAAACTCATCCAGTGAGAATCATTCCAGTGGTGCAAAAATAAGTGTGACAAAAAATTTTTTTTAACACTTTAATTTTTGTGTAATTAATTAATCTTAATTAACGCATTAAAGTCCCGGCCCTAGTATTAAATCAAAGTGTGTGGTAAGCAAACATGACCCTGAAACATGAAATATGGATTCATATGACAGGCAGTGATGGATGATTGTAGGAACAATATTTATTTTGGTCATTTCAGCTGCCAGATGCAAAACTCATATTTACTGGCCAGGTTGTTTGGTTATTTTGTCATTTTATGTTTCCCCGTCTTTTATCTGAGAAGGTGTTCAGTCAAAAGTTAAATAATAAGGGATGAATTACACCTCTGTGTAGGCAAACCCACTGAACGTAGCAGATTTTTAGTGAACGTCTATTGAACATTTGTACTTATTTTGTTGAAAAATATGTAATCCTTACGGGAAAATACAAAGAATTCTGCATCTCAGTCAATAACAGAAATAAAAATAACTGTTGGGCGCTAATGAAGAAAGCTGGGCAAAATAAAAATAATTTCAATATCAGTCTACGGTGAAAATATGAAGGATATTATTATTATTATTATTAGAGTTATTTATTCTACCCAGAGCCAAACTGAAGGTGAAACTTTGAGCTGTAAAGCTACTGTGGGATTTACAGGCTGGAAATCCATTTGTTTAGTTCAGTCAGTGAGGCTTGCTCATCGCAGTGCACAGGTTTTGGTTGCTTAGTAACGGCAGGCATGTCAGGAGTACATCCTCCCGAGCACCTTGGGTAAAAGGAAGGATGGGCACGGCTGACGTTTGCAACATGTGAGCTAAAAGCGAACTCCCCTTAAACTAGCGTTTCTCTTCATTCTGCCTGGTAGTTTCTTGTGATTTTCTCAGTGAAAAGAGTTCATTCCTGAGATATGGAAATGCAGCTACTACAAAAAATTACAAAGTAGGACCAAGAAACACGGTGTTCATCAGCTCCACCGGTTGCTCCGCCACATTCCAAATATGGTCACGTCCGGTCCAAAAAGAAATCCAAGACACACGACTGCTAAAGTGCCGAACTTGAGGCTTCAACGTGACATGTGACATCAACATGACTGCATGCACTTCTTAGCAGTCTCTGATGTGAACTATTGTTGAAGAAAACTCTTCAGGTCCAATTCTGTAGCTGGTTCAAATGAGGTTTAATCACTGACAGTGGAGAAAAGACAATGTCGCGGTTGCCACACAGCCCAATCTGCCCTGATGTGAGGCAAGAGACAACTTATACAGAACCAAAGGGGCAGGTCTAAACAGTGGATTTACATAGATTCAATACGCGTTTCACCCAGGGTAAGAGACGTCCTGAGACAACATAAAGGTGTGACTTCCTCGGAACAGCTGGGTTCTTGCTAGATAGTGTCACAACAGGGGCCATTCATGAAGGCCTTGATCAAGTATGTGGGATGAAGGTGTTTCGGAGACGGTCCAGGAAGGGGGACAGATCAGAGGGTCTCATCATTAACATGACAAGGCTTACATACAACGAATGCAGCTCAGCAAGACATTTGAGGTTCCCGAGAGGAAGTAATATTTAAACAAAACAAATTGGAAGGTAACACATTTTCTTCTACAATTCCCCATTTTGTCCTATAGGACAACAGTAAATACACAAGAAAATGTAATCAAGTGAAGTAAGAAAATTACAATACATCAATTCTACACAATTCATCGAAAACATCAGGAAATAATTCTTTAGGTACGTTGTGAGTAGTTCGTTGAATCATCATTTTAGTAGTCACCTTAGCTGTAATAATTTTACACATTGCTCTGATACAAGAAAAAATAACAACAAAAAATATAAAACAGATTAAACTAACAAAAACATATTGAACTATAATTGTACCCCAACGGCCAATGAGTGTTTCCAACCATTCAAAAGGGCTACTAATATCGCTGGTGTGCACTTCATCAGCAATGTGTTTAACATGTGCAATGACATCAGAAAGGCTAGCATTATAATCTGGCACATAAGTACAACATTCAACACCAATCACTGCACAAGTACCACCCTGGGATGCTAAAAGATAGTCTAAAGCTGCTCTATTCTGTAAGGCAACTAGACGGGTTGCAGCCAGCTCTTTTGATAAGAGAGACAAACCTAGGGAAGTGGTATTAGCTAAATCCTCTATACGTTTGGAAAGATCTCTTATCTGATTCAGGGAAGACAATACACCATAACTTGGAATAAGCATGCCGAATAGACGGCTCCAATATGTCTGTGAATGAGTGATTAACACATCTCGCTTGGATCTTGTTGACCTTAATCCTGAGGGAATTGTAGGCAATTTATTCACAACTCGCATTGCTGGGACTACGTAGCCCAGGCCACATACTCCGCTCCAACCCGTAGGAAGATATTCATATGCTTTTTGTCCACATATCCAGTACATCCCTTTTCCAGCTGGGACGGAACAAAAAGAAGCCGCTGTGGCTAACCTAGAAAAGTTAATGTCAAGTGTCGAACAAGCTGTAGGTGAAGGGCTGTAGTCCGAAGTCCATTTTCTGGGAGAACTTCTTGGTATTGGATAAAACAGCGAGTCACAGTTCGAATGTCCCATGTCATGACCAACTCCGGTACCTTTAATGCACCACTTTAATGGTCGTGGAACTACCCTAAGAGGGATGGCAGCAGGGACATCAGTGCATGTCTGACACTTGCTTGTGGATGTTTTGCAAGGTAAAGGTCTCAGTTCAGGTGTAACTGGGCACAGTTCATGGGTGTAAGATGTCTGTGTATTTAGGTGAAGTAAATGGCACGTGTCACTGTCAGAAATGGGCAGAGCCATCAGGGGGAGGCCTTCATTTGTGCTATGTGGGATGAAACCACATACGTAACAATTGGTAGAATTTGAGCTGTGATAAGCTACCATCCTAGTCAGGTTGATATAGGTGTTTGTGGAAATCATTTGGTCGTGTGTGGAGACTGCATTTGGTCCAGTTTCCCGTTTCTGACGATGGCTGGAGACTGCAGTTGAGGAGGGATGAGCTGTCCCTGGTATGCTTCTTTCTGGTGGCTCCGTAGCTGCAGTATTAAGAGGGGGATGTTCCAAAGCAACCTGCTGTCCCCCTAGGTTCATACTGGCAATGTCAAGGAGCCACAGGAACAATAATCCGGTCACGAGCAGCAACATTGGCGTCAGTCATCAGCATCTGGTCAGAACAGCAACGTTCCAGGTTGTTCTCCTGCTGGGCTGTTGATCTTCACTGGTCCATGTTGGCATCCTGCTGGGCTGTTGATCTTCACTGGTGTGAAGAGTGGATCCATGTGGGGTGTCACACACTTCATGACAGTGTTGTTGGTCAGCAGTATTTGAGATGGGCCGGTCCACCTGGGCTGGAGAGTGTTCCTTTGCTTGAACTGCTTCAGGGTTGAAATCACCAGGCTGAAGGTTGTGATAGTTCCCGTCAGTGGGAGGCGTGTGGGCTGCGATCACCTGTTAGTGCAGAGCTTAGACAGAAGAACACAGTTCCTTGCAGAGTTCTCGTGTGATAGAGTTGTTGAAAAGGGTGCCGTCGTCGCTGTTAATGCAGCGTGGGATCCCAAACAGGCAGACAATGTCTCTGAGGAGCAGAGTAGTCACTGTTGTGGTGTCTGCTTTCCTGTTTGCAAAAACTTCAGTCTATGTTGAAAACATATGATTAAAAATAACAAAACAATAACAATAACATGTGAACATATGACTTTGTACAAAGTCAATCAGCATATTTACAAAAGAGTCCTCACGGGGGGAATGCTCTTCTTGGTTTGTGTCGACAAAATTGTTTGATTTTAGGGACGTAACAGGAGCAACGTAAATCTGCTTATTACAGCAACCATTCCCCATTTGCTCCTGTGAGTCCCACCATGTGTCACACAAACAAGTTGAGGAAGCAGGAAATGTGTGGCTAATGCGCGGCCGTCGCAGGAGCTCCACAATTCGTAAAACAACACAACCAGGCAGAGCGCTCAGAGGTGTCGGGGGCAGCTTGTAACGTAGCCACGTTAAAGCAAAGAACTCAGCTTGTGGGGCTGAGCATGGGGGGTGGGTGAGATTCTAGGATCTCAAATAGGGGACCAATTGCATAACCTGAGTCAAGTGTAGGGCTCTCCGATTCCCACAATGCACATAGACTAAAACGCAGAATCTGACAAGAATACCTGTAAAACGTGGAATTTCGTGGAATTTGTCAAAATGTCAATGTTTTCTCGAACATTATAAGAGTTTGTTACCATATCTAAGCTGAAAGAAAAGGGAAATGGGGGCGGGGGGGGGGAAGGTGTTAAACGTTGTGTAATCAACGGGAACAACGCATCGTCCAGCATGTCTGAAAAGTGAGCAGCTAGTGGATTACTCGCTGATTTTAGACACAGCGGGGGTCAGGGGCAGGGGGCTGCTAGAAATTTCTTTATTTTGATAAACAAAAAATATTTACAAATGATAAAAGGTAGGTAGGGTGAAGTAAATTAAAATAAAATAAAATAAAATAAAATAAACAAACCAACAGGCTAAACAGTTTAACTACAGTAAGGAACAAAAAAGTAAATAACAAAAGGCAGGGAGGGGGAAACTAATTAAAACAGAGGGACAACCCAACTAGCTAGAGAAGGGATAAAGGGCAAGTTACTAACAGTCTTTAGTAACAAGAAAATAAAAGAAAGAAAAAATAGAATATAACGTATTTAAAAGAAAACTAAAGTAGGTTGGGAAAAATGAATCAAAACAGACACAGCACTAGAGCTGGAATGTTGTGTTCGATTGTAACCTCCTGAACAACTACTTAATTCTAGCAATACTTTCTTATAGTAAGAAAACAACATATTTATGGCCGCAGCGGGCCTTAAATCACAGCAAAACACAAACACACAACATTGAAAAAAAACAAGATGTTACAATGAGCTCATACAACTTTTAAACCGGTTAAACACATGTCATTCATTCAATATAACAATCTTTTACCAAGAGAACCACTGAAATCCATAAGATTACAGAGAGTTTCACCATGCAAATCGTCATTACATTTCCAAGTAGGAATTACGATGACATGAGTGGCGGACTGGCTACCCCACTTAGATATCGTCAACCTCACATAACAATCTCTCACATAGAGAGACACTCAGACCCATAAGGTCAGGGACAATTTCACAATGCAAACTGTCATTATGCTACCAATAGGATTTAAAACAATATGAGTGGCGGACTGGCTACCCCACTGAAATATCGTCAACCTCACATAACAATCTCTCACATAGAGAAACACTCAGACCCATAAGGTCAGGGAGAATTTCACAATGCAAACTGTCATTATGCTACCAATAGGATTTAAAACAATATGAGTGGCGGACTGGCTACCCCACTGAAATATCGTTGACCTCACATAACAATCTCTCACATTGAGAAACTCTCAGACCCCTGAGGTCAGGGAGAATTTCACAATGCAAACTGTCATTATGCTACCAAGTTTAGGAATTATGACAATATAGTGTCAGACTGATTCACTCCACTAAAATTGTCTACCTCACATAACAATCTCTCACATGGAGAAACACTCAGACACATAAGGTCACGGAGTATTCCATCATGCAAACTGTCATTATGCTACCAATAGGAATTATGACAATATGTATGGAAGCCTGGTTACTCCATAACAATACCATCCACCTCATATAATAATCTGTTACACCGAGAAAAACTCAAACCCATAAGGTGATAGAGAATTCCACTATGCAATCTGTTATTATACTACATAAGGCCTTTGTTTTTCTTAAAACTCACCAGAACAGCCTGCAGTCAACTGCTGCTATTTGAAAATTTAAATCGCGTTACCTGGGTCTATGGAAGATCCGGACCTGAGACAGGGCATTGTGAATATCAGCAAAAGTTAGGAATTTTACAAGAGGCTTCCTTTACCCTTTGAATTTGGCGCCGATTGCTAATATTCAAAATCACTGGCTCCAGTCCAGACGTCCTCTAGCCCAGGGTGAAACGCGTATTGAATCTATGTAAATCCACTGTTTAGACCTGCCCCTTTGGTTCTGTATAAGTTGTCTCTTGCCTCACATCAGGGCAGATTGGGCTGTGTGGCAACCGCGACATTGTCTTTTCTCCACTGTCAGTGATTAAACCTCATTTGAACCAGCTACAGAATTGGACCTGAAGAGTTTTCTTCAACACTATCTATTTTCTGTTCTTCCAACAGACTGCAGAGTATAGAAGTGTTCAGTCCTGTTAGATAAACATTTTGCTATGAACCTTGAAAACGCTGTTATACGTCTGTGGTGGTGATAAAAGGGGAATGTTTCTGTGTTTTCATGTTGGAGTCTATTCTGTGTGACGTGTTCACACGGAGGATATTTTAAAGGCAGGTCCGAAACATTAGCTGTAAATCATTTTGGCTCTGCTTTGTGTCCCAAACATCCAGGGGGCGTGGGATCCACTTAATAGAGCAACACTCTAATGTGGGCTTAAGTCAGTCACACCTCGACTTTCTTCCAAATAACTCAGATTTCATTCATAATATTATAAATACAGGCCTATAGTTCAAGGGGGTCTCGTGTTACAGACCGCCGACGTCCTCCATCATAGTGGAAAGTAAACGTCCTTCACAGATAGAACGTGAGCTAGCTTAACTGTTTACATACTACTACGGCTAACAAACTAATGTTGCTACGGCGATCTGTGGTGTATCCCATTATAAAACAGACCACTGAGAATGTTACAAATTCATCGATATCAACTCCAACACTGATTTATCATTAGGTGATAAAAAGAGAATTCAGGATGATGTCATCGGTCCAGTCTGTCGGGTTAATGGCTGCGTTTTGCTTCCACAGTGATATTCTATAATCTATTCTACTGTATAATTATATTACATTTATTTCAACAGATATTGTCTGTCTGTGGCGTAAATGTGCCACAAACACAAAGAGTCCTCATGGTGGTCAGCTGCTCTGTAACTGCTGGATGTGTAGATATGTAACATTTTCTAAAAAAGTTGGGTAATATGTTCCTGTGGGTCAAAGGTCACTCAATCCTTTGTTCATATAAAAACACTGATTGGTGCAGCTTGAAGCCTCCTATTTGCTGGCGAGTTATATTGATGGGCAACGTTTCCGCACCACTGTGGGTTGAATAAGGCGTCAGCTGAAGCTGGTTGAAGTTGATGGTTTATTTTATTTGTCATTTTACAACAAATGCCCGCGACCCTGAATACAGGATAAGTGGTAGACAATGGATGGATGAATTTTACAACAAATGTTCACCATGAAATACAGACCCTTCTGCTGTGGCTGGAAGTTGGGATGGGATGATATAATATATAGGATGATCAGCATATCTTGATATATAGAATATCGGGGTAAAATCATGAACCACAATGATCATTTTCATATCCTCACATGCTTCATATCCTCACATGCTCAAACACATACTTACACATACAAAAAGACTCATAGTCAAAGTAAAAGTACGGATTCTACTTCTATACTCAAGTCAAAGTGTAAAAGTACAGACTCTGAAATGTAGAAAGTACAAAGTATTCCTATGAAGGAGATTTCTACTGGCGTTGTTTTTTTTTAAAGTCTAACTGAATCTCTCATCATATTAATAAAAACAATAATGGATAATTCCCCTCAAATACATTGAAACTAAAGTAACAAGTTTGTTTTGTAAATGAGAGGAGTAGAAAGTACAGATATTTGTTTTAACATTGTTTTTAACATGTTTTAACAAGTATTTGTACTTGGTTTACTTCCCTCCTCTGGTGTCAGTAATCATCTTCCTCTGATGACCTATGATGTTAATTCAGTGAGTATGATGCTGATCATTAAGTAGCTGCCTGTGTTGACATGAGACCAGATTATCAGTGTGACACGTTCAATCAGAGAGTGAAAGTTATCATAAATACCTGTTAATAAGGGCTCTGTATCTCAAGCCCTCAGAGAAGGAATCGATTAGTGTCGACATCAAGTAGCCTTCCCTTATTTCAATATCGCCTGTTTTGATTTCTGCGTGACACTGACAGATGCATCATTCTCCCTGTGAACATCATAGGCCAGGCCGTGTTGACTGGAAGGAATGAAGTGAAAGGTGGTGTCATTCAATAACTCCTGTTCAGGAGGGTGCGGTGATGAAGTGGATGCACAGGAGAGTCTACGATACACGCTCTGCGCATCAATCCTCAGCTGAAAGAGTTGGCACTATTGAATTATCTCATAAATTTAGAATTTTCTCTTCTCCTTAGAGATCATTGTCATCAATCAAATGTCATCTCAGACACAGCAGCGATGTGACGGATTCTCAACCTACGGCGTTTTCAAAAACTCAATGTTAGCTGAAGGCTAGGACTTAAACAGGGTGACTTGTTTGCTACGGAGGGCTTGAAAACACCACTATTGCTGCTTTGTACATGTTGAAGTCCCAGATCCACCAGGATCATAAAATGGTGTCCTGTCTGGGTTCATGACAGAGGTGCACGGTGGATTTCACCAAGCTGGATTCACTGGATCTAGCAAGACCCACATGGGCTTGTTCACCACAATTGGAGGAACCAAGAATAATCTATTTATCTTTGATTTAATATCAATAACCAGATGAAAAGGATGCTGAAATAACTGAAATAAGCATGACTTCACATAAAAAGTGTGAGGTCATGCTTTGTTAGGTCTGTCTGCAAGACCACAAGCTAACTACTTTTAAAATGCTGGTTTTCTGGATGGAGTCTGGTTGATGGGTGCTAGGCTATGCTAGCTGCATCAACACTCCAAATAAGGTAATCTAGACATTAATACCATACCAAGTTTGTACCATAGGCAACAAGCTTCAGTTGGGGGAGAGCCGCGACGGTTGAAACTGTTTTGGGATAAGCGACATTTCTAAAGATAACGTTACAGACAGAAACTCATTTTGGTTGTGATCAATGACTCAAATGTGTTGCATCAATACCAGATGCTATTTTATACAAATGTCTGGATAAAAACAAGTTAAATGTCATTTTCAGAACATATGGCCTAACAATCCAATAGAGACCATGTAGATCAGCCTTAAATCACCATCAGGGTGAAAGTGAGAAATAAACACTAATTCATTCCCATGTTGATTCCCATGTTCAGTCAACGCCTCTACTCTCCTCTTACATGTGCACGTGCATGCAGCAGTGACAGTGCTGCTCAGTCTTTTTTTTGTCATGTCTGTCAAGTTTCTGTTTGCTGTTGCACATTTCATGTTTAAGTCTTGTCTTTCCTGTTTTATTTTGAAATCACAAACCCTCTGTCTCTGTTCTAGAGTGACTTCCTGCACGCCCTTCCCCCGTCCTGTCACACCTGCTCCCTGATTGTTCTCCCCACCTGGTTCCCATCTTCCCTCATTACCTCTTGTACTTTACCCTGTGTGTCTCACAGTCTAGTTGCCAGTTCGTTGTACCTCACAGTCCTTGTCCCAGCGTATATCATAGTCCAAGCCATAGCCTGTTTTGTGTATGACTTTGCTTGCCCCTGTTGCTTGCCCTCTCGATTTTGGAAACCTCTGCCTTTCTGACTGCCTGCCCGTGTACCGAACCCTGCCTGGTAATAAACCTGCCTTTTTGTCTGAACCTACTGTGTCGTGCATTTGTGTCCACCGGTTCTGCGCTCAGGAGTTCATGACATTTTTGTGTTTTGAAGCTGGTCTTAATTGTACAAGGCGTATTAGGGCCACTGTAGGGGGGAAAAACTGAGCCGAGAGAGATGCGCAATATTCAGAGAAAAAAAAGTTGCAAATTTGGGACTTCATAAAGTACAACCAGCATCAATGCTAGCTAACTTCTTATGAATGTCGCATTTTTTAATCTAATTAATCCATCACAACATGTGACAATGCCTCGTTAAAGTCCGTAGGGTGATGGCTGTAAATGCTTATTGGTGGTTTTATTTATATGAGGCCAAATTGTCATCTTATGGGTGTTTATTGATCGGGTGGTTGGACTCAGGTGCTAGCGGTAGCTTTCACTTGTTGTCATAGCAACGGCAAGCATCTGGTCAAGCAACGTGCTTTGGTGGACTCACAACTATGTTCAAAAATATGACAAATGTGATATTGAATGACTTATAATTATGAAATATATATCACTGAGATCAATAGAGGGATCATTAAAATTGCATGTATAAATACAAGTTTAATGATGTTTCCCCTCTTGGTAAAGTATTGTTAATTATATTTGTGAGGAATCATTTACAGTAATCAGTGAACATAGACACATACCGTCTCTGAATGTATGTGTGACAAATGCATAATGTTCATTATTTAATCATAAACTGAGCACTATTCTGGAAGGTTGTATAAAAAGGTAGCTGTATGGTAACAGTATGAGATGCTATTGTAATGGTTTTGGTTTGGGGTTAGAAAGGGAGAGAAACTGATATAATCCTTTAAATATATGACATGTGAGTGCAGCTTTGGTTCCTGTTTGCCAGCGATGCGGTCGGAGGCAGCATCGCCTTCAGCTGACGGCTTGAATCTGGTTCCACAAGCTCACTTCAAACACACGACCGGAGCAGCAGATGTCACTGATGCTCTTTATTATTGATGCTCGGGCTGCTTTTGGATTCCTAGCGGACACATGTAAAACATCCTGAGAACATCCAGCAGCATGTCGACTCCCCTAGCAACACTTCATATGACACTGGAGGACAGCAGGAGAAGTTAGCACACACAGTTGTGCTATCTCTGGCTTTCAGCAGTTGTGCATTCTCTTTGCAGACCATCAGGGGGCAACTCCTTTCTGATTGTATAGAAGTCTATGAGAAAATGGTCCTACTTCTCTCTCTGGATGTATTATCTCAGTAAACATTGTAAACATGAGTTTATGGTGGTCTCAATCTCTAGTTTCAAGTCTTCTTCAGCATGATGTTCATTTAGTACATTATGGTCCATTTAGAGTCCAACAGACCAGAAAGGAGGGATATTTTTAGGGGGCGGGGCTAACCTGCTGATTGACAGGTTGCTACCATGCTACCAATGCAGTGAGCTACTAAGACTTTTACACTGAACTGTAAACTTGACCTTGAATTATGAAGCTAACTTTATTAGCAGCTTCACACCAGAATCCACATGGATCCAGATCCAGTAAGGGTTCTGCTCTGTTGCTTGTGTTCATCAGATCCACCCTTTAGCCAGGACCAATATCTATTAACTTCATAGTCATTAACACATTTGATTTTTAATACAATAGTTTATTTGACTGAGAACCTGCAGATATCTGTCAGAGAGAGAGATAAAGCTAATTTCTTGAATAAATGACATGGTTGTGTGGAAGTGAAATCCTCAAATGTCAGAGCCCCCTCTCTTTTTAAATCATTGTTGTGGTCTGTTCCTGAGTCTCATCTCACTGCCGCTCCTTCAGAAGATGGAGACCGAGCTGTTAATAGCAGAAGACGTGATGTTTAAAAGCTGATTCAGTTTCACCCGAGCAGACGGCTCAGCAGTATCTCTCAGTGTCTGAATGTTGCGTCACACTGTTGGTGTTGCTGCTCCTGGAGATCCAACATCTTTCAGCTCTGAGGCTGAACTCAGTCTGAAGTGTAACACAACACTGGATCTAAACATTAAGATCAAGGAAACTGAAGCATGAGACCAGAGTTTAAACAAAAGCACCGTATCTTCCAAGTCCAAGATGATGGGATGGCTCACATTAGGACATTCATTTGGACCAAGACAGAGCACTGGTTTGCTTCCTTGTTGCTCATTAAAAATGTTTCAACATGCCTTAGATACGGTGCAATTCCAAACATAAATACACTTCTGGGTCTGTGGTTGGAATTGAATTTAAAATAGTGTGGAAAGGAACTGACACTGAAATGAATGTACATTATTTTATGTATAATTAATTAATGAATAATTTCATGGCGATGACTTAATAATTTAAGTCATCGCCATGAAAAGTGCCTTCCCTCTACTGGCCATCAGGAGGCGAATCCTCCAGTTTAATTAGTAGTTTGATGTAATAATAAACATGTCATATCATTTAACAAACCGTTAATTTAACATTGCCTTTATCTTCACATGTATTATCATTATTCTTACATTATGAACCTCAAACCAAATATTAATGATGGCTGAGCCAATAAAGACGGTTTGACCTTGAATCGAATATCGAGGCCACTGAAAAGCCTTCACTTTATTTTCAGCAGCCTTTTATTCCTTATATGAAGTTATCCTTTTTACTTCCTGCTTATGTCAAACTCAGAGCTTAACTCTAAAATAATGAATATCAGAGAATCCTTGAATTCACAACCTGGATTTCAAAAACAGTTCTTTGTTCACAACTGCAGTGTCTCGAATATAACTACTACAAAAAAACCCTGCATGTACGGATTACCGATCTTAGTCCAAACTGAGCCAAGACCGCCTGAGGGCAGGACATCATAGACACACACACACACACACACACAAACACAAACACACACTTTTTGGAAAATGATTGGCAGTACAGAATATGGGATTTGTAGTCAGAACTAGGCCATGACATTGGTGTGTGGCATTAAATGCAGCCCGCTGATTCCCTAGAGGAGATAAGTTATTCACAAACAATAGCAAATCTTAACCAATGTTGGGACCTCACCTTTAGGACTACACAATGCGGCCTACAAAAGCCTACACACGCGGTCAGGACAAAGGAACAAAGGAGATAAAAAACTACAATCGCCATTTCAGTTTCACTTCTCACCGAGGTGCGAAGTGACACATCACACAACTGGTGCCCTATTGGCTGACAACCGCAGGTACCCCAGGGGGTCCCCGGGAGCAGCTGTGAGCTATATAAACTGGCGCCACCTTAAGAACACGCTCTTCCATCGCAACACCATGTTGCAACAGTTTTATCTGTTTTCCTGATCCTGAGAGATCGCCACGACCGCGCGATTCTCCATGTTCGCCTGCAGAAGAGGAACAAACCCGGTTCCTGCATTCCAGCTACCAGCTCCTGTCTGAAGTCAGCTGACCAAATCGCCAAGCCGCGATTATATTGTTGCCCGAGGAAGGAAGAAACACAAACTGTTTTCTTTATTCGAGTTTGATCAACGAGAGGGAAAGTGCCCCGCTCTCGTCTGGACTCAGCCGACTCATCACAGCCCCCGCTGCCGCCGGGACTCAAGAACTACCGCCGCCCGCCATCGCCAGGACGGACTCGCAACTGACGCAACGACACCAGTAAGAGGCTATCTGTCTGAGCAGAGACATACGTTTGATAGTGTAGGATATGCTTGTAATTCTTGTTAACGTGTTTTAAGTTTTGATCACGGACCGCCGAGTCCGTTGCTTTCTCTGTGTTGTATTTGAATTCTGATTGTGCACCCACGCCGCTGGGTTTCATTTTGGTTACAATGCGTGTCCAACCTCGGACACATTCACGAGCTCAGTAAGTGATCTACCATCAGTTAAAAGGCCGGGGTCCCGCTGAACGAACGCCAGTTCATTCACGGGCTCCCGTGGGATGGTGATAGCTTACTGATCCTTTTTGTATTACGCGCGCATTCTCTCTCTCTTTGTTCTGGCTATCACACATGCGCACACACATACGCTGCCCCCACACGTATCCAACGCCAGCTGTTTCCGTATCCGGATGCTAAGGACCTAGCTCCATCTGGTGGCTGTACCCGGCCATCTCTCACTTTCTCCCCCTCTCTCGCAATTCTATGTGACGTCAGTGGCTCCGCCCCTGAATGCTGTGAGGAATAGCTCCCTCTGGTGGCTGCACCCGGCCACCTCTCGCTCTCTCTCCCTCTCTCGCGATTCTA
Organism: Chelidonichthys spinosus; assembly: GCA_029853015.1. Lineage (NCBI taxonomy): Eukaryota > Metazoa > Chordata > Actinopteri > Perciformes > Triglidae > Chelidonichthys > Chelidonichthys spinosus. The sequence continues at coordinate 27,477,625 of CM056829.1, read as the reverse complement.
TCTGACGTCAGTGGCTCCGCCCCTGAACGCTGTGAGGAATAGCTCCATCTGGTGGCTGCACCCAGCCATCTCTCCCTCTCTCTCTCTCTCCCCCTCTCTTGCTACTCCATCTGACGTCAGTGGCTCCGCCTCTGAACGCTGTGAGGAATAGCTCCATCTGGTGGTCGCGCCCGGCCATATCTCTCTCTCTCTCTCTCTCTCTACACACATGCACACACACACACCCGCACTCCACGTGTGTCCCTTCCTTTATTTAGCTTAGCTTTGGGTAGTTAGGTAATAAGGCTTTGTTATTTGCAGTGTTATTAATTGTGATCATTATTACTGATTTTAATAAATCTTATTATATTATAACTAGCAGTCTCTTGTGCTTGTTGTGTATATGTCACTGGATAACAGCAGGTTGTGAAGGCTAGTGCTTGAATTTCACGCCTTTTTAATTGTTGTTTTGTTTCATTGTCACAGTCTGCTCACACAACTCATCTCCCAGTACTTTTCCAACTCTCCTCACCTGTTGCACTCAGCTGCCTCTGATCATCAATCAACCCTGTCTATAAACTCTGCTAACTGTTCACTTTCTGCCAGATTGTTCTCAGCTCACATGCCAGACTCCAGCGTTTACCGGACTGCCTACACGGATTCGACCCTGCCTGCCCCTGACCAACCCATCTTGTCATCTGTCTGGAGATCACCTCAGCCTTCTGTCCCCGACCACCGCCTTCGTCCTGCCCTTCCTGGTTTCCGTGCCTCACTCCTGAGCTGCTTGGTGAATCCCTGCATCGGCTCCTCGACTCCCTGCCTGGCTATGACTCTCCTTTTGCCTGTCCCTCTTTGACAAATAAAAGTCATTACCAACTGAACCTGCCTGACTCTGTGCTGCAATTGGCTCCAAACCTATACCCGTTACAGAACAATCTGGCCAAAGATGGACCCAGCGCACACAAGGCCTCCGTTGAATCGCTTCGAGAGGATTGAGGCCACGCTCCAGCAGCATGAGGCTATGCTCACCACCTCCAACTCCGAGGTTCGACAGGCTGTGTCTAACCAAGAGCAAGCATTGGTGGCACTAGCCACCCAGGTCCAACATCTGATGGCCACCCTCGCCCAGGCTTCGCCCCAGGTTTCGCCTCCGGCTCCACCAATTCCAGCTCCCGGTCCACCTGGACCATCACCTGAGCCCTGGGTGGGAACCCCAGAGTGCTACGCTGGAGACCTGGAAGGCTGTAACCCGTTCATCACAAACTGTTCCATTCTCTTTGCCCTACAGCCCTACACCTTCAGCCAGGAAGCAACAAAAGTGGCAATTATCATTAATCACCTGACTGGCAGAGCTTGGCTGTGGGGAACGGCTGAATGGGAGCGACACACGCCGGCTTGCTCCTCGTTCCAAACCTTCGCCGCTGAGCTTCGCAAGGTGTTCGGCGAGGTTTCGATGGGTCCAGATGCTGCGGGAGGTCTGCTGGGCTTGAGCCAGGGGAACCAGAGCGTCGCGGACTTCGCCATTGACTTTCGCACCAGGGCCCGTCAGAGTGATTGGAACGCCCCGGCCCAGTGTGACGCCTTCTTGCTGGGCTTGGGTGACTATATCAAGGATGAGTTGGTGTCCCACAACCTTCCAGCTTCTCTAGATGAGCTTATTGAGCTAACAACCCGTCTGGACAGACGCATCCAGGCAAGATGTCAGGAGAGACGACAGGGACAGGCGGACCGCCAGCTAACCACCCGGGCTTATCTTCCTCCAGAGACTGGTCTACCTCCATCAAGGCAACCCGAACCCATGCAGGTGGGTCGCACCAGTCTCACCCCCGAGGAATGGGAACGTCGGCGTCGAGGGAATCTCTGTCTCTACTGTGGTCTGGCGGGTCATTACATCTCCAAATGTCCAGTAAAAGGCCGGACTCATCTATAGCAGAGGAAGTACTGGTGAATCGAACTTCTGAACTTTCCTCTACCCGACGCCCTCTTTGTCATGCCCGTCTAATATTGTCGGATGGTTCTCACACCCTCGCCACCTTCATAGACTCTGGTTGTGATGTTTATCTGATGGACATGGAACTAGCCCGCCAGCTCGGCATCAGTCGTGTTCCCCTGCCTGCACCTATTCCTGCCAACGCCCTTGACGGCCATCTTCTGGGGACTGTTACTCACCAGACGGTCCCAGTGCGCATGCTCCTGTTGGGCAATCACCATGAGACTATCCAATTCCACAGCCTGCGGTCTCCCCGTCTTCCCCTCATCCTGGGTTACCCCTGGCTTCGGCGACACAACCCCAACATCGACTGGGAAACGGGGGTCATCATGGGTTGGAGCCCTTCCTGCTACCAGGTGTGCCTGAAGCAAGCGTCAGTTCCTCAATCACTCACTTGCTCCAGTTCGGCTCCAGATCTGACGGGGGTCCCGGCCGAGTACCATGACTTTGGGGAGGTTTTCAGCAAGTCTAAGGCAATCTCCCTTCCTCCTCATCAGCCCTATGACTGTGCCATAGACCTCCTGCCTGGTTCCGCTCCTCCTAGGGGTCGTCTTTACTCCCTGTCCGCCCCTGAGAGAGGCGCCATGGATCAATACATAAACGATTCCTTGGCTGCTGGTCTTTTCCATCACTCCTCATCTCCTGCTGGGGTGGGGTTCTTCTCCGTGGAGAAGAAGGACAAATCTCTGCGTCCCTGCATAGATTACAAGGGGCTCAACGACATCACGGCGAAGAATCGCTACCCCCTCCCACTCATATCCTCTGCGTTCGAGCTCCTGGAGGGGGCCACCATCTTTTCGAAGTTGGATCTATGCAACGCCTACCACTTGGTCCGCATCAGAGAGGGAGATGAGTGGAAGACCGCCTTCAACACCCCCACAGGACACTATGAATACCTGATGATGCCCTTCGGCCTCACCAATGCTCCGGCCGTCTTCCAGGCTCTGGTCAATGACGTGCTCAGAGACATGTTGAACAAGCACGTGTTCATCTTCCTAGATGACATCCTCATCTTTTCACGGACCAAGGAGGAACACATACACCACGTCGAGGCAGTTCTGCATCGGCTCCTGGAGAACTCGCTCTTCGTCAAAGCTGAGAAGTACGAGTTTCACTCCCCGTCAGTCTCCTTCCTAGGATACATCATTGGCCAAGGGAACATCAAGATGGACCCCTCCAAGGTCTCTGCTGTCACCACCTGGCCTGTCCCTATCTCCTGCAAGCAGCTCCAAAGGTTCCTGGGGTTCGCCAACTTTCATCGACGATTCATTCGTGGCTACAGCACGGTGGCCGCACCCCTCACAGCACTCACCTCCTTCAAGGTTCCGTTCCAGTGGTCTGCAATGTCCGACAAAGCTTTTCTGACACTCAAGACATGGTTGACATCGGCCCCCATCCTTCAAGTCCCAGACTTAGAGAGACAGTTTGTGGTGGAGGCGGACGCCCCCGATGTGGGGGTGGGAGCTGTTCTGTCCCAGCGGTCTGCTGGGGACCAGAAGCTCCATCCATGCGCCTTCTTCTCCCGATGCCTGACCCCTGCTGAGATGAATAACGACATTGGCAACCGAGAAATGTTGGCGGTGAAGTTGGCGTTGGAGGAATGGCGTCACTGGCTGGAGGGAACCACGCAGCCTTTCTTGGTTTGGACCGACCACAAAAACCTTGAATACCTCCAGTCAGCCAAGAGGCTCAACTCTCGTCAGGCCCGCTGGTCTCTCTTCCTCACCCGCTTCAACGTTTCCCACGCCTACCGACCGGGGTCCCGCAATGTGAAGCCCGATGCCCTCTCTCAACAGTTCTCAGAGAAGGAGGAGCCTGCCTCTGGCCCAAAGACCATCCTCTCGCCCTCACACATGGTTGCCACCCTCACCTGGGAAGTAGAGGAGAAGGTCAAGGCGGCCTTGGAGAACCAGCCGGGACCCAGCGCATGTCCACCTGATCGCCTGTTTGTTGTTTCTGCCCTGCGGTCCGACGTCCTTCGGTGGGCCCACAGCTCTCGACTCACCTGTCATCCCGGCATCCAGCGGACCAAGGAGATGGTGCTACGGAGGTTCTGGTGGGCATCGCTGGAGGAAGACATTCGGGAGTTTGTCAATGCCTGTCCCGTTTACAACCAGCACAAGGTCTCACACCAAGCTCCTGTGGGTTATCTGCTTCCTCTGCCTGTGCCCCATCGACCATGGTCCCACATCTCCCTGGACTTCGTTACGGGCCTGCCCCCATCCAGTGGTCACACTGCCATCCTAACAGTGGTTGATAGATTCAGCAAGATGGCCCACTTCGTGCCCCTGCCCAAGCTTCCGTCAGCCAAGGAAACTGCTGAGCTTGTGCTTCTCCACGTCTTCAGACTCCATGGGCTCCCCGCCGATGTGGTCTCTGACAGGGGACCCCAGTTTGCCTCTGTGTTCTGGAGGGAGTTCTGTATGCTTGTGGGGGCCACCGCGAGTCTGTCATCCGGATTCCATCCCCAGTCCAACGGCCAAACAGAAAGGAAGAATCAGGAGATGGAGACAGCATTGCAGTGTATGGTGTCCAAACACCCCTTCTCCTGGTCCCAGCAGCTGTTGTGGGTGAAGTATGCCCACAACAGCCTGACAAGCTCGGCCACGGGGCTCTCCCCTTTCCAGTGTGCCTACGGATTCCAGCCTCCTCTGTTCCCGGCACTGGAGAAAGAGGTTTCTTGCCCATCTGTCCAGGCCTTCATTCGTCGCTGTCGCAGGACGTGGCCTGAAGCCAGGGCGACTCTTCTACGCTCGGTGGACCGCTACGCCACAACTGCCAACCGTCACCGCACCCAGGCCCCCACCTTCCTCGCGGGCCAGAAGGTGTGGCTCTCGACCCGGGACCTCCCCTTGAGGGTGGAGTCGAAGAAGTTGGCACCTAATCCCTTTGAAATCCAGAAGGTCATCAACCCAGCGGCTGTAAGGCTCAAGTTGCCTCGTTCCATGTGGGTCCATCCTAAATTCCATGTGTCCAAGATCAAGCCGTTCCGGGAAAGTTCCCTGGTCGCCGCAGTCCCCCCTCCTCCACCTCCTCGTCTCATCGATGGAGGCCCTGCCTTTACGGTGCACCGCCTCCTGCGCTCCTGCCGTCGTGGGAGGGGTCTTCAATACCTGGTCGATTGGGAGGGTTATGGTCCGGAGTATAGGTCCTGGGTCCCTGCTCGGCACGTCCTGGACGCCCCCCTCATCACCGGCGTCATCCCGACCAGCCGTCCAAGTCTGCCACTCCCGGAGGGGTCGCCGCCCCTGAGACTCTGTCCCCTCTTCCGTCTGAGGCGCCCAGCGAAGACGAGACGGAGGGGGAACTCTTGTTAGATGAAGAGGCTAAACTTCCTTCAGAGGCTAGGGAGTTGGATTCGGACATGGATGCCTCGGACGAATATTAGTCTTTGACTTTGGCTTTGACTCTCCTTTTGCCTTTCCCTCTTTGACAAATAAAAGTCATTACCAACTGAACCTGCCTTACTCTGTGCTGCAATTGGGTCCAAACCTATACCCGTTACATTCATACTTCTATGCCAATGATCACGATGATTGGCATGTGAGTATAAAACCTTTATATTGAGACTGAATACAGTTTTTGGTTATCTTTTCCCTGATCCCAGGGTGGTGCCCCGTTTATTGATGATTATATCATGATAATATATTAAATATAATTATTCATATCGATAATCATATTGACATTAATAATTAGCTGTTGATAACCAAATCTGCTCCTGCTACTACCCCAACACCAATAAGATGAAGAACAGAACTTCGGGTCAGGGACAATGTTGCTAATATTAATGATATTAATCCAGCTTTCAAGGCTGGTGTTTGTTGTACTGACTTGTTTGATGTAGGTGCATTATGTATGAGTATATAGAGTATGTATATTCCTACCCAAAATGCATCAGGAATATCTCCTCAACCACCAGGCTTAAATACACATTTCTGGTCTATAATATATGTAGTATATAATCTAAATGTATCACCCTTATAACCAAGTATATGTCTTCTCTTTACTATAACTGAATAGTAAACTGTAATTACTATAAGTGTAAATTTGATGCAAACACATCAAAATACTGCATTTATGATAGAATGTATAAAGACATAGGCTGTATCCGAAACCGCATACTATACTGCTAGTACGTACTGATTTGGCCAAAATGTAGTATGCAGTATGCAGTATGCAAACAAAAGCAAAATCTGCAGTATGCGAAAAGTTCCCGGATGTCGTACTGATTCGGAGAATATTTCCAGTATGCATCCGACCAGTCTACTCTGCCTACTGTTTCCCACAATGCAATGCGCTGGAGCCTGGATAAATCGAGTAATGACGGAGCAAGAGAGCGTTTCCAGGGGAATACAAACGCCGGAGCTGGGACAGTGCATAAGTACAGTGCATAGGCTACTTGATTATTGTGACGAACGCTATATAGGTACAATAGAAATCCAGGCTGTTGTACATATGAAATGAAAAAAAAGTACTCTGTTAATTCAAACTTTTTTTTTATTAATATTTGGTGATTTCTGTACATGCAGAGCTCCCGAGACTATACTGTATACTGTCCAATACAAACAGCGGTTAAGATAACTGGCTTGCTGTCTCCCCCAGGACGACGACGCATGTTGGCCGGCGGAACACCTCTGGAGACGGGCTGCTGCCTCTGAGACGACCCACTCCTTCCGGAGCTTCACTTCTCCGAAAACATCGAGGCAAATTACTAATCAGCCGTCATTTGAGTAAACTAACCGCACATTGGGGATCTAAACGGTTACTTTCTCGCATGAAAAAATATTAAAATGTAATTCAGCGACATAATAACAGCGCTACAGCGGGAAATAAAACAGCTTTGCGCCTGTTTTAAAACTGTCGCTGCCGGTCGCCACGAAATGCATTGTGGGAACCTTGCATACTGCATACTGCGATGTGAACGGCGTCGGTCTGCTGAAGTAGCATACTGAATCCCACATTCAGTACGCAGTATACAGTATATACTAACGCAGTATGTAGTAGGCAGTACGGTAGTAGGCAGTACGGTAGTATGCGGTTTCGGATACAGCCATACTCATGTGTTCTCCATGTTTTCATGTTTACCAGACAGGCAGATTAGTGCAGCTTAACTATTTTGTGTAGGAAGAACTTACAAATCACAGAGTATAAAAACTGTCAACAATGACAGGAGGTAGTGCACAAAAAAAACTTGTATTCAACAAGGAAGGAAGAAGCAGCAGCCAACAGCGCTACAAAGTGACAATAATAACAATAAGACACAGGTGGGCAGGCTGAAAGCTGATTGGTGGTAGAAATGATCAGAGCAAGGCTGATTAGGGGAAGTAAACAGGTGGTACGCAGAAAAAAAGGAGGGGAAACCATGAAGACAGAAATTGAAACAAACACAGGAAACATGAGGTGGGGGACCTAATTTGGTTTGACTCCAAAATACTAGTTATTTCTATAAAATGGGTTAAAAATATCACAAATCTCCCAGAATATAGAAATCTCCCGAGATAACTTGAATAGTGATATGACACTACACTATGAATAAAATGGAACTCATTTAAATTGAAATAGTCATAAGAATGAATGTTGTTCAATATTCATAAATGCCTGAAGAGCTCCATGCTATACAGGAAAATAAATGCAATGCCAGGTGAAATATCCAGTTTGGTACCAAGCTGAAGAGAATAAGGCTTGTTTTTGTAACTGCTTCGATACATCATAATAAGAAGGCTCACTGTGACATATCAGCTCCAGGGATGCAAATGTAAATATATATTTGAACAGTAAAACAAATGTACAGCACTGATATTTGACTGTCTTGTTTCCCCATTTATAGGAGGTGCTTGGAGTTGAAGTGCATTGAACCTGTCTCACTGCCACTCCTCTCCCTCCACCAACCTTCTCCCTGCCACTCTTCTGCCTCCTCCAACCTGTCTCCCTCCACCAACCTGTCTCCCTGCCACTCTTCTCCCTCCACCAACCTGTCTCCCTGCCACTTCTCTCCCTCCACCAACCTGTCTCCCTGCCACTCTTCTCCCTCCACCAACCTGTCTTTCTCTATATCTTCATGTGTTCACTAACTGGTCTGAAACCAGACACCTGCTGAGGCTTTCAGCTGAAGTTACAATCATCAGTGTTTGAAAGTCAGCAGGCTGAAATCATCCTGTGTTGAATGTGAGGTTTACAGTTTAGACAGCGGTGTGTTAACATTTGAACAAAGTGCTGTAAATCCACAGTGTTGTGAAGGTTGTGGTTAAAGTCAGGAGAGAAGTGTGGAGAGTTTCTAAAACTGTGTTCTAACAATGAAAAAGGAGCTAGAGTTTGGTCCACATGAACTGCTGCTGTGCAGACTAGAGTTAGAGTTTAACACATGAAGCTGCAGTTGTGCCTGCTGTTGTTTAGCAATTGAAAAAAACTGTAAGTGAACAAAATAACAGTGAAATTAAATCATCACTCGTTGATTGAGGTCCTGGTGCTCCACTTTCAGAATTCATGCGTTCAATTCAGGTCAGTTTAGAGAGGGTTTGATAAGAGTTTAGCCTGACTAAGACCCTGTTCCATTCAACATGATCAGGAGCTGATGAATGTAATACTGAAGGAAGGAAGGAAGGAACCCTAACGAAGAGTTACAGTTGTAACTACGGTTCTATGAGTCCCGGATGACCGCCAGAGGCGGTGCTTTAAGCAACTCCGCCCGCGGTAGCGCATGCCGAGTACGAATAACAACAATGTCACCTGTGACTCCTGCATGACCCCCGGGAGGCTATATCTTCCGGTGTCAGCAGGCAATCGGCTCCCAAAATCTTCTTGCGAACGCGCAAGGATTCTGAGTGACAGAGTGCTCTGGCGGTCATCCGGGACTCATAGAACCGTAGTTACAACTGTAACTCTTCGTTCTATTTCGTCCCTACTGACCGCCAGAGGCGGTGCTTTAAGCACTGGATGACATATACCAACAGTGTCATGAAGAATCCCCTAACCCACCTTACTGATGAGAGTTTGAAGACCCAGGGCAAAGGACCACGCCTAACGGGTGGGGAGCAGCAACATTAAGCCGGTAAAACCGATGGAACGTACCCGGCGATGACCAAGAGGCTGCAGCACAGATGTCACCCAGGGGTACGCCTCTCAGGGCAGCCCAGGACGTGGAGACACCCCGCGTTGAGTGGCATCTGACCCCCGTCGGCAATGCTCGACCATTGACCCTGTAAGCACAAGAGATGGTGTCCACAATCCAATGAGAAAGGCGCTGTTTGGAGAGGGCACAACCCCTGTTATGACCCCCATAGCAAACAAACAATTGGTCTGACTGCCGCAGATGTGCAGTGGCACTGATATAGGCAACCAGGGCCCGCACAGGACACAAGGCACGCAACTCATCATCAGCCGCTGGGGGATCAAACCGCGCCAGGTGAATAGGGCGGTTGACATGGCCACAGGACAGGTTCTTTGGCAGAAACGCAACATTAGGCCATAGGGTCACCCCTGAACCATCAGGCCCCTTACGCAGGCAGGGCTCACTGAAAGACAAAGCATGCAACTCCCCCACCCATTTCGCTGAGGTCATGGCCAGAAGAAAGGCTGTCTTCAACGACAGCCACTTGAGGTCAGCCTGGGCGATTGAAAGGTGAAGAAGACAGGGCCTTCAGCACCAGGGAGAGGTCCCACGCTGGAACCCTGGGGGAGACTGAGGGCTGCAGCCTCAATGCCCCCCTTAAAAATAGAGACACCAGCCGCTGGCACCCTACAGTAGCATTGTCTATCAAGTCATGCTGCCATGAAATGGCTGCCACATACACTTTCAAAGTGGAAGATGCATGGCCGTCGTCCAGGAGAGACTGAAGAAAGTCCAGAACGGTGGCCAACGGGCAAGAAGTGGGGTCGTCCCCCCTGTCAGCGCACCAGGCAGAGAACCTCCTCCACTTGCTCTCATACTGGAGACGGGTGGACAATGCACGAGCATGCGAGATGGTTCGTCGGACAGGCTCAGTGCAACCGGTCAGAAGCGTGTCAGGCCCTGCAGCGGCCAGGCCCAAAGCTGGAGACGGCAGGGATTGGGGTGCCAAATCCGCCCCCCTAGCTGTGACAGGAGATCTTTCCTCCCTGGGAGACGCCATGGCGAGCTGCAGCAGAGCTGCCGCAGCAGTGGAAACCAGGGCCTTCCTGGCCAGAATGGGGCTACCAGGAGGAGGCCGTGGCCCCGATGAAGGACCCGCTGCAGCATCGGGAGGATCAGAGGCAGCGGTGGGAAGGCGTACAGGAACATGCTGGGCCACTCATGTCCCAAGGCATCCTATCCCAGAAGACTGTCCTCCTCCATCCAGGAAAACCATAGGGGACAATGGGTTGACTCCCTGGAGGCAAAGAGATCCACCTCCGCCCTGCCGAAAACGCCCCAGATCAGCTCGACAACCTCTGGGTGTAGCCTCCACTCCCCCGGCGGAGGCTTCTGCCGAGAAAGGAAATCTGCCACCTGATTCCGGTCACCCGGGAGCCACATTGCTCGCAAGCTCAACAGACGGGGAGCGGCCCATGTCAGTAGGCGCTGGGAGCGGGCGCAGTAGCAACAGGCCGGAAGGTATGGCAGTCGATGTAGCCGTCAGTTTGCCCAGGAGCTGCAGGAAATGAATGTAAGGTAGCCGCCTGCCCCTCTTGAAGAAAGGGAGGAGTTGGAGGATGTTGCTCACACATTTCTCCGACAGATAGGCCTTCATGGCGACCGAGTCCAGATCCAGACACAAATATGCAATCCGCTGAGTGGGGACCAGGCAACTTTTTGCAATGTTGACAGTGAGGCCCAGTCGGGCCACATGCAGCAGAAGACGGTTGGTATCCCGGACCACCACGGGAATGCAAAGGGGAGCACCCTGAACTGGTGATGGTGACCCTGGAAGGCAAACCTCAGAAAGGGCTGATGATGAGCAGCGATCGGGACATGAAAGTAGGCATCCTTCAAATCCATGGAGGTGAACCACTCGTTGGGACTGACCACACGCTGAACATCTGCTGCAGTCAGCATGTGGAATGGCAGAACTTTTAAATACCTGTTCAGGCCTCGCAGGTCCAGAATGGGCCGTAGTCCGCCATCCTTCTTGCCGACGAGAAAGTAGGTTGAGTAGAAGCCCCCGGGATGAAGGAGGGGGTCCACTGGTACGATGGCACCCTTGTCCAGGAGGGTGGACAGCTCCTGGGCTAAGGTTTGGGCCTTGGCCGGGTCGCCGATGGTTGTCACTCTCACCCGGCCGAAGGCTGGGGGCCGGCGTCGGAACTGCAATTCGTAGCCCCGGGTCAAGGTAGACACTACCCAGGGGTCTGGACAGCAGGCAGCCCAGTGACTGAGCTGCTGCTGGGAAAAGCAGCCGACGACCGCCCCTGTGGTCCTAGCGCTGTTGCGCCCGGCCCCCGAAGGAACCGGAAGGACGGCGGTCAGGCTTGGAGGCCTGGGGCTGATGTGGTGAGCGGCGCACGGTGGAGCGAAAGTCGCCTGCCGGCTTCTTAGGATCCCATCGCGACGGCCGCCGACCACTCTGGGGAGGCAGCTGTGGAGGACGTGCAGGGGCAGATGGAAAGGCTCTCGGCCCGCTGGAGGTAGGCGCCCTCCTGTGAAGGCCTGCAAGCCGCCACCTGGTCTCATCGGCTTCGGCTGTGCAGTCCAATGCCTGCAGAGCTGCAGAGTCAAACAGCTCACCAGGTTGGGCCAGCCACACGTGACGACGAGTGTGGACAAGCGTTGACATAAGTCGACCCAACTCTCTCGACTGACAGGCAAAAGTCTGCAGTGAGGCATCGCAGATGTCACGGATGGAGTCATCCACCTGAGCATCATGCAGGGAAGATGAGAGGGCCAAAAGGAAGTGGGAGAGGGTGTTTCCAAGGCGGCCGATGCGCGCTGCTGTGTTGTAAGCTCTGCAGACGTAGTCATCAGTGACCTTACACTGGGCAGAAGGGCACCTGGGGTGCGACTGCATTGCCTCCTCTGGAGAAACAATCAGGGCAGCAATTGCAGGTTCCACCGCTGGCATGCGGAGAAGACCAACTGCCTCAGCACCCTCCATGGCAGCTAAGGCTCGCTCATCCGACCCAGGCCTGGTGAGGGCTGACGTGTCTCCCAAGCAGGAATGCAGCTCCTTCAAAAAATCAGGAGAGTGCGGCACCATAGTCTTCGCCGGTGGGGGGTTGCGCCTGTAGAAAGCGCTAGGAGCTTTTTCTTGACTCGGAGCGTCAAGCTGCAGGCGTGCCAGGGCAGCCTGGATGATTGCCCCCATGAAGGAGTCATCAGATCCTCGCCGTGAATCCGAGGCTGAAGAATGTGACGAGCCTGGTGCAGTCGGAGTCGTTAACCCGACCTGGGAACCATTAAACTGGCTAGATGAAGCTGCAATGGAGATAGCGTCGTCCGGTGGCAGCGGTGACCCCTGGGCAGCCGCAACAGCAGCATGTGTCATCCCCCAGCAGGAGGGGATAAAAACCTAACCAAGTAGTTTATAAACCTAAGCAAGTAGTCTATAAACCTAATCAAGTAGATTAAACCCTAACCAAGTAGTTTATACACCTAACCAAGTCGTTTTTAAAACTAACCAAGTAGATTACACTCAACCAAGTAGTTTATACACCTAACCAAGTTGTTTAAATCCTAACCAAGTAATGTACCTAACCAAGTCATCTATAAACCTAACCAAGTAGTCTATAAACCTAACCAAGTAGTCTATAAACCTAACCAAGTAGTCTATACACCTAACCAAGTAATCTATAAACCTAACCAAGTAGTCTATAAAACCTAACCAAGTAGTTTATAAGCCTAACCAAGTAGTTTATACACCAAACCAAGTAGTTTATAAACCTAACCAAGTAGTTTATAAACCTAACCAAGTAGTTTATCAACATCTCAGCAACAAATACATTTTTTTAAAGTTATATTTTTGGCCTTTTATTGCGGGAAGACAACAGAGAGTGAAAGGGGCGAGAGAGAGGGACAACATGATTTAAAAGAGACATGATTTATCGTTACTGCAAAAACCTGTCGCAGTAACCCGGAGCAGGTTATGTTCCTGATAAGAGATCAACGTGGAGAAACACACCGCCTACTGACCAATCAGCTGTCTCGATGCGCGGATATATATATATATAAAAAAAAAGAAGCTCTGTGGATCGTGAGAGGGTCTCGTAGGAGAACTATAGAGTGTACAGAGACTGGCTAAACCCTTTTTCTGCCCCTGACGATGTTTTTTATGAAAGATACAGATTCTCATCGGAGGGAAAGACTTTTCTGTGTCAGCGTACAGCCTACTTACCACTTTGAATTATGTTTTTATATTTATTTGATTTGCTCCCAAGGCCGTTTTACACCGCCGGGATTGCAGCTGAAAGAAAGAGGCTGCTATTGTCATAAACCACAATATAAGAATACATCCAAGCAACACATTCATCATTTTAAAGTTATATGTTTGGCTTTTAATAGCGGAAGGACATCGTAAGAGTTAAAGGGACGAGAGAGAACGACGACATGATTTAAAAGACAGCCGAAGGGCGGGTTCGAACTGGGGCCGCTGCAAGGACCTTCGTAACACGGGGCGGTAACTCCACCACTAAGCTATCAGCGAAGTTCAGGTTATCATTTAATCAGTCAGATCTAGCAGTATCCTTATGATGGGGTAGTCATATTATACTACTAATACTATTAATACGACTTCCGCATTCACACAGTCGGCGAGTTTTTGCCAGCTGTCCTTCCTGCATTTAGCAGATGAAACGGTTGCCTTTTGCCTGCATTATATTTTTAACTTCTTCGTATTTCTGTAAGATCATGGTTCGCTCGCCGCTCCGCTGCCGTAGACTGATCCATGTATGTGATTGGTCAAATGCTGCAAACGCCGCCTCTTTCATGTGCACGCGCTCATAGCTGGAAAGGTAAACCCTGGGTTGAGTTAACGAGTTGATAACCAGTTTCGTGTGACCGCTTATCTCTGATTGCCTTTGTTAGGGTTACTTAAGCTGGAGCTCTGAAAGATACCCTGGGTATGTTGAACTCGCTTCGTAGTACAGGCTCCAGGACCAAGCGGAATATGGCCGCTCAAGCTGAAGCCTGTTTCCCTTAGTTTAGACCGCCCACAAGCTCCTCGATTGGTTCTGCCATTTCTTGTGTGATTGGCTGTCCCCTCTGTCACTCCATCTTGCTTGCACACTGACGGTCTGCTAGTCTGCGGTCAGGAGTCCTACAGGAGTCCGCTACTGTAAGTTGGGAGTATGTTCTGCCTGGTTCACGCCAGCTAGAAGGATTGTAATATCAGAGGTTTCTTTTGCATTAACGTTTGAATCGGTGTCCGTGTGCGTATGTGCGCACGTGCGTGTGTATTTGTGTTTGGTAATTAGACGCAGCCAGGATGTCTAAAAAAAGAAAAGTGGACATAAGAGACTTCTTTAGAAGTCAAAGTCGAAGTTACTCAAAGAAATGCGTAACTATTTACTTTTAGAATATGTAACTCAGTAACTACTTTAATTACTTTCTGGGAGAAGTAACTACTTTAACTAGTTACTTTTTTAGAGTAACTTGCCCAACACTGCTCAAGACTCACCTGTTCAGACTTCACCTCGAGAACCCCCCCCCCCCCCCCCCCCCCCCCCCCCCCGTTACCTATAGCACTCTGATCATAGCACTGTTGCTCTTAAGGTACTACTTTACTCAGATGAGGACCTAACACTTGTTCTATTTTTAGCTCTTACTTTATCGGCAATGATATGTCGTGGTTTCTTTGTTTCCTTCTTTTGACAAATGTACTTATTGTAAGTCGCTTTGGACAAAAGCGTCTGCTAAATGACCTAAATGTAAATGTATTAGTGCTCTTATGACGGGGCAGTCATATTATACAACTATTAACTTACGCATTCACACAGTCGGCAAGATGTTCGTCATACGATGGTATTGATGTGAAGGGGGGGGGGGGGTAGGTAGGTCATATTAATTCTGCCATGTCGATTGAAGGGTCATGTTAAAATAAATTATATGGCCTGGGAGAGTTCCAAAATTAATCCTATATCACAGTAGTGTCAACAACAGAGCAATCTGCACACTACCGGCTCCCACAGTTTTCACTTATAGGCTACTGTTAAGCTGTAACCATACTTTTCGGGAGACCACACCTAGACCAAATCTTTTGGGGACAAACTCACCAAAGCAATCTGCAAGAGTTGACCTATAATTAACATGTTTCCATCCACTTATATGTATGCAACTTTTCACTTTGCACACAAGAATAAACGAATAGAGGGAGCAGATGTGTCAGAGGTGTTCATACCATAATCACGTCTCCCCTTGGAAATGAGACCGAGGCATGTTAACGGATTGGTTTCCACGTCCGGATTGCATGTTAACAGAAACAAAGTTCCTTTGTCTTTACTATGACCTGTTGACCGCTTGGTATTGATGGTAAAATAGCATTTCTTGCCCCTTGTAAATCTTCCATGTGGGTCTCTTCAGCACTACTGTATTACTGGATTGTAATCCTTCCCTGAAGTTGGTCTGTAGTGAACCCTGGAGCCTGTACGAGTGATCAGTGAGAGGAAACAGTGGATGAAGAGTCGTTCCAGTGGCAGGATGACTCAATCAATGCCACAGCCAGAGACGCAGCTGCTGCTACAGCATCATTTGTTGTTAAATTAGGTTTGGGATTTCATTTACAAACTAATAACCCATCACTGCCTAATTATGTGTATCATGTAATTGTGTCACATTCACCTGCTTCATCAACAAGGGGTGTTGTTGATTTATGCACATGCTGCAGAAAAATGTGTTCGTTATTCATAGTGTTCATAATGAGGCGCATCGTTGTTTAAGATTTGTGCGCGATGCCAGTTTGAGCGACCCACAAATGTGAAAGAGCACAGAAAGTAACATCCCAGGAGGCTGTGAATGTGGGCCACGGCTGCATGTTGCCAGCTGAGCTACTTCATTACAATGTGTGAACAGTGCATACTGCACATCAGGGCTGGAAAACCCAGGTCTGGTCTCAGGTTTTAATCTTAGACTTGCTGAGGTCTCAGTGGTGCTCTGACATGTGATTGTCTCAGCCTCAACGTTATTTTGAGACCAACGTATCTCGGCATTTTGAAAAATAATATAACTGACTTCAGGAAACTTTTTTTGCCACTGAAGCAGAACGATTGGATCATTGAGCCATTGGCAGCTGATGCTTCACATTTCAACATCAGTTGTTGAGATTAAAGTGGTGGAAGCTGTGTGAGCAGAAGAGACAGAGATTTAAACTATAAGATGACCATGGGGGGAAGTACACTCTCTCTACACACTGCAGCTCTGTCATCTTTCCCTTTTCCTGACTCCCTCCCTCTCTCTCTACTCTTACAGTCACACTGTCTGCTGGACAAACCTCACCTCTGGTTCAACTTAACCTGATGAAGAACCCACCACAGCACACACACACACACACACACACACACACACACACACACAGAATGTACCCTCTGACAGTTCATTACATTTTGATGAACCAGCCCGTTGGGTACAGAATAGCACAGTAACCATGTATATTTACTCCAATACATTTACATGTTTGAACAGAGAAGCAAACCAATTACCTCCACACTGTATAAAGCAAGTCCTTCAAACTAGGAATATACTGTTGTCTTTGAGATTGCACTCTAGGGGGGGGCAGGTCTCCATACCCAACACCAACACAACACCCAACACCTTTATCTGGGTGAGGGGGCCCTGCACCCTCACCCAGATAAAGTGGGCTTCATGGGCAGGGAAAGTGTTTAGGAGAACTAATTAAAGAATAAGGAGGGGAGGATGGGGAATTATTATACCCTATATATCCTGAACATATCCCATAATTCATCCTGAAAAGTAGTGAAACAATGACAGATAGACCAGAGAAGATCAGTGGAGTAAATCTTGTTCCATGTCTGAGATTGGGTGGGAAGAGTGTTCAGTTCGCTGTGTGAAGAATTCTGTACATTTACATTTACATTTAGGTCATTTAGCAGTCGCTTTTGTCCAAAGCGACTTACAACAAGTACATTTGTCAAAAGAAGGAAACAAAGAAATCACAATGTATCATTGCCGATAAAGTAAGAGCTAAAAATAGAAAAAGTGTTAGGTCCTCATCTCAGTAAAGTAGTTCTTCAAGAGCAACAGTGCTATGATCAGAGTGCTATAGGTAAGGTTTTTTTTATTTTATTTTATTTTTTTTTGGGGGGGGGGGGTTTAGTGGGTCATGCTATGACTACCCACTAACAACCCCTATGACCCACTAACAACTGGTTACCTGTCTGTACATTTGTGATGTGAGTTTTTTCCGTGAATTGAGGTTGAGAGACGCTGCGAGCAGTTTGATTCACCTCGGTGACAACGATCAATATGGTATATGATGGAAGATGTCGTTTTCATGTCATAAAGAAATCTTTCTTACTCGTTTATTTGGGGAGATGTCAAGATTATTCCATACATGTCTCCTTGTGATAGACTGGTTACCTGTCTGTCTCTACATGTCAGCCCTGTGATAGACTGGTTACCTGTCTGTCTCTACATGTCAGCCCTGTGATAGACTGGTTACCTGTCTGTCTCTACATGTCAGCCCTGTGATAGACTGGTTACCTGTCTGTCTCTACATGTCAGCCCTGTGATAGACTGGTTACCTGTCTTTCTCTACATGTCAGCCCTGTGATAGACTGGTTACCTGTCTGTCTCTACATGTCAGCCCTGTGATAGACTGGTTACCTGTCTGTCTCTACATGTCAGCCCTGTGATACACTGGTTACCTGTCTTTCTCTACATGTCAGCCCTGTGATAGACTGGTTACCTGTCTGTCTCTACATGTCAGCCCTGTGATAGACTGGTTACCTGTCTGTCTCTACATGTCAGCCCTGTGATAGACTGGTTACCTGTCTGTCTCTACATGTCAGCCCTGTGATAGACTGGTTACCTGTCTATCTCTACATGTCTCCCTGTGATAGACTGGTTACCTGTCTGTCATTACATGTCAGCCCTGTGATGGACTGGTTACCTGTCTGTCTCTACATGTCAGCCCTGTGATAGACTGGTTACCTGTCTATCTCTACATGTCTCCCTGTGATAGACTGGTTACCTGTCTGTCATTACATGTCAGCCCTGTGATAGACTGGTTACCTGTCTGTCATTACATGTCAGCCCTGTGATAGACTGATTACCTGTCCAGGTGTACCCTGCCTTCGCCCCATTGATAGCTGGGATCGGCTCCAGCCCCCGTGCCCCTGAATACAGGATAAGCGGTAGACAATGGATGGATGGATGGATGCTGCAGGACTGAGCATCGCGGAGCTCTCCAAGGTGCTGGATGGTCCAGGTGGATAGATCTCCCACAGTCCTGACTACAGGGAGGTGAGGATTCCTCCTACAGCTGCTCTCGATAGACTTAACATGCTTTTCATGCACGTGGAAGTATTCATGCTAACCTGTGCACACAGATTGGATCGGGGTTGGATCTCAGTTAGGCCTGCATAAACAACTAAGGGCTAAATAGGAGATATTAGACTAGTGGTAACAAAGGTATAGATTACATGCTAAATAGAGAAAGGAAAAGACAAAAAAATTGATTTAAGTTTGGCCTGATCACCCTGATGACTTTGGATTAAAGGATTTTATTGAGGTTTCATAGGCTATGCCTTTTGGATATAAATCATTTTTATCAATATCATAGTTAGGATGCTTTGTGAACATCTACTTAGTGATACTTAAATAACAAAATAATAATCATAATTATAATAATACATTGGTTGTATATAGCACAATTCCAGATGCTCAAATGACTTGAGATGAAAGCCTCGGGCCGGCTCATTAATGGCTCAGTGTAATCAGCACTGCTGTGTTGGACATCAACGTCTCTCGCTCTGTTTAAAACGCTGCGATGCCTCTTCAGAGCCGCAACAATGAATGGGAGACATGAAATGAGGACATTTCATTTTTGGTGCATCTAGACCTCTACGTAATTTGGAATTTGGATTTCCAAAAGCTGTCAGTTTAATTTGGGGGCTTCCCATTCTTTTTCTTTATGTGTGAGACCAAACAGAGAGACGGACAGAGAGAGGAACAGAGCATGTGGACGGATCCTGTTTGCCTCCAGCCCGCACACGTGCACATATAGACACATGTGCACGTGTGCCTGGCTCCACTTGGGAGGACTTCCATTTCATTAAATTCACTCTCTTAGCCTTCAAATCTAAACCCACATTTGAATACTTAACAACCAACTTCAAATCAAAGGGCTAAAATCATGCCGGTCAGCATAAACTGACAGTGACACGCAATTCTTTCAGAAAATTATTCTATTTGGGGCCAGAAGGTACAATTAGGTCCTGGTCGCGCTTAACAGAGCACCAAGGTTATTGTGTTGAAACGACTACCTCGATTTTGGATAAGAAAAAAAATGCTGTGACAAGCTGTGATAAATGAGTTTTGTATGTGGAGCAATGCCCTGTGTGTAGTGTGCATTTAATTACGCCAGTATGTGGTTATTTTTGGAACATAGTGGTATCAAAGGATCTGTAGTTGCAGTTGTTCAGTGTCAACACACTCAGCCATGAGGAAAACGGCTTCGGTGTGTAATTGCATGTCATGGTTTACCTCCCATATGTAGGAAAAGTTAAACATGGAACCAGATTGATTTTGCATGAGTGGAGTTTTGCACAATATTACAAATTAGTGCTATTCAGTTAAACACAGTTAAACTTGGATAGTGGACACATCCACTGTCTGATAAAATAATGCAAATGAGATTGTGATTTGCTTGCAGAATGCAGTTTTTGTTCTAAAATCCACAACCATTTGCTTTGCAGAGCAGAGGGACTAATTATTTCTTCTCTTGGAGGATTGAAGCAAAAACACATAAATCCCAAATGGCTCTATAGCTTCGAGGATGGACGTAATTGTCTGTATGAGCCATATTTAAAGCTCCAATCTGCCACTCTTGTACAGAGACACATCAACACAGTCTTTAGCAAAGAATCAGGCTGTTTGCATTTGACAATACTCTCAAGTGTTACATTACATTAGGGGTGATAAGGGACGTATTATATCACAGGGTGGAGCTGGAAAGTATAGCAAGTAAAGGTTATAGTAAAGTATAGGCCTCCACTTCCAGCATGCTGCTGAAAAAGGCAGCAGCATAATCAGAAGCTGAGAGGCTGAGGTGGAGGAGGGGAGTCTGGAAACGATGGAGGTGCTTTCCTACAACCTGGAAATCCAAGAGGATCCAACCATGATCCTAACAGGAACCAACCAGTATCGAACCAGATTCCAAACAGGATCAATCCAGTATCCAACCAGGTTCGAACCAGAATCCAACCAGGATCCAACAAGGATTCTAACAAGGTTCCATTTGGGATTCAACCAGGTTCCAATCAGGTAGAAACTTCCAGGTTTCAAAAGTGAAACGAAAGCTGAGGAGCCTTAAGCTTGCATTCTCTGTGCTGGCCACCAGCGGACGACTCCTCTCTGATTGTATAGAAGTCTATGAGAAAATGACCCTCTGATTCATTATCTCAGAAAACATTGTAAACATGAGTTTATCATCCACTATGATGAGAGAAGAGCAACCAGGATCCAAACAGGATCCAATCAGGATCCAACCAGGTTCCGACCAGAATCCAACCAGGTTCCAACCAGGTTCCAACCATGATCAAACAAGGATCTAACCAGGTTCCAACCCGGATCCAACCAGGTTCCATTCAAGATCCAACCAGGTTTCAATCAGGAGGAAACTTCCGGGTTAAAAAGTGAAACGAAGCTGAAGGGCCTTAAGCTTGCATTATCTCTGCTGGCCACCAGGGGGTGACTCCTGAATGTAAAGAAGTCCATGAGAAAATGAGCCTACTTTCTCTCTTAATGTATTATCTCTGTAAACATTGTAAACAGAGTTTATGATCCATTATGAGAAGAGCAAGACTACCCAACCAAAATGAATAGAGGGTTATTTCACCTTCAGAAAGGTGCTTTGAGATAAAGGGATCCTTTTCCAGATGTTCAATCCATTTTCCAACACCAGTCCAGTTACAACAGCATGCCGGTAGTGATGGATGGAAGGTATCCCCATGATACTGAGGCACCTTCCCTGCGAAACAGCAGGTGCAACCTTATCATCAAGAAACACACTTGCAACGCATCCAGGATCAGCTTATACTTGTTCTTATTTAGTTCTTATAAATAACTTTTCAAAAGGCCTGTAAGATTATATCATAATACCAGATCGAATGGAACTGAAGATATAATAATAAGAGACATGGATAATTTTCCCATTTGAAGCATAAGCTGTTGAAACTGACCACAGATCAGTTCTATTTCATGTTTCTTGGCTTGACTTTTTGGGGTCTTGAATTTATGAATATTGAATAAGAAATTATGT
Organism: Chelidonichthys spinosus; assembly: GCA_029853015.1. Taxonomy (NCBI): domain Eukaryota; kingdom Metazoa; phylum Chordata; class Actinopteri; order Perciformes; family Triglidae; genus Chelidonichthys; species Chelidonichthys spinosus. Next base: position 27,456,274 of record CM056829.1, on the reverse strand, counting down.
TCAAATGTAGCTTTTGAAAGAGCAATTTTATTGTTTTTCAAAAAGATAAAATTGGAACAAATCAATTAAAATACATGGTTTTCAAAGTAAATTATTTCAATGCTGTTCATGTTATATTTCAATAAGAGGTATTCAGTGTTTCCTAAAATCAAAATACTTATGTCTTATTGGCTTCCATATAATAAGATTGTATTTCGCAGAGACTTGGACTCTTTCAGGAGTTAAGAGCTATTTTTAGCTCATCCTCAACAATTTCTAATGGTGGATAATAACAACAACCACAAGGATTTGGCCCATGAATGATGATTTTATAATAAAGGATTTAGAGCCTCATCTGAGAGGAAATGACTCAATACCATGCTTACTTGCTGTTGAGCTCAAATAACATACACATATACATGTTTTCCCCCAAACACGGCATTCATAATTGCCAAAATGTATAAGTCATGTCAAGTCTGAGATTCAAAGTAAATTCAACGTAAGGTAGTTGTTTACTGGTTTGGTTACTGGGACGGACGTGTCAAAGACAGCCTTCAGATACAGAATATGGCTTGTGGATTATTTACAGGTCTAAAAAAAAAAACAAATAAAAACACAGCAGATGAAAGGTAAAGAAAATGACACACTACGGTTATGGCACGGCCAGAAAGCCACTTTTCAAAATAAAATAAATAAAATAGACTGTGGATATAATTGTTGCAAAGGTCAATCATGAACAGTCTTGATTGCATGATGGGAAAACATGGGAGACAACATGAAGCACAGTAATGATTTTACTCACTTATCTTGAAAGTGTTGTTAAAGTTGTTAAAGTTTTATTTCTAGGATAAACCCCTTGAGTTGTCACAACTCGTTTTCAAGGGGGTCCTACACACATCACATCAAGATACAACAGAACTCAAGTCAGTACAATAGGAGACAGAACATTACAGAACAAAATCACAATAAGATACAATACAATACAAAACAATAAGAAAGACATACAAAATCATACAAACATACTGCAACCAGAGTTTGGAAAAATATACTAAAAGAAATGGTGACAAAGTCAATGAAAGCATGAACAGATTGGTAAAAAATTAAAAGGACAGGGCATGATTAAAGCAATTAAGAGATATAGAAGATCTAATGCCCACAGGTAAATGATTCCAACCATTAGGACCATTAAACGCAAATGTTTTTCTGCCTGTTTATTTCCTAATATGTGACCAGCCACGGCAAACCCAGGTACAAGTCAACCTCGGGGCATTTTGAGTTATTCACGGATTCTGAAATTGTAGTTTCTAAGCTTTCCAATGATGTCTATCACATGTATCCGATAATATTTGATGAAGTTGTGGCCATTTGAATGTATGCTTCTCTGAAAACCGTTCACTGAGAAAACTGGCCTGAAAGATTTGCAAATCTCAAGTCCCCTCACCTCACCTGGCCAGAAAGAAAACACAATGGTGCTCAGTTGCATCTCATTCAGATAAGCCCTCCCCCCTACAGATGTCACTCAGTGATATCTGCTATTTGTTAGCCTGCAGGCACCGTCTAAGTAGCTAGAGCTAATTTAGCAACTAGCCTATTGTCCTCAGGTAGGCTAGTTGCTAAACTATTAGCATCACAGTCAATTCAAGCAATGGCAACAGGCCCCTTGGCACCTTACTGTAAAATTAGATGCCCACATTACGAGCCGAAAACCTCCCATTACAGCTTAGATTCGATGTGCATATACTTTTAAAACGACAGTACTGAGCTAGCTTAGCTAGCTAAGCAAAGTAGATAACTTGGATTCAATTCAATTCAATTCAATTCAATTTTATTTATAGTGTCAAATCACAACAGAAGTCATCTCAGGACACTTAACACATTGAGCAGGACTAGAATACGCTCAAAATATGGATGTTAACGGAAACTCACCGCATAAGAAACGGAAAAGTATTCCTGAAAAGTATTCCTGCAGACTTCGTTGGCTCTGATGAATTTAGAGGTCCGGGCTCACTTTCTTTTCGTCTGTGGCTTTTTGGTGGATGGTCTCCGATGTAACTACATTTGCAGTCAAAGTTACGGATTTCCTCCATTTCGCTGTCTTTATCCCATTGAAATTTAACCCATCTGATATCTTCCGCTCCAGCTGATCTGCTGCGAGGCCACGGGCGCTGAATAAGTAGCCATGTGTTTCACTTCTAACGTGCAGCTGATTTGCCGAAAAAATAACAATGAATGGCCAAAGGTGATCAGTATGGAAATTAACTGCCTCACCGTACACGGCCCTGCAGGGACACAGACACAGACGATTTTTTCCGAAACTACAAATACAAAATGTATACTTTTACGGCAACTAATACTGTTATCTGAAACATGGAGTGGTTTCTTCATGATTTCAACTTACATTTTCTGCAAAAAAATGAAAATCACTAATTTTGAAAAAAAAAAGAAGCTTATTCTCCCTTTACGTGAATTTGTCCCACCTGACTTGTTGCTGGTTTTGCCAGGGCAGGTCACATATGTGGAACTGAAAAGTAAAGGTAGGTAACACAAAGTACTGTTTGAGATAAGAGGGATAGTTGAAATAAATACACTTATATATAAATTGAAACCAGTGAATCTGTCGACTTGTATGACAGTTGAGTATCTGCAGATCCTGTTATAAACTTTAGTAAGGGGGGCTAGCACTAATTTAGAGGCAGAAATATACAATGTAACAATAATCTAATACAGGCAAAATAAATTGTGTGGCCAGTTTATTCCTGACATTATAAGTGAAATTATTTCTGGACCTATATAACAAACTAATGCAACAATTCACTTTCTGTACAGTATGATTTATATGTGTTTTGAATGACAATGTGGGATCCAGCCATACACCAAGATACTTAACTTTTTCAACGTTCTGCAAAGGTGTGCCATCCTTACAGAATATTGTACAGGAATCTGAACTGGATTTCAATTTTGAATTTGTTTTGTGAGAGCCAATCTTTGAGAATAATAAAATCAGACTGACGGGTGGCTTATATTTCATGTCAGATTTCGAAGTGCAGATGACAGTGTCATCTGCATACAGTTGTACTAAAGAGTTGGTGAAAATATGTGGCAGGTTATGACCAAACCAACGGTTTGACCTCACTGATAGAACTAAAAAAGCGCTTGACCTCTAACCCTCCCCGTCACAATGACACAAGAATCATTTTGGATTAATTTCACATTTTATACATTGTTTTAGGGGAACAAACTAATATCACATGATTGGTGATTTGAACAATGTGATCTCTTTAAAAAGCTGGACTAAATGGTCATTTATAAAGTTTCCATCCAAAGAATTCTAAATCTTCCTGTCACTCACCCTGCGAGTTCCCGTACACTTTACATCTCTGGTTGTTTCCGAAATAAATCACTTACTTAATGAATAGCACGACAAAGATAATAAGCGGTGCTTTTGATTCGGATCAGGATGTACAATGTCGTCCTTCTCTTCAGCCCACTTTCACCCTTTGGTAACTTGATGCAGCCAGTTAATCATGAAAAGCGCACTATTGTCACTATTTCTCCAGTGTTTCACTGACTTTCTCACATCCTGTCATGCAATCATCGCATGAAGTCATTAATGGATGTGTAGAAGAAAATGTGTTACCTTACATTTCTTATTTGTATCCCATATAATGTTCCTTTCTCTCGGGAACATCAAATGTCCTACTGAGCTGTTTCTATTGAATTTAACCCTTGCGTCTTGATGAAAAGACTCTTTGATCTTTCCCTCTTCCTGAACTGTCTCTGTAACATTTGTCTCTCTATACATTGATCAAGGCCCGATGAGTGACCCCTATAGTGACATCGTCTAGCTCTCCTGAGAACAGTCACACCTTGTAGACATCTACAGATGTGTTGATTCAATGCAAATCCACTCATGACGCCTTCCCTTTAGTTCTCCCGAAAGTTCTGTATAAATCCACCTCGGCCAGGCCATTCGAGAGACTGGATCTTCATGGATACACTGTGAATTTTTTTTCTCCACTGTCAGTGATTAAACCTCATTTGAACCAGCTACAGAATTGGACCTGAAGAGTTTTCTTCTACAGATGCTAGATTCATTGATCGTATAAGAAGCTCTAATCAGGAAACCCCATGTTCCTTCAACACTGCCTCTAATATATATATAGTTTCAGGCGGACCGATTACGCCTGGTTCACACCGGCCGCGGAAGCGCCGCTAATAGGCGCGTCGCGGAGCCCGCTTCCTTTCGGTGCCCTTGTTAAACGATAGTGTAGTTCACACCAGATGCGGAGTGCCGCGAATAGGCGCGGCCGTCCCGCGCCTTGAACCGATCATTTCGGCGGGGGGGGCTACACTTAATGGCAAACATTGCACTGGTCTGTTGGACTTGGTTGAACAAAAATAAACAATATTTTGTTGCTTAAGCTTATGTATTCAGTCATTATTCAATGGTATACTAAAAATCCATGTGAAAAAAATTACTTCTCACTGTTAATATATAAATATTTATATGCGATTAAAATGCGATTAATTTCGATTAATTAATTACAAAGCCTCTAATTAATTTGAATATTTTTTCAAATCGAGTCCCGGCCCTAATATATATGTGACTACAGCAAAACCAGCAACAAGTTGGGTGGGACGAATTCGCGTAAGCGATGAAATCAGCTTTTTTTTTTTCAAAATTAGTGATTTTCGTTTTTTTGCAGAATATGCAAGTTGAGATCATGAAGAAGCCACTTCATGTTTCAGATAACAGTATTGGTTGCCTTAAAAGTATACGTTTTGTATTTGTAGTTTCGGAAAAAATCTGCCTTTGCCTTTGTCTTTGCTGGGGTGGGTACAGCGATGCAGTTCATTTCCATACTGATTAATGTTGGCCATTCACGTGCTGTGGTTATTTTTTCAGCCCATCAGCTGCACGTTAGAAGCAAAACACATGGCTACTTATACAGCGTCCATGTCAGCCGCAGCGGAGGAGCTGGCTCAGATGCTATATCTACAGTTCCTTTTCAACGGGATAAAGACAGCGGAATGGAGGAAATCCGTAACTTTGACTGCAAATGCTACGGAAGAAGAAAGGAGAACTCTCTCCTTGGAAGACATTCATGTAGCGACAAACTTTCTCAAGAGCTTATGTACAGCATATGGATGGATTCTTTAGCTGCCGAAAGAGAGCAAACGGACATACAGAAGTTACGTCGGAGATGACTGCATCCACCAACAAGCTGCAGACGAAAAGAAAGTCCGCCCGGACCTCTTATTTCATCGGAGCCAATGAAGTCTGCAGGAATACTTTTCAGTTTCTTATGGGGTGATTTTCCGTTAACATCCAAGTCATCTACTTTGCTTAGCTAGCTAAGCTAGCTCAGTACTGTCGTTATAAAAGTATATGCACATCAAAACTAAGCTGTAATGGGAGGTTTTGGCTCATAATGTGGGCATCTGATTTAACAGTAAGGTGCCAAGAGGCCTATTGGCATTGCTTGAATTGACTGTGATGCTAATAGTTTAGCACTAGCCTACCTGAGGACAATAGGCTAGTTGCCAAATCATTAGCACTAGCTACTTATACAGTGCCTGTTAGCATGACACATGGGGCCCTAGTTTCGTGGCGCAGCGCAGGGTGGCGGAGCCGGCGTAATGCAAGTTTCGACCAGCGCAGCCTTGCACACGCTCCATTTGGCAGTTTGGTGGATCGCCTGCGCCAAGATGGGTGTGGTGGCGCAGCAAGGGGAGGCGTCACAGATTCAGCTTGGTGCAGCAGAAGTTTCGTGGCAAAAAGTCTACTCTTAGCGTAAGGCGAATTACAGCTGGCGGAGTGGCAGTTTGGCTGACCGGCGCGCAGTAAGCACACATCACCAAGACATCACAGGCAGGTTTCCACAGTTCCAGGCACATTTAAATGCAATAAATAATCACAACAAGCACTATTTAATGCAACTAGGGATGCAAATGATCGAGTAATTCATTAATCGATAGTTGTTTCATCTTATCGATCGATGATCGATTCATTGATAACGGCAATTCTTCTGAGAAGCTGAATTTCCCTCTGAATAGGTTCTATCTACTGTAGTAACATCAAATGCCATCTTCCTTATGATATGAAGAAAATTGCAAATCATATGTTGAATAATTTCATTTTAATGCATCGATTTGGGGAATTTTGAGAACCAAAATATGACATTTCGTTTCCTGACCAATTTCTTAAAAACTGCTGATACTGATACAAATGTTGACATACTAAATGGGGTTGAGGAGATTAAGCATTCAAGAAAAGATGAAAACAAAAATGACTAAAACACAGTGCTGAGCCTTTAAACTATTCGTTTATTATGACTATTATTATTATTATTATTAATAATATAAGTGGGTGAATATTCCTCAGCCTTCCTTGGTGTTTTGGTTTTGACCTCGTTCACATACGTCACCACTCGCCCATCTCTGAGCGACAGCTGTCAATGAATGTGAATGTGTTCTAGCGGAATGTGGCCAGGACAGGCGATGTGGGCGGGTATGGAGAGAAAAGAACTTTAACTTCCTGCGATGCGAGTGAAGTGAGTACCAATCGGAATGTAGAATAGAGATGATTGACAGATGACGTCAACAGAGAATAGTCGCTTGAACTCGCCACTGGCGACAGTGTTTTTTTTGCCAGCGAGTAGAATTCAGCGAGAAAGCGAGTGACGGACGAGTAGCGACTTATGTGAACGGAGCTATACGCGCACGCACTGGCCGGCGCGGGGGACGCCTTGCCTTGGCGACGGGGGAAAACAGAACGTTGATGAGCCAAACCAGCCGCGAGGATTTCCAAATCCATCCATCCATCCATTTTCTACCGCTTATCCTGTATTGAGGGTTGCGGGGGGGCTGGAGCCGATCCCAGCTGTCATTGGGCGAAGGCAGGGTACACCCTGGACAGGACGCCAGTCTATCACAGGGCCAGGATTTCCAAATATTTGGTCAAATATTTGGGAATTGTTATTGACTCCAATCTAACGTTCAAAAAGCACATACAAAAAGTAAGTCAAAGAGTTAGGTTCAGTTTAGCAAACTTTAAATATATAAGAAACACAATGACTTTTAATGCTGCCAAATTATATGTGAATGCCATGGTCATGTCGCATCTAACATACTGCCTCACAAGCTGGGGACAAACCAATGGCTCAGCATTGAAGCCATTGGAAATCTTGTATAAGCAGACCCTTAAAGTCTTGGACCAGAAATCGAACAGCTCACATCACTGTACCATCCTACAAAAATACAAGCTTCTGAGTTGGGAAGATGTCATAAAATACAGGAACATCTGTCTGGTCTTTAAAATCCTGTTAAGCTCCCCCCTCCACTGAACTCACTCATAAACCAACGCAGCACTGTTCAGATCACTAGAAGCACCACACGTGGTGACTTATCAGTCCCACTCAAGAAAAGTACATTTGGTCAGTTATCATTCTCTGTTAAAGCAATACATAATTGGAACTCACTTCCCACCCATATCAAAGATACACATACATACTCCACTTTTACAGCCAAGTTAAAAACATGGCTTGCCGACAATTACACCTGCACACACTAACATATGGCTGTGTTATTTTGCTTCATGATCATGGATGCCGCCTGTCTATACAGTACGTGATGTCTGTCCGCACTCCTGAATATGATTGTATGTGCTGATGTGTGATTATGCTTTATGTGCTGATGTGTGATTATGTTGCTGCTGTGTGATTATGTTTTATGTTTCATGTGCTGCTTCTGAATGTCTCGATTATGTGTTGTCTCTGCATGATTGTACTGATGTTTCACTGTTCTCTCCTATCTTCATTGATTTATCCTGTCTCCTAGCTGTCCTAACGCTCTCCTTTAATCAATGTACTGTAATATATTGTTTTTGTTTTTTGTTTTGCTTTTTAGGTTGCCTATTGTCATCTGGCCGGGGACTGCAGCAGGATATTAGCCATGTTGGCTAAAGCTGCCCTTTTTACTTTTATTGATACAGTTGAGTAACTGGGATTGTCTTCGACATAATAAACTAATATACTAAACTAAAATAAAAGTGCGACAATGGCGCCGAAGAAAAAACACGCTGAAACTGACTCTAAATTGGATTTATTGACCGTAACCTGGAGGCACTGAAGGGAAGCCTGGAGGCAATGAAGGAAGAGCTGGTGAAGAATGAAGACAAGAGGACTGAAGCTGAAGAACGGCTGATAGCGGAGCTGAAAGACATGAAGAAAAAGATGGAACCTCTCCAAAAGTTGATGGCTGAAGTCAAACAACTCCAGGAGGAGGCTGCGGAGAAAGACGAGTTGATAAAGGAGCTGGGGAACAGAGTGGAGGAGCTGGACCAACAGGGTCAACTGAATGAGGTGATTGTGACTGGCCTCAAAATCAGGCCTCCAAACTACGCAAGGGCGGTTGCGGCTGCAGCCTCTGAGCCAGATGAATCTGAGATTAAATCTGTGGAGATCCTGGTGGCCGAGTTCCTGACTGGCAAAGACATCGAGGTGAACTTCAACAACGTTAAGGTATGTCACCTCTTACCCCGAAGGAGAGAGTCTGCAACTCGAGCTGTTATGCTGAAATTCACCAACAGAAAATTCAAGACTGCACTGCTGAGGCAGGGCAGGAAGCTCAAAGGCTCGGACGTCTACATCAAAGAGAACCTCACCAAAAAGAACGCAGACATCGCCAGAAGAGCTCGTCAAGGAAGGATGGCAAGATACAACACACCTGGACGGCAAACTGCAGAATCTACATCAAAACAAAGGGAGCATCAGCAGAAGAAGTCAAAGTAATCCAGATCAGGAGTAAGGATGAGCTGGAGAAATACGAGAACTAAGGTATGGCTCACAAACACTCCATAACTACAGCACAGCAAAGTTCAATGGTTCTTACACGGACTGAAAGACTGGATTAATGAAGACTATATTTTTAAGCATAAATTATAATTTTCTTAGCTTTGCTCCAAAAGTGGTCTTCACTGGTTCTAGGTATTTCTGCTATTAACTCAAGAGAATACCATCTGGCCACTTATCTTCATGTGTGATTTAGGAGGAAGGGAGGGGTAATTTGAAACACAAATTTCAAGGGTTATTATCCTTGGGAAAGGTCCTGAGAGGAAGAAGGAGGGCGTAATCTTTAAAGCTATGGTTTGGAATAAAAATAAATCGATTCAGTCTATCAGCCGTAGGCCTGCATAGAAATTGACCAATGGGTGCCATTGCTCCAGAAGGCTCCCATTGGCTTGTACCCTCCAATCCCCTCGTTTCCCCTGCTCCTCATCATTCAGCCTCATCCCCTCCCACTCCTGCCTCGTTGAATCGTGGAACACTGAGGGGAGGGGTTTGCTTGTGGGGGGCTTTTTTAAAATCTGTCTCAGAGGCTCAACTGATTTTCAGAATGTAGACCATAACTTTAAAGCTGTAGTACGATTTGAAAGGTTTGAAAAAAAGCATCCCCCCTCCACACACTCCCCTCTGTGCTGCTTAATCCCCCCCCTCCGAGCTTGTATCGTTCTCCCCTTGCAGCCTCCCACCTCCCTCTTATTTTACTAAAGTAGTTTACCGAAATGTGTTTCTGAAAACATTTTATGCGAGAAGTAAGCTATGCAGTTGCTGAATCTGTGTTCATATTTGATCGACAACGGTCAGTTTAAAAGATTTTCGAGAGCTTGCGGGAGGCGGCGGCCCCGTCCCTCGAAATTCGCTGCGACGTGACGGCATTGCACGGCTTCTTAAATAGACAATGAATGGGAACATCCTACCTGTGCGCACCGCCATTGCTGACACCAGGCCGCTGCTAACTGATACCGCTTCAACCTTCCTCAAGAGAATGTTCCCACTCACCCCGGAGGATCATGAGCCGTCCAGCTTGAAGTCCAAGCTTTTTTCCTTGCTTTTCCCAGCAAGACCCTGCCCTGCACACGTTGTCTTGTGGTCACAACACTGTCTCTGATAGTGCGGGTCCTGCTGCCATCTTTAGTACGTGCACTGTCTCCAATTTTGGCCCCCTTACTCCACCTAGTTCCTTTAAACCTGTAAAACCTGTAGTTGATCCTCATATCTCAATTCCAACTCCTATCAGCTCTCATATCCCTAGTAGAGTTACTGATAGGCATTGTATCCTGTCAAAACATTTCCACTGTCCTCATACCAACAACCCTGATCCCAGTAAAGTTAATCACACTAGCACTCATGGCAGGTCCACATCTAACCTAATTAGTATTAAAACTGTCCCTTCAGTTCTTCCCCGTCAACCTCAGTTGTGCTTTACTGAACATTAGGTCACTCTCCAGTAAGACATTTTATATTAATGATTTTATTTCTCACTATGGTTTGCATTTCTTTTTCCTCACTGAGTGCTGGCTTTCCTCCACCGCCGCCACTGTTCTTATCGAGGCATCACCCCCTGAGTATAGCTTTTTATTTTCCGCTAGGTAAGACAAAACGGGTGGGGGACTTGAGGTTATTTTTTCTAATCAATTTTCCTGTATAACATGTTCACTTGGTAACTTAGCATCTTTTGAGTACCTGGCCGTGTTTATTGGAAACCGCCATCATATCCTGGCATTACTCATTTATAGACCACCCAGGTTTAATCCCATCTTCTTAACTGAGTTCTCTGAATTTTTATCTACCGCTCTGATTAAATATGACAAAATACTTATGCTGGGTGACCCGATAAAGTCTCCCTAATAAGGGACAATATCATTAGCCAGCACCCCACGGGTTCACTCGCTCAGTTTCAACCCATTTCTGCCGAGGCCTTTGCCTCAATGGTTGCCGCTTCAAAGCCAACAACGTGTTCACTAGATCCCATCCCTTCTGACCTCTTTAAGGACATTTTTCCTATTCTAAATACCCCTATACGTGCCATTTTGAACACTTCCTTCTCTGAGGGGTGTGTCCCCTTAAACCATAAATCCGCTATCATTAAACCACTCCTCAAGAAACCCAATAGTGATCCCCTGGTTCTTGCCAATTATCGACCTGTCTCCACTCTCCCTTTCGTATCCAAAATACTTGAGAGAATTGTTGCTGATCAACTGAATGTCCACCTTTCTGCTAATAATGACAATTTTCAGTCTGGTTTCCGCCCCTGCCACTCTACTGAGACTGCTCTAACTAGAGTGGTTAATGATCTTCTTGTCACTGCTGACTCTGGATATATATGTATATATGTGTGTATGTATGTATATATGTGTATGCATATACATGTGTATATATATATATATATATATATTTATATAGATATTTATGATGTGTATATATGGTATGTATGTATTCAGGTGTATTATGTAGTTAGGATATCTGTGTAGTTACAAACTGAAGAGTAGTTCAATAGGGGTGGGAAATTAAAAAAAGTATTGTACTTCTTCACACTCCTTTTTCGAACAGTGTGCGGTATTTTGTTATGTCTTAGCTCTTTATTTTATTTTACTTCATTAATTTCTCTTTTTCTTTCTTTTGTATGTACAAAGAGTTACATCCATTTTTTTTTAAATTGTAAAATTAATTAATTCATTCATTCTTTCATTCATTCATTCATTGGATCTGCCTCCTTTCTTTTAATTCTTGACCTAAGTTCGGCCTTCGATACCGTAGACCATTGTGTGCTTCTACACCGACTGGAGCACTATGTTGGTGTTCGGGGGCTGGCGCTCTCTTGGTTCCAGTCTTACTTATCTAGTAGAACCCAACCTGTTAGTTTTAATAACTCTTTGTCAGATTCCTCTACGGTTACCGCTGGTGTGCCCCAGGGTTCTGTCCTGGGCCCTCTGTTGTTTTGTATTTACATGCTCCCCCTAGGTAGGACAATTGCAGATTTTGGTATTAAGTTCCGTCATCCCACTGCAGCCTAATGACCCCTCTCAAATACAAAATCCCGAAACATGCGTAAGCTGAATCAAGAGCTGGATGACTCATAACTTTCTCTTGCTTAACACTGCTAACACTGATTTGCTGCTGATTAAGCCTAATAACTATAAGCAGTTTTCTGAGAGTTTCTGACTTAACATTGATGGTTGCTCAATCCCTGAAATCACACACATTAGAAACCTTGGTGTAACTTTTGATCCAACCCTGACTTTCCAGACTCACATCAAGGACATCACAAGGACAGCCTTCTTCCACCTGCGTAATATTGCCAAAATTCCTGCTCTATCCCGGCAAAGCGCTGAGGTGGTTCTCCATGCCCTTGTGACCTCCCGCCTTGATTACTGTAATGTCCTTTTTTCGGGCCTTCCCAGTTGTTCTGCCAGGAGTCTTCAGCTTGTGCAAAATTCAGCAGCCAGACTATTAACAAAAACAAGTCGAGTCTGCCAAATAACTCCTGTTCTGGCATCATTGCATTGGCTGCCCATTCAGGCTAGAGCTGATTTTAAAGTTCTTCTTTTAACTTTAAAGGCCTTAAATGGACTTGCTCCATTGTATTTAACTGAACTGCTCTCTCCCTTCATTCCGCCCCGTCCTCTTCGTTCCCTTAGCTCAAACCTCCTTGTCATCCCCTCAACCGATAAAAAATCAGCTGGTGAAAGAGCCTTCTTCAACCGTGCTCCTTTTTAATGGAACGGCCTCCCACTTGACATCAAAGAAGCTACATCCGTTACCAATTTTAAGTCCCGTCTTAAAACTCACTTTTTTACCCTATATTTTGGTTGTAACTAATTCTTCATTGTTTTATCATTTCCCTCTGATGTTTTTTATTATTGTTTTATAGTCTGCTATTATTGTTTTTATGTTTTTATTGATGTTTTATAGTCTGTTATTATTGTACTGGATTTGTTGTAAAGTGTATTGAGACCATGTACCATGGTGATTTTGCACTTTAAATAATAAATTGATTTATTGATTGATTGATCCCCTCCGGGTATGAACTCAGGCAGGACGCCTTTTAGTTTCCCGGTGTGTCTGGGACTTCCACAACATGTACAAAGCAGTAATAGTGTTTATTATGGCCACGAATGATGACACATTATGCCACAATCCCCCCTCCCCGCTGACGCCGCAGCCTCAGCCAAAATCTCACTCCGAACTCAGTTAAACACTTGAGAGCCCTGCTCCATACCTGAACTGCTCAGGGCAACAAGCGTCTTGTCTGCTCGTAGTTTCAAATGTGGAAGTGAGTCGGGACGAGATGTCAGCAGGAGCAGGAGAGTGAGCGAGGATTGGATCGGAAACTTCCTCCAATAGTAGCCATGCGGACGGCATGGCTACTATTGGAGGAATTTTGGCTCAATTGAAAAATCTTTCGAATCGTAGACTACAGCTTTAACCTGTAAAAAGGAAGGTGTTAATCAGGCCAAAACCATTTGCCATGCTTTCAAGTTTTTTTGAAGGTCTGTGTCCTTCTCACACTTGGAGATGCGCGGAGAGTCTCAGATTTAGGAGTTCATAAATCTCCAAATCAGGAAGGTTTTGAGGCTGCAAAGAGGCCTTTCACATTCCTTTCGGGTCAGTCCAGTGATCTGGTTATTTCAGCTGGGTGAATAGTTTGTGGCCTGTGACTCCTCTCCTCTTTGTCCAGCTGTTTATTAATCAAATTAACATCTGAGTGTGAAAGAATCATGAAGCTGTTACTATACTGGATAATCTGACATAGTGACGATTGTACTGACACTGACATCCTGTACTGAGAGCCAGACATGCTTTTTCCACGTGAATGACTAATGAGCACATCTCTGGTAAACACCAAGTTCAACTTCTCTTTAAAATCAATTAATCAAGAAAAAACGGTTTTGGTTCGACTACAGATTTTTTTCAGGACCTCCACCTAAATGTAAATCCCAGCACCATTAGGCTAAACTAATGGTAAATACTGGACCTTTTTCAAAGTCCAGACATTTTGACAAGTCAGAGGAAAGCCTAGGTGTTACTAATGACTGTACTATGTGTGTGTCCCAGTCAGCTATGGCAGTGTGACAGTGAGTCAGCATAAGCGGGATGTTTGTTGCTCGTCCGGCCGCAGCGTGAGAAAGTTCTGATCTTCTGGCTCTATGAAGTGTTGAAGAAGCAGTAAACTCCAGATTAATGTGTTTCTATTTATAACATTAAATGGCTTTTTCTTTGGAGCAGGACCAAAAAACTAAATAATAAGAAGAATCTGTTCTAATCTGTTCCCTTTGGCTTTCAAAACCGCATTTTGCAGTAGATCAGTCAAGTTTACATTGTGGTGGCAGAAAAACAGCAGAAACAAGTTGAAACAGACACCTATACATATCAAAATGTCTTATTGTACCAGAATGGAGGGTGTTAGAATAAGAATGCAAAAACAGTCATCACTGTTACAGATTTAAAATTGAGGGAAAAGGTAGATGTTAAACAGACAGAATGGACTAATGACATCCTGAATACTCTCTGCAGCTCATTTCCACTAGTGTTCCACTGTTTATCACACCTAATGATAAATCAATGATGGAGTTAATGACAATAAATTAGTAACATTCTCAGTGGTCTATTTCGATCAATCTAAGTCAAATTAGCAGAAGTAGCATGTAAACAATGTAGCTAGCTAACATTATAACACTGTCTTCTTACTTTTTAGTTTCTTCTTAATCTTCATGTAAAGCAGATGTGTTTGTACTGTAAATTAACATTTTCCTTCTCTTCCCCTCTATATAGTGCAGAGCTGCTGTCTATGTTCAGCCTACATCACAGGAACCGCTGGCTGATTTGATTTCATTTAACTGTTCTCCAAGGACATAGTGACATTTTCCACCACTGATGCTGTCCTGACCTTTTTCTGGTTCAAGGGGGTAACAGGATGAGGCGGAGGAGCACTCCCAGAGGAGGTCCCAACAGGAAGTAGATTGTAGGGTCGGTTAAAGCTACTATGAGAAACTTTAATTTTGTGTTGATTTTGCTGGCCCTTTTGAACAAAGGCATGATTCAGAGCACAAGGGTACCAAAACCACTCATATCACTGACAGTCTGCAAAGTGGAGTCCTTGTTCTGGTTGCAACCTAGCAATACAGCTTGGGTCAGGGGTGGATTGGCCATCGGGAGTACTGGGACTTTTCCCGGTGGGCCGGTCACTAATGGGCCGATGGACGGACGTTTTTTTTTTATTTTATTTTATTTTTTATTTTATTTATTTATTTTGTTTATTTATTTTATTTATTTATTTTTTTTGCCATGCCTCGCCTTGCTTTGATAACTAGTGTAACTCTCCCGGGCGGCCCGGGGAGAGAGACGTGCACCAGCTCGGCCCACAGTGATCAGCTGCAGACAGAGAGGTGAGAGAGGTGAGAGGTGATGATTGGCCCGGTGGCTTGTCTGTCTACAGAATGGCCCTATGAGAGGCTTTAGAGGCCCAGGAGTCCCACCCACGCATGTTCTAGACCCCCCCTCGTCCAATCACTTTTAATGATGAGGAGTCGATGATGAGAGACGGCGCGAGAGAAAAAAACAACAACATAACACCACACGAAAAACAAAAATGGAGAAGGAAAGTAAAAAACGCAAAGGCGGTGCAGAAAAATTGAGGGAAAAGAAAAGCTCTAGCAGCACAGGCTGCTAAAAGTTGAACTATCACGCAGATGTTTGCAGCAGGGGCCGGCCTGGCCGGAGCTAGCAGCACCGAAGCAGGTCCGTGTCCTTCACGTGAGTCTGACAGTGACAGAGAGGCTGAAGAGAGTGAGGCTCCCATCACTGCCCTTATGGTGCAGGAGGAGGCTGAAAGAAATGTTGAGGAAGAAGAGACTCCATGTGAAGGAGGTAGCAGGTATGTGCCTTCCAGAATAGTGTGGATAAACATTCATTCAAATAAATGCTTCAGAACGGTTGCTTAACTGTCTATGAACTTTACTTGACATAATAAATAGCAAACTCTGGATGGTGTGGTGTGTTACAACTAAATCTAGTTATCTAAAGTATTGGAAAACAATAACCATATTCACCTATAATGACATCCCCCAAATCAGGTCACCAGAGTTAAAGTGTTTACAACTTAACAAATATGTATGCTTTACATATTTTTTTCAGTCAGTGTTTATGGTTTATTGTCCTTCAACAGTTTAACATACAGTTCGAATTAATAAAACACTGATTAACTATATTACAGTAAAACATCTGCATACATATTACTCATGATGCAGTACACAAATTACAAGTATTTCCTCTTATGCCATGCTTCATTGTCTATACATTATGTTGAGCTGTACTATCTTTCTAAAATAAAATTAGTGTTTGTCCATTTTTCAGATCAATATACTATTGTTTTCCATACTTTAGCCAACTAACCAAAGTTCTGATTGCGTGCAGACTCGTTATTTGCATGTAATCTTGTTCAGACTTAACTTATTCCACACTATTCCTCTACTTTTCATGTCCAGGTTTGTGGTAGGCGACAGGCCCAGTACATCATCTCCTGTGGAGATGATCTCACCAGAGACCCCAGGCAGCCCAGTGAGCCCACCCATAGATTATTTCACCCGTCCCAACCCAGACACCCTTCAGCTGTTTTTAAATCATCACCGCCAACAACCACTGGTTTCTGAGTGACCTGCAGTACCTGGCTGCCAGCCTGCCAATGTCATGATTCACTGCTTGTACCTGTATGAGTGAGTGATAAATAAACAATCTTGAATCTTAAATCCTCTCTCCAGTATCCTTCTTAAGAGCAAGTGAGCAACACAATGCATAGTTATCATTTATTTTATTCAAGGCTTCAGAATATAAAGGGATATTGTTTAGTATAGTGGTGTTATTAAGAACTTATGTGTTTGTACATCAACGGGGCGATATCTGTGCGCGGATTGTAGTGGGCCGGTCTGGACCAAAAAGTCCAGGGCCAAATTTTTGTCCCAGTCCACCCCTGGCTTGGGTATCCCAACAGTCTCTTTGAGGCAAGAATAAGGAAGGTAGAGTGTTGATCTGTGTTGCTGGTGAACATAGTGCAGCATTTAGCAGCTAGAGACAGATATTTCACTCAGAAGTGGGTGGAGACCAAAAATGAAGCTAAAAGAGAAAGAATATTGGACTGACATTCGCCATGCAGACACCACCACCACACCAATGGGATCTTATTGTTCTGTGTCTGTAAATTGGCAATTGTTTGTTAACATGCAAACCATTATAACTGTATGAAGATGATCCTGCCCCCAGTTGAAGTAATTCATATTAAATACAGACTGGTTTATAGCCAGAGTTTAGTGGCAATTAGAGTCATTGCAGCTCAAGCAATGAATTGAGGATCAGTACCTCTATATACTGTATCCACAATATGTCCAGAGGCATCTTGTTTAAAAATATAGAACTTGACTATTGATATTATACTTGAATGGTTCACGTCATGACCGAAAGAATAAGATCCCAGATACGGGCGGCCGAGATGAGCTTCCTCCGCAGGGTGGCGGGGCGCTCCCTCGGAGATGGGGTGAGGAGCTCCGTCACACGGGAGGAGCTCGGAGTGGAGCCGCTGCTCCTCCACATCGAGGGGGGCCAGTTGAGGTGGCTCGGGCATCTGTGTCGGATGCCCCCTGGACGCCTCCCTCGGGAGGTGTTCCGGGCATGCCCCACCGGGAGGAGGCCCCGAGGAGGACCCAGGACACGCTGGAGTGACTGTGTCGCCCGGCTGGCCTGGGAACGCCTTGGGGTCCTCCCGGAGGAGCTGGGGGAGGTGTCCGGGGAGAGGGAAGTCTGGGCGTCCCTGCTCGGGCGGCTGCCCCCGCGACTCGGTCCCGGATAAAGCGGAAGAAAATGAATGGATGGATGGTTCACGTCCCAATGATCATATTTCTGTTTAATCACATTTTCACCAAGTAACTAAAAACCTGGAGCAGACTAGTGTTAACTAGAGTACAAATACTGGTTGGTTACTGGGACTAAACAGGTTGACAGGAGGGCCACAGCTCATTTTTCCCCCCGGGCCCCAAGCTGGTTACTGTGGCCATGTCATTTTATCCACCGACACTTTGATCCAAAAAACAAATGTTGATCTTGATTTCTATGACTTTGTGATGCCATTTGATGGCGTAGATCTTTAAAGCAGTAGTGGATTGTGATGCTGCACAGCTGCAGTAGTTAGCTAATGCACTGTTGCCCTTATATAACTTTGTGGAGGTCGCTGATGTGCAGGAACTTTTGTTATGTTGGCACAGAATAAACGCTGAGCGTCCTGCACCCGGCTCGCAGACAGACTTCCCAATTAAGTCTTCCTCGCTGACGCCTGGGGAAAGCCAGACTTCTCTGAGTAGCAGATCTCTGCTTGAATTCATTGTGAAACTAAGCGAGGCGTTCGCTCGGGTGGTGGAAGGGTGGAGGATGATGTGTGTGGGGATGGGTATGAGAAATGTGATATTGGTGCAGGAGGCTGTCTGCCCACTAATAAAACTCCAGCGGGCTTCTGTCCTGCCAAGGCCCCGGCAATTAAGGCTGTGACACCGAGTGTGGACCAAACCCACCATGAATTCTGTCTTGTCAATTTGCAGTGATGTTTGGATCATTGCACACACGGCAGGTCACATATCACAAGTTGGCAATTAAGAGCAGAGACTGAAAAAGCACTGCAAAAACATTAAAAGCCTTGGCGAAGGGATGTTGATTTGTTTTTTTATCCACACATAATTAAGTTGTAACAGTGAGGTTTTTTTTACCGAAATCATCAAACTTCTCTGACAGATGATTCATGATGATTTATTTTTTAATGATTTGAATCACATTTTATTTAAAATCATTATTGACAGTAGAGAGGGAAGTCATCAGAGGCTCCACAATACGATATTATCATAATACTTAAGTTACAGTACAATATTACTGTGGTTTTAAACATTTTGCATTTGCTGAGTATTCACAAAACATATGTATGCAAATGATGCATTGTATCAACATGCATCATCTTTTACCTACTAAGATACATTTTCAATTCAATTCTTACTTCAATCATTGCAGCAAAATGTGTTTATCAGGGAAGCAGTTCATATAATAAAATATGAATACTTAAAGAACCAGGATCCAGATGATCCATATTCTTTGTGATTTTGGCACTCACATGTGACAGCACTGCTCCACCCACAAAATACATCATCGCTGTTAACAAACACATATAAGGTCTACCGGTGACGCCCCTGGACTGTGTTTGATGGAAATGGATGGAGTGAATGATGCAGCTCGCTGCTGCACTGTCACATCTGATATCGTGCACAAGGAGGTGATGTATGTGGCCCTGATTGGCCAGTCGCACGACATGTTTACTGCATGTTGAAATGTGTTGTGGTGAGGGAAAACTAAGAGCGATCCCCTCTCGGTCTGTAGCTCTCCTCCACAACTGATTGCTTCACCCTCGGGCTCCACCGTTTTTTGTTGGTTTTTTTGGGTTGTTTTGTTTCATTCGTCTCCATCTCCCACATCGTGTGTCTTTTCCTGACACATTGAGCACAACAGAGCCTCCCAAAGCAATGCAACTTCAGTAATGACAGTAGTCTGATGGGAGGCATTCTGTTCTCAGTGTTGCTCAGCTTTTATTTATCAGTATTGGTAACAGTAGGAGGCCGGTTCCGGAGAAGAAACATCAGCTCTCTGGATAATGGAAAAGCCCTTCAGTCTTGTATGGATTCTTACTGAGACGGTCCATAGCTGCTGACGGCGGGGATCAGAGATGACATCAGGTCTCCTCATAGATATTAAGATACACTCTTACCTGTAGCTAAGTTTGTTGGTTCTGTTGTGTGTGGTTTAGCTGCTACAACAGTACTTGGTCAAGCACCACCACTAGCCTATGGTGGCTAATGTTAGCTAACTTTGGACAATTCTTCTGACCAACACTTCATCTTTGTTTTGACCACATCAGAAAAAAACTCAGCACCAAAAGGTAACTTAAGTAGTTCATATAATAAACAAGTGAGACGTCCATGTTTTTTTAGAAAATAACAAGAAGTCACCATGAAGCCACATTGGTTTGTAGACTACGGTTTTGAAGTCTCAAGCTCAGCATTTTGGCCATTGCCATCTTGGAATTTTTGCCACCTGTATTATCACTAAGATAATCAAGACAGAAGTAGGGTCTTTGTTTCTGAGACTTCTATACAATCACATTTCTTTCTGCATTGGATTCACTTTTCAGAAGCGGAGGTTGTTGCTGGGGTAGTAGGCTACGCTTCATCAAATGTCTCTCCCTCCCTCTGGTTCTCCCTCTTCTTGAGGTAACAACTTCCTATGAGTTTTATTTTCTGATTTGATTGTGTGATGTTTTATTTTATTTTAAGTATAGCTAGCTACAGGGTTACCTTACCTTGTACACACTGACAGGCTTCGGAGAAATGGATGGATTAATGAGGGTTTTATGGTTAATAAGCACCTAGCTGGAACGGGAACAAAGTATTGTTTGTTTGATATCTGTTGTGTGGGGGAAAAGTGTATGTTTTGGTTGGTTCTTTTGTGGTTAAATGTTTGTATAAAAATGTTATTTCATTTCTGTTTGGTAACTTTTATGGTGTTTGAGGAAGCATGGTGGATATATTCAGGGCCGCCCCTGACCAAAATGGGGCCCTAAGCGAAAACATTTCTTCGCCCCCCCCCCCCCCCCCCCCCCCCACTGCCATCCGACCCTACCAAATCCCAAATGTATATTAGGTACAAAACGACAGTATAATGAAATGCCATTGAACTTGACAACCTTTATTAGTAAGAACAAATTGATTAATCCAGGTGTGTCTGACCTCACAACAATGGTCAGGCACACCTGGATTAATCAGTTTGTCCAATAATGTAAGACAGGAAATAAACAAGCTTGCTTATTTCAGGAAGTAGTGGAGCTGTGCATATAAAGCCCATTAAATAAATAAATAAAGCTGACTCACAAAGAGTGAGTAAAATGTAAACGTAACTTCAAAGTAAATTACCAGGCAGGAAAAATAACGTCACACTGAATAAAATAAATAAATCTGAGTCACAAAGAACAACTAAAAGTTAACAGTAACTTCAACTTGTGTCTACAAAAAACTTACAGTCAGACCGTTGAGTCTTTCAGGCACTGAAAGAGTGCAAAACAAGCATGTTGAGCATGGAGGTTTAGTGCTTGCTTATGCCACAGAGTTTTACATTTTTACTAGTGCTGGGCCGTTAACAGCGTTAACGGACATCAACGGCGTCGTTAATTAACAGCGTTAACGGCGCCGTTAATGTCCGTTAACACTATAAACAGCGTAATACCGGCGTTAACGGCGCCGTTAATACGGCCCAGCACTAACTTCAACAAATCTTCGAGAGAAGCACGAGTTTCCTCTTGTTTTGCTTTTTTCCCCCTCTTGCTCGCGCCTGACTCGTAGGTTCTTTTCGAAGCCATCACGTCTTCACCTGCAGCTGCTTGACAAGTGCCTGCAGCGTATGTGCATCTGACCAGTGATTGGTCAGATCGATTGCTGTGGTGTCAGATTACAAAAAAAAAAAGGTGTCTTCTCTCTCTTCTCCAGCCTCGCGCTGACAGCTGATCCAGTAGCGCGCCCCACGGCTGTGCATATGCGCGTCCTTTGAGCAAAACGGGGCCCCTATTGGATCGCGGGGCCCTACGCACTGTGCGTGTAGGCAGGGATATATTTATGTTCCAAAATGATAAAGGCTGAACATGAATGAAGGCTTCTTTCAAAACATCAGTACACTTCACCGTGTCTCCCACTGGGTTCCACTACACTAAGTACATAACTATG
This sequence comes from Chelidonichthys spinosus, assembly GCA_029853015.1. Lineage (NCBI taxonomy): Eukaryota > Metazoa > Chordata > Actinopteri > Perciformes > Triglidae > Chelidonichthys > Chelidonichthys spinosus. Next base: position 27,434,658 of record CM056829.1, on the reverse strand, counting down.
TCTTATACAGTAGGAAATATGTCAACTGTGGCTGTCTTCTCATAAATAATAAAATACATCTTACCCAATTAGGCCAGAGTGTTGGTTATGTGCTATGTAGCTTTGCTGCTAGAGCTGTACTACCTGTACCCCCATCACCACTAACCTGCTGGCTAATGTCAGCACACTTTGTTAAAAAATGTCTTTAAATCCCTGAACTACAGACGACCCGCAGACATATCACATGAAAACAGCCATGAGGAAAGATTTCATGCAAAACAAGCAGTAAAAATCACATTAAAAAGACAAAAGACGTGATATAAACTTGTCAGATGCTGCACAGCGACGTCCAGCTCACAGAACAGACACGGTACAAGTCTTTCGCAACAGGAGCAGCAGCCTTTCTGCTTCATTGCAACCCAACACTGAGAGGAAGGCAAAGTGAAGACATTGAGCTAGGAATCTGGCAGCAGACGTGGAGCAATTTTTGATTCAAGCCTATCAATCAATCCGAAACCAAAACTAAATTATAACTCATTTTGCAGCCAATTCTGTTTGTTTTAGTGTATCATGCTCCTGGTCCATATTCTGAATGCTTATCTGAATTCTCTGAGTTTCTATCAAGATTTCTTTTCAGTACTGTAGCCAGGCTGACAGAGTCACAACTCTACTGAGCCATGTATTCCTAGAGATCTGAGTAGTAATGACTTTATGAACTTTTTTAATGATAACATTTTAGATATCAGAGACAAAATTACTCACGTCTTGCCTTCAATTGGAACCACATTACCCTCAAACTCAGGAATCTTAGAAATAGAAACAGCATTAAGACCTGATATATATTTAGACTGCTTTTCTCCAATCAACCTTAACCAACTAACGTCAATGATCTCTTCATCTAAACCTTTAACCTGTCTCCTAGACCTGATACCAACTAGGCTTCTCAAAGTAGTCTTACCATTAGTAAGCGTGTCGTTACTAGATATGATCAATGTGTCTTTATTAACAGGCTATGTGCCACAGTCATTTAAAGTAGCTGTAATTAAACCTCTTCTTAAGAAGCCTACTCCAGATCCAGGGGTTTTAGCAAACTACAGACCAATATCAAATCTTCATTTTCTGTCTAAGATCCTTGAGAAAGTAGTCACCAATCAGCTATGTGACTTTCTCAACAATAACTGGCGCACAGTAGTTAGAGTGCATGCCATTGTTGGGACCTCACTGTTAGGACTACACAATGCGGCCTACAGCAGCCCTCCCATGCGGTCAGGACAAAGGAACAAAGGAGAGAAAAAACTACAACCACCATTTTAGTGTCACCTCGCACCTGGGTGCGAAGTGCAACGTCACACAACTGGTGCCCGATTGGCTGACAACCACAGGTAACCCCAGGGGGTCCCCGGGAGCAGCCATAAGCTATATATTCCAGCACCGCCTGAAGAACTTCTTCTCTCCACCGTGACACACGTTACAACAGGAGGTGAACATGTTTGCAGCGTTTCCTTTGTCTTAGGCCGCAGTTTTTCCCCCAAACTTGCTGGACGAGCAACAGAGTGTTTTACCCCTCTTTTCTCGAATCGTTTTATTTTTCTTTTGTTTATCACTTTGGATCCTGAGGAGTCCACCGCGACAGCGCGACCCTCCTGTTTACCCGCGGAAAGAAGAAAAACACTTTCTGTGTCCCAGCTGCCAGCAGAACGGAACTACGACCCGTTTTTGTCCGAAATCAGCTGACTAAATCGCCGAGCCCCGCGATTTTTTATTGTTGCCTGCAGAAGGAAGAAATACTAACTGTTTTCTTCAACTAATTGGAGCCGGCGCTGAACGAGCGCTCGCGAACCACCGTCCGTGGCCGGCGTCAAGAAACGCCATCACCGCACGGGACGGAAACCTCACATCGACGCATCTCACATCGACAAAAGTAAGAGGCTATTTGTCTGGGCAGAAGCAGAGATTCGATAGTGTAGGATATGCTTGTAATTCTTGTTAACGTGTTTTAAGTTTTGATCACGGACCACCGAGTCCGTTGCTTTCCGTGTTGTATTTGAATGCTGATTGTGTACCCACGCCGCTGGGTTGATTTCTGTAACAGTGTTTTTGACTAACCTCAGCCATATTCACGAGCTCAGTAAGCGTCTACTATCAGTTAAAGGACCGGTCTCGCTGAATAAACGCCAGTTCATTCACGCGCGCCTGTGTGATAGTAACACGCCTCCTTAGAATATTGCGCGCGCATTCTCCCCCTCTCTTTGTTTGTGTCCCGCTAATAGACACACGCACATATACGCCGCCCCGCACGTGTCCTACGCCAGCTGTTCCCGGCGGACGCTAAGGACATAGCTCCATCCGGGGGCAGTACCTGGCCACCTCTCGCTCCCTCTCTCTCTCTCGCGATCCTATCAGATGTCAGTGGCTCCCCCCCGAACGCTGTGAGGAATAGCTCCATCTGGTGGCCGCACCCAGCCATCTCTCCATCTCTCTCGCTCTCTCTCTCTACATACACGCGCATGCACACACACACACACGCACACACACACACTCCACGTATGTCTCTCCTTCTGTTTAGCTTAGTTTTGTGTGTTAGGTAGTTAGGTAATAAGGCTTTGTTAATTGCAGTGTTATTAATTGTGATCATTATTACTGATTTGATTATATTATAACTAGCGGTCTCTTGTGCTTGTTGTGTATATGTCACTGGGTAACAGCAGGTTGTGAAGGCTAGTGCGCCTTTTTAATTGTTCGATTGGTTTTGTACTTCTATGCCAATGATCACGATGATTGGCATGTGAGTATAAAACCTTTATATTGAGACTGAATACAGTTTTCGGTTATCTTTTCCCTGATCCCAGGGTGGTGCCCCGTTTATTCATGATTATATCATGATGATATATTAAATATAATTATTAATACTGATAATCATATTGACATTAATAATTAACTGTTGATAACCAAATCTGCTCCTGCTACATCCCCAACACCATGTACGGATTTACATACGCAGCAGACCCCGGTTCGAATTGCGGCCGGAGGTCCTTTCCTGCGTGTCACACTCTCTCATATGTTTCCTATCTGTCCTTGCTAATAAAGGTGTCTATGCCTAAAAAAATCTAAAAAATAAAATAAATAAAACAATAACAGTCTACTTGAGGACTTCCAGTCAGGATTAAGAGTACATCACAGTACAGAGACAGCTCTGGTGAAAATTACAAATGACCTTCTAATTGATACTGACAAAGGACTGGTTTCTGCATTTGTCCTGCGTTGGACACCATTAACCATGAGATTCTAATATGTAGACTGGAAAAAACATTGGTTTACAACTGGTTTAGGTCTGATTTATCCAATCGTTCTCAGTTTGTGCGTGTCAATGAAAAATCCTCCAGACACACTGAAGTTAAATACGGTGTTCCTCAAGGTTCTGTGCTCGGACAAATTCTTTTTAACTTATACATGCTTACTTTAGGCAATATCATCAGAGACACTCTAAGACACTCTATAAACTTCCATTGTTATGCAGATGATAATCAATTATATCTATCAATCAAGCCTGAAGAAACCAATCAGCTAGTTAAACTCCAGGCATGTGTTGATGACATAAAATCCTGGATGACCTGCAATTTCCGGATGTTAAACTCAGATAAAATGGAAGTTTTTGTACCTTGGCCTAAACTCCTCCCAAGCTCACTGTCTAAAGATATAGCGACTATTGATGGGATTGCCATCACCTCAAATACTACCATCAGAAACCTGGGAGTTATCTTTGATCAGGACCTGTCCTTTGACTCACAAATTAAACAAACCACAAGGACAGCCTACTTTCACCTGCGTAACATTACTAAAATTAGGCCAATGCTGTCTCAAAAAGATGCAGAAAAACTCGTCCATGCATTTGTTACCTCAAGGCTGGACTATTGTAATTCCTTATTATCAGGCTGTTCTAATAAATCTCTTAAATCTCTCCAGCTGGTCCAGAATGCTGCAGCTCGTGTTCTGACTAAAACTAGAAGAAGGGATCACATTTCTCCTGTATTAGCTTCTCTGCACTGGCTCCCAGTAAAATCCAGAATAGAATTTAAAATCCTTCTCCTTACTTACAAGGCTCTTAATGGTCAGGCACCATCATATCTTAAAGAGCTCATTAAACCCAACTGTCCTGCTAGAGTACTACGCTCTCAGAATAAAGGATTACTTGTAGTTCCTAAAGTTTCCAAAATTAGAACAGGGGCCAGAACTTTCAGCCATCAAGCTCCTCTTCTGTGGAACCGTCTTCCGGTTCTGGTTCGGGAGGCAGACACTGTTCCCACATTTAAGAGTAGGCTTAAAACTTCTCTTTGACACCGCTTATAATTAGGGCTGTATGTTCCCCAGAGTCCCTGTGCTTTCTCGCCGAGCAGGTCTCCCTGGACCATGGTGGAACTTGATCTGGACTGCACCTATGCTGACTATTGATTAAATAAATGAGTAAAATCGGCATCTCTACTGTTACTAACTCGACTCCTCCCAGGATTAGTCCCGGGAGACTGGATATGCTTTCTGGTCCAGCAGAGCCCGCTGAGGTCCTGACCGATGCAGACTGCTAACTGGCCTGATGCTGAAAACACCATATTGTAGCTCCACCTGCTGCTGTGTGACTGCTCAACTACTGCTTTTTGGTCTACGGTGACATGGTGGATGGATCCATCTCGGCGTGGCTGTGCCTGCTGCCATGGACTACTACTGTTGATACTACTACTACTGTTAATACTACCACTATTGCTAATGCTACTACTACAATACTACTACTGAACGAATCTGGCGGAGTACTAAACTTCATATTCACCATGACATCTACAAAGAGAGCCTCCGGGCCTACAATTTAGTCTTAAAAAGTGTGAGAGAAACATACTTCTCCAATATCATAAACAACAACACTAATAAGGTGAAAACCCTATTTGCAACTGTTGACAAACTGACCAACCCCCCAACACAAATACCAGCTAAACTCCATTTCACGCAGAAATGCAATGAGTTTGCATTCTTTTATACTAATAAAATTGAAGGCATCAGACGCGCCATCAATATCTCAAACAAAAAAGTTGGATCACCACCCTGTTCAGGCAAAAGTAACACAGCAATCATGGCAAGCTTTAATGCCATAGACTCTAAAACTCTAGTGGAAACGGTGACAAATCTAAAATCATCCACCTGCTGCCTTGATGCTTTACCTACCAACTTTTTTAAGAATGTTTTTGACTGCCTATCAATAGACGTATTGCAAATAGTTAATAACTCCATTCAATCAGGCAATTTCCCAAAGGCCTTCAAAACTGCAGTCATTAAACCTCTTCTAAAGCGGGGCCTAGATGCCTCTATTATCAACAACTACAGACCAATTTCAAATCTACCCTTCATAAGTAAAATAATTGAGAAAGTTGTCCTCCAACAAATAAAACACTTCCTGGCTTCAACTGGCTGCCACAACAACTTCCAGTCAGGATTTCGACCTTTTCATAGCACCGAGACGGCCCTTATTAAAGTTGTAAATGACATCTGTCTTAACACAGACTCTGGCAAAACGTCAATATTAATGCTATTAGACCTCAGTGCTGCATTTGACACTGTCGACCACTCAATACTCTTGGACAGGTTGGAAAACTGGGTGGGGCTCTCAGGCACAGTCTTAAGCTGGTTCAAGTCATATCTACAAGATAGGAACTATTTTGTTTCCATTGGCGACTTTGTATCAGAACCTACCAATGTAATGTGTGGAGTCCCCCAAGGTTCAATCTTGGGGCCGACTTTATTCAACATCTACATGCTCCCACTAGGACAAATCATGCAAAATAATAACATTGACCACCATTGCTATGCCGATGACACCCAAATCTATGTAGCACTACCACCAAATGACTATCGCCCCATAGATCTTCTGTGCCAGTGCATTGAGCAAGTCAAAGACTGGATGTGCCAAAACTTCCTACAACTAAATGAGGACAAAACTGAGATAATTGTTTTTGGTGCTAAAAAAGAAAGGTTTAAAGTAATTCAACACCTTCACTCTCTGTCCCTGAAAACCTCAACCAAAGCCAGAAATCTTGGGGTTATTATGGATTCTGATTTACATTTCGACAGTCACGTTAAATCAGTAACAAAATCAGCCTACTATCACCTAAACAATGTAGCAAGACTTAGAGGGCTCATGTCAGCTCAAGACTTAGAAAAACTTGTACATGCCTTTATTACTAGTAGGCTAGACTACTGTAATGGTCTCCTTGCAGGTCTTCCGAAAAAAAAAAACTGTCAGGCAGCTACAGCTTGTTCAGAACGCTGCTGCTAGAGTTCTAACAAAGACCAAAAAATGTGAGCAAATTACACCAATTCTTAAATCCTTACATTGGTTCCCTGTATGTCAGAGAATTGATTTCAAAATCCTCCTGCTCACATATAAATCACTACATGGTCTAGGACCGAAGTATATCACTGATATGCTCCCACTACATAAGCCTTCTAGACCACTAAGATCTTCTGAGACCAATCTGTTAGTGATTCCCAGAGTAAACAACAATCACGGGAGAACATCATTTAGTCACTATGCAACAAATGGCTGGAATAAACTTCCTGAAGATGTAAGACTTGCCCCAACTCTGACCACTTTTAAAACTAGACTGAAAACTTTTATGTTCACCATAGCTTTCTGCTAAATCTTTTAATGTCTGCACTGTTTTTAATTATTGCAAATATGTTTTTATTCTCCTTTTCTTTCTGTAATGCATTTTTAAATTTGCCTTTATTTTCTTTTAATTCTTCTATTTTTTTCTCACTTTTTTGTATGATGTGAAGCACTTTGAGTCTGCCTTGTGTATGAAATGTGCTATACAAATAAAGTTGCCTTGCCTTGCCTACTACCAACACCAAATGCAGTTGGAAACCAAGGGCCTAGGCTGCACAAGATTTCTGCCAAAAAGCCTATTAAGGCAGTTTTTTCTCACCACTGTTGTTGTAACGCTTGTCCCTGGGTGATGTTGGGACTTTGAAAATATATTCACTTGCTTGATAATGGATGGATGATTACGAAATGATGATGAGGTACATTGTGAGGATGTCCTGCGTCCCAGCAAACCCACAGTGGGAGAGGCAGCAAACCACCAAACCCTGCTGTCCGCTTGTTGCTGGTTGTCCGTGTTTGTTATGTGGTTAAGGTTCAAGGGACTTTTTAAGACTCATGTTCCTTTATTTGCTGTTTGCTGACACATTCTCCAAAGCTTCATGATGCTTACGGTGTGTAAATATATGCTTGTTACATTTCTAGTGTCTTTTCAAAATAAACTTCCATATTTGAAGTTAGGTTTAGACAACAAAAGCACCTAAAGTGATGGTTCGGAGTAAAATGCACCCTAGGTCCTTTCCACCATGACATCCAGCCAAATACCCCCTCAGAAGCATTTTTAGCAGGGGTCAGCATTGGTCAAGATAGGGCTATCAGCCGTATGGCTTAGTTCTAGCGTGATGGTACAGTGTGTATATCTCGTAAATTACCCCACTTATAATGCATGGAATGTTACCAAACTTCTGCAGTAGTACACATAGGGTCTGTACTTACAAAACGAGACATTTGAAAGTTTGTAAGTACACCAGGAGTTTATTTAAAAGAACACTTGCCTGATAGCTTCTATCCTCGGCTGCTAACGCTACCGTAGCGTAGATGCCACTTCCGTATTTACCCAGCCGATGCCATCATGCGAGTTTCACGCTAGAGTATGAAAAAGTTTCGCTGAATTTTTATGAATCACATTAACATATGTTACCTCCCAGAACTCATTTTCATTGGAAGCTAATAAACACATCCGTTTGTTTTTTTCCTAAAGATACTGTACGTTCCCTTATGGCCACACAGGCATAAAGGTATTGCCCTCTGCTACTAAACACTGACTATGTCTATGTTTGTTTCACGCAGGCCCACATTATGGAGTAATCACATTAAGACAACAGTTTGATTCAACGACACTGAGCAGAATTCTTCTCCATTCAGATTTTCTGAGAAATTTAAGTTAAAGCTATGGTCTACATTCTGAAAATCAGTTGAGCCTCTGAGACAGATTTGAAAAAAGCATCTCGCCCCCCTAACCAAACCCCTCAGTGTCCCATGATTTGACGAGGCAGGATGACGAGGAGCAGGGGAGACGAGGGGATTGGATGGAGGGTACGAGCCAGTGGGAGCCTTCTGGAGCAATGGCTCCCATTGCTCAATTTCTATGCGGGCCTACGGCTGATAGACTGAATGAATCAAGAAAAATCACACATTAATGGGGCCAAAAACAAATCCATGTTATTGGACTTGAACTTCACAGAAATGGTGGGTTTGGTTTGAAAGGAGTTTTCTGAAGTTACACAGAGAACAATCCACAGTCAGTTCATACAGTCGAGAAGTTTCGGGCTCAGATGATTTAAACTTAGCTTGAAACTGATGGAGCATTTTGGGATGTATGAAAGATTTAGAGAACTATTGACTGTACTACAATATTCTCTCTGCAGATCGTCTGCACATCAAGAAACAGAAAAGTGGGGGAACTGAGTGTGGAAAAGCAGATTTAGCACAATTAAATCAGGGAATCTGTGGTTTCTGTTCATTTGACTAATTCCTAAATTAGCTCATACATGCATTTATTACCTGACAGCAGTGTCTCTGATACTGCCAGCGTTACTTTCCTATGTAATAATAAATCAAATAATAATGCTTTCATGTTCTTTCATCCATCCATTATTATAATTTCTCTCTTTATGGATTCACCTTTTGTCTATTCCTCCCATCGTCTCTTCATCTGCTATCAAAGCCCTCTCATATTATATATATATATATATATATATATATATATATATATATATATATATATACACGTATCGTATCTAATAAAGCTTTACGGTAGCACTCATCTCCCCTCTGCCTCCACGCTTTCATACTGATTTCAAGCAACCATGTCCAAGAATCCACTCGAAGGGACATTTCATTCAACACTCTACTTCCTGCTCCTGTTTCTTCTTTAAACCCTATAGAAACTTGTCACAACAGCAAAAAAAATATAAACAGTGAGATATTTCTCGCTTCATACAGTCGATCTAAAAACAAACGATAAGAAATAAAAATTATATTTTATATCTCAGTGAAGATTAATGTGGATTCTAGCTGGACTGATTGATATTTAGCACAACAATTATAGAGTTGAGTTTTGTGAGGGAACAGTGACCCTTGGTAGTTGTTGTATTCATGCTAAGGTGTTTTTTGGACACATTTTAAAATTGGGAAGAAAAAAAGTTTGTGATCAAATAATTTCCTCTGCAGTAACTCTGTGGACCCCCTCGGGGTCGCGGACCCCCTGTTGAAGTCCTCTGACATACACTACTAAGTACTTTAATACATGGCACTATCGGCTGCACTACACAGTATTGTTTTTTTGTATGATATGTAATATATTAACATTTACATTTACATTTAGGTCATTTAGCAGACGCTTTTGTCCAAAGCGACTTACAATAAGTACATTTGTCAAAAGAAGGAAACAAAGAAACCACGACGTATCATTGCCGATAAAGTAAGAGCTAAAAATAGAACAAGTGTTAGGTCCTCATCTGAGTAAAGTAGTACTTCAAGAGCAACAGTGCTAAGATCAGAGTGCTATAGGTAAGGTTTTTTTTTTGGGGGGGGGGTGTCGAGGGAGGGTGCTAGTGGGTCATGCTATGTAGAGTCAAGGTGGAGTCAGAAAAGGTGGTCTTGAGCCTTTTTCGGAAGATGGCAAATGACTCTACTGTCCTGACATTGGTCGGGAGTTCGTTCCACCACTGAGGCGCCAGAACAGAGAAGAGTCTGGACTTTGCTGAGCGACATTTGTTTGATTTCAGCGATGGTGGTACCAGCCGGCCAGCTGAAGTAGAGGAGCGAAGTGCTCGCTTCGGGGCATGAGGTTTGACCAGTGTTTGAAGGTAGACAGGTGCCGTTCCATTGATGGCCCTGAAGGCCAGTGTCATAATAGGGGTTGAAGAACTCTGCTCTACAGTAAGAACAACCTGATATTTACAGTTTTTTTTTCAACTGCTAACACACTAAAATGACATGCAGAGCACAAATATTTAAACTGACACAGAGTGCAAAACCTCTTCTCAAGTCTCGGAAACCCATTTTCTGCTTTACACACATTTTGCAGTTCAAAATGGCACTTTTGAAATGCACTGAACATGGTTCTCTGCATTAGACACAACAATCTTACATAAAGCGCCTTAGTTTCATGGTGCAGCGCAGGGTGGCGGAGCCTGCGCAATGCAAGATTCGACCAGTGCAGCCTTGCGCACGTTCAGTTTGGCAGTTTGGTGGATCGCCTGCGCCGAGATGGGTGTGGCGGCGCAGCAGGGGGAGGCGTCACAGATTCAGCAAGACTGTGCCAAAAGCACGCCAGCTCCAACCTGGTCTACTCTCGGCGAAATGCAAAGTAAAACTGGTGGAGTGGCAGTTTGGCTCACCGGCACGCAGTGCGCACACGTCACCAAGACCTCACAGGCAGGTTTCCACAGTTCCAGGCTATTTTGAAATGCAATAAATAATCACAACAAACACTATTTAATGCATGTAATTGAATCAACACGTGAAATTATATCTATATAGATTGTCCCATCACATCTGACGTCAGATCAAAGGAGGATGGCACACGTAACGGAAACTCAGCCTGACTGAATTAACACAGCTGAAACTGTGATACAAACTAACGAGTTCACATCTCTCTCAGCCATCTGGCGCTGCTGCTGCCGTCTTCTGTCATTGGGTTGTCAAGTGACGAAACTTGCACTGCACCTCGCCTCTGAGCATTAAAGGTGAGGAGAGGAGCTCATTTGATTGGTGAAGATCTGAATCGGCTGTGTTAATCCCACTCCACGCCTTCTCTCCTCCTCGTCTCCCACTCACGCCTTCTCTCCTCACTCTTTCCCACTTGCAGGGGTAGGAGTTACGGGAGGAGTGCCTGGGCCGGACTGCGCTGTGCACGAAACTTACAAAGTCCAGGCGGACACAGCCCCGACTGCGCCTGGTGTACGAAACTAGGGCCCATAGTCATTTCAAAACACTGCCATTCAAAATGATCCTACATGAGCTAATTGGCCCCTATATGTGCCACAATTGTTAATTGTTACCACTTACAGTTTTTCTCAATTGTTTACACACAAATACTGGTACTTGAGACACAATGACCACAACATGTAACTCATGCACCAACCCCCTGAACTAACTCTGTTAAACTGCAAGCACAATTCCTGCTTTACACTCAAATTGCAGTTCTAAAACACTTTTTTCAAAACACTACACACAATTCTCTGCATTTGGCACAATTTTCATGAAAAAAATCTCTTGTTTTCACAAGGAACACACTGCCATTCAAAATTCTAAAGTTAATTTCCCTACTATGCACACTGGCTCATCACATGGGCAAACACCTGCAACACAGTTTTACAATTTGCAATCAGAGCATTAGCATAAAAGGGCAACAGGTGAGCTCTTCTGTTTTGGAGCAATGGATGCCAACATTGGCAACAGAGGCAGAGCCAGAGCCAGAGGAGTGAGAGTACGAGGAGGAGGACGGGAAGGACGAGGAAGGCCAAGGGCCGTAATTTCTGATGAGATCCGAGCCACTTTGGTTGACCATGTGGTCAACCATGGTCTAACAATGAGAGAGGCTGGGCAAAGAGTACAGCCAAATTTGAGCAGGTACACAGTAGCATCCATCATCCAGACTTTCCGAAATGAGAATAGGTAACAGGGCTCCAGACTAACTTTTTGCATTGGTAGCACTGGTGCGCCTAACTTTTTTTTTTTAGGTGCACCAGCACAAAATTTAGGTGCACCCACGTTTTTCATCGCGTCGCCTTTAACGCCAAAAAGTCACCTTTTTATTGCTCTCCTTTTACATAATGACACCCCCCTTATGGCCTAGGTTAACTGCAGCACCATCAGCACCCAGAGCAACCGTTTTCTGCAGCCAATCTGCACACTGATGCTGTTTGTGGCACAATAAAAAGACCATACAGGTCACTAGCCTATAGATTGCAAATGGAAACTGTTTATGTGATCTTAGCCTAGCCTACTTATATTTTTACTTAGGCTATTCATTTTTAATAATAATGTTAGGAATAGGCTACTATACAATTTTCCTATTCATGATCTCTCATGCTGTAATGTGGGCCTTCAAACACTGTGCATGTCCATGCTCCACCTCGACATGTCCAATTAACATGTTGACCGGCCTCCCTTTACGCAAAACGCGGCAGTAGACAATAACGCACTCCTTCGACGTCTGTGTCGCCGTCAATCATGAATGACGTGTACGTGGCGTTTCCAACCTCAGCTGTCTTGTTCTTCAGTGTGTCGGCATTTTTTTTCATCCGAATAATTTCTGACTTAAATTTAGTGAACGGCAACTCTTCCGTTGCAATATTGTATGGGACGTTTAATTTTATAATAATTTCAGATTCCTCAGCGGACCTGATCGATACAGCCTGACGCTGAAATGCAGCTGGATGAGAGGACACTTTATTAACACACTTATCACAGCATGTCGTATGCTTTTTGGACATATTGCGCTTTTTCAACGTCTCGATGCGAAATGTTGTTGACTCCTCCACAAACGCACTATTACCGGACAAATTCTGACCGCACTCCCGACAATAAATGCAGTGCATTGAGTCCCTTTCTTCATCGTACATCAGCCAGGGAAATTGCTTCAACCAGTCCTGTCTGAAGGCGTATTATTGGGCTTTTTAATTAGTCTCGGGGCGAGGCTTTCTGCCTCTCGTCATTTTCAAAGAGAATCGATGCGCTCAGGAGTACCTGCTCAGCTCGCTCGCATTTTCGAACTGACACAATTTACAGCGGTGAAAAGGACCACAGCCAATCAGAGGCAAGGACCCACCTGCGCTCTGTCTCTTATTGGTTTAGACCACAATACCGTCAGGAGAACACAAAGAGATGCTGCGCTTATGATTTTTTTTTTCACCCGAGCAGCGTTGGTTGCACCAGTGCGACCTACAACTTTTTTCAGTCGCACTCATAAAAATTTTGGTCGCATATGCGACCAAAATGGTCGCACTCTGGAGCCCTGGGTAAGAAATCTACTCTCACTAGAAAATCGCAGTACTGCATACAGTTGTACAGTATTGCCTGTGGACTATTTTGTAGGACTGTAAAAATAAAGTATATTTCAAGTATTTGGGAGATGTATTCCTACTTTGTATTCCTACACAATTTTTTTCTGCCTGGAGATGGAAAGTGTATGACCGCAATCCACAAACACATATTCCCCTTCTCCAAGCTATGGAAGATGCATGTGGAGATATAGCGGTTGATGCTTTTCATGGCTGGATTCGCCATGCTAGGCGATATTTCCCCCGCTGCTTGGCCAAGGAAAACATTGCCTGTGATGTGGATGAGGTGCTGTGGCCAGACCGAAGCAGAAGAGAGGATAGTTGTTGGGGTTTTATTTTTTTTTTATTGTAACTGTATACAGTAAATTCTTCTGGTTTTGTATGTAGACCACTGTATATGCAACTTTGTGTTGGTTGGGATGTACACTGTGTACGTTACAGTATTCTTGTGGGGAAAATAAAATATATTGGTTACCGTTTATTTGTGTGTTTTAAGTATAAAAACAATATTCTAAAATATTTTACAACACATTTATGTATGTACTGTCTGTAGTGAGTGTAACACTGAACAAAAAAGGCCTAAGTCATTTAGTCGAGTGATAAATGGAGAAGAGTCGTGTAAATGTGCAGGATGAGCAAAAGACACTCTGGTCACTCTTCACCTGCCGTTGTTGTGTCGGGGTGCTAGGGGGGATGGTATCTAAACGCGCATTTAATACATCTCACTACCACGATGCCGCTGTGTTACACGTCATAGCCTCTCTGATTCCACAACGCCGTTGCAGTGATGCTTTTTTCTCTACGGATCAGCACCCTCTATCACTCTTACTTTCAACTACATCACATTCATTTCACCAGTTGATATTGTTTGTACCTGGTTTCAATGGTTCAAGAAGTGCTAGAAATAAAAGTAGCTCATTGACGTTATTTGTTTGTTGTGAGACTAAAGAGGCGTGTAGTAGAGGTGTAACGATTCATTCGATTAATCGATGAATCGATTGTCAGTCCTATAGATTCTACTAAATCGATCTGCTAAAATAAATACATAGAATGAATCGTTTTGGCTTCACCAATAATCAATATAAATGCATTTAATCGGATGAATCGTGATTCTTACTTATGATTAATGTTTTAATACGTTTAAGAGTTTAAGACACACTCTCCCCTGCCAGCATGTAGTCTATTGAATAATGTTCAAAATAACTGAGCAATGTTTAATTACATTTTTGTATTCAGCATCAAATATTAAGCAGGACTACTTTTTTCTAGAATAAATATGTTATTTTTCACCTTTCAGAAGAATACAGATAGTCTCACTTGCATTATTGCATGTTTATTTCATGGATATAGAATTTTGATTACAAGTTACTGAATCGAATCGTGGTTTACAGAAACGAATCGAATCGAACCGTTACAAAAAAAAAAAAATCGTCCTTGAATCGAATCGCCAACTTCTGTATCGTTAATCGAATTGACTCGCTGTGAAGCCAAAGATTCACACCCCTAGCGTGTAGCCATCTTGGAATAACGGTCACCCATCATGCATCGTGTGAATACGGCATCCCGCTGGATGTGGACGCACCGTCAGACATCAAGTGTGGTGTGAGCAGCAGCCGGGCTGTTCAGATGGACGTAGAGTTGGGATGTAGTCCCGGAATATAATCTCCGTTCTCGTGTACTGGGACACCAACACAATGCCATGGACAGTTGATGAGTGGACACATGAATCAAACAATGTGATGATGCAACATCCAGAGGTAAATACTGAGAAATGCTTCCCATTGAAGAGAAATGCACTTTCAACCACGAGACCAGTGCTGGACACTGCATGATGTTGATTAGATTACACTTTGTGACTGTGAGACTGTGGTGGACTTGAGTCCTGCGCACGCACACACACACACACACACGCAGAAAGAAGAGTATTTAAATAAGCTTGATTCTGACCTGGAGCATTTCTCAACATCAACAAGCAAGGTGTCCTCTGCTGTTGTGTGTGTGTGTGTGTGTGTGTGTGTGGTCGTGCATGTGTGATGGCTCTCTCTGTTTAGAAACAGCTGACAAATGTGCAGAATACGTACGTTTTTTAAACCACAGTGAATCTGGGCCAGGGATGCCAGGGTTACGGCCCGCGGCGCAGACCCGGCCCGACTGTACGTCACATCTGGCCCGCGGGTGATAAAGGGAGAATATTTTTTTTAATTATTTTATCTATTTAGTTTTTTTTTAAATATGTACCGTAAATCCTCTAATACTGGCCTGTATTACCGGCCAGTCACATTATCACATATTAAAGGATTTACGGTATGCCCTGCAATGCATTCGACTCACGGCGAGTGTGGAGAGACAGTGCGCCACTGCCTCCCGCAAGCTCTCGAAAATCTTTTAAACTGAATGTTGTCGATCTAAAATAAAGACAGATTCGGCAACTGCATAGCTTATTTCTCATATAAAATGTTTTCAGAAACACGTTTCGGTGAACTATTGTCGTAAAATAAGAGAAAGTTTCCAAACGAGCAGCCATGTTGGTCGGTTTGAAATCCGGGAGCAGACAGGACAGCTGTGAAAGCGATCGTCCAATCAGGTGCAGCCATGAAGTGTGCACGTGATTGTATGAAGGAGAGCACCTGTCAATCATCCTCCTTTCTAATGTATGTAATTTAGGCCTCATTGTGAGGCTATTTTGGTGCCAATGCAATTTCTTTTTGATGTGTAGGCCTTCATGAATAATTTCAAATAGCCTACACTGTAACGAATTGCTGTAAATTTACGGTGGATTTACAACAGTATCCTACTGTATTTTGTAATTATTGTAAAATACTGTTAAATATTCATCCCTTGCATGTAAAATAACAGTTAAATCAATCATTTAACAATAACAGTAGATAACTGAAATTTAACACCATAAAACAGTATTTATACTGAATTGCTGCAAATTTACTGTGGATTACAACAGTATCTTACTGTATTTTAAAATAATTGTTAAATACTGTTAAATATTCATGCTTACATGTAAATTAACAGTTAATGCTCAGTTAAAAAAAAGAAAATGTAATTTAACAGCATGAAACAGTATTTTCTGTCAAGGAGACATGTGCCCTTCTCAAGTCCAGTGTTCACCAGAGCAGGTAAAGTAAAGTTATGCTTTTCTCCCAAAATTGATAGTGTCCAGTGTTGTTTTATCTGTATGATTATTGAACTGTTGACATTTCAGATGTTACATAAGGTCTGTTTCATTAGTTCAAGTTGCTTAAAAAGGGCTAAGAAGCAAGCTCTGTAGCTAGCTTGAGCTCAATTAGCCATAGTCATTATCGGCATTGTTATTATTATGATACGCACGCACAGCGCGTGATGCGCATGGTGGGAGCGGCGGCGCTGCTTCTCTCATCGGGTTGTCAAGTGACGGAACTTGCACTGAACCTCCCCTAACGCATTAAAGGAGAGGAGAGGAGCTCATTTGATTGGTGAAGATCTGAATCGGCTGTATTAATCCCAGTCCACGCCTCGTCTCCTCCTCGTCTCCCACTCACGCCTTCCTCTCCTCCCTCTTTCCCACTTGCGCCGGTGGGCGAGACGGGAGGTGCGCAAGCCTGCGCGGTGCACGAAACTTGCAAAGTCCAGGCGGACACACCCCGTCGGCGCGGCACAGGTGCGCTGAAAGCTGACTGCGCCTGGTCTACGAAACTAGGGCCCTGAATGTTGAACCTACGCTTCCATCCCGTCTGCGTCAGGTCAGAATGTTTGAACCTATTTATACATAATGCACCAATCAGCAAGCAGGCTGGTTCATCAGAAACACCGGTGGGATGAAACACCCACATTTCAATGAAGAACGTAGAAAAAATATTCAAAACACACTCAAACCTCCGAAAATCAGACATCACAAATCAGATCAGAACCTATCAGAAACATATGAGAAATTCCCCCGAAATGTATTGTTTTATTCGGATGGTTAAAATGATGGTTTTAGAGAAACATTTGATGTATTGTACTCTCAATTCAGACCTGGAGGTGTGAACCTGAAGAGTGAGAGGAACTAAAGCGACTTAGAACATCATCCTGCAGCCTCGCCATCGGAGCGCCACGCTGGAGCAGCTCAAAGTAAACGTAGTCACTCTGCAGCAAAAAGGCAGTGATGTCAGACACAGCGACGGTGTGTGTGTGTGTGTGCTCATCCTAATTAGCCTGTTTCTAGGGCTTATTCTTAAACTCGCGGGTGGACAATAACCACAACAAATGAGAGTCACGCCTTGTGAACGAGTGTTTTCATACGTTGCTTGCAGATGGAGCGTATTAGGTGTCTTGTGTCCTTCCCTGTTTCTCATGTTTAACATTCCTATTCATTTCTATTGAATGAATGTTTTTGACTGGTGGGAACTAGAGAAGCGATGACCTGCGTTCCTCACGTCTACTTGCATGTCACAGCAGCTAAGGTGTGATTCCTCCCGACAGGCGTCTGAACGACGAACCTGCAGGTAACGAGCCATCTTCTTCACTCACAATAACACTTTATTTTTATTAAAGTGTTCTTTCAAATTGTAAAAAAACCTTAAATGTCTTGACTGCTCTAAGGCAACGTGTCTCCATCCCTGATTGAGATGCATGTGAGGGCGAAGACAACCTTCATGACAACGAGCCAGAGACCTTCACACCCAAAAGCACCAGCGTCCTCCTCATCCTGCTGCTGTGATGAAGAACGCAGGAAAGGACAGAACGAGGGAGCTAACGAGGAGGCGACAAACTCAACAGGTTTCATGGTGCCGTTCAAAGACTGCTGGGATCAGCCCCCCGCGACCCTGAATACAAGATAAGCAGTTGATGGTGGTTGGATGAAAAATGCAGATTTCAACATCTGCAATTTTGCCCATTTTTCGTACAAATAGTGTATTTGTCAGTTTTATCATTATTAAGGTGGAAGCCAGATGTGAACAATGACATTTTCTACTGATGATATTAATATGAATATTAATGAATGAATAAGAACATGCACAATAATCAGAATGCATCATTTACAAACTTCCATCAGACCAGTTTCATGTTGAAATTACACATCAGAGCGTCACATCAAAGGTGGAGCTCATCCAACTTTTAATGATCAATCTCAGCACAGCAATCAAACTACAGCCAAAACTCAAAGAAAGAGAGTGATGAAACCCATCAGCTGCAAACACGAGGCAGAAGTAGTAAAAGGCGGTTACGTACTGAATCTCTGAGGCTCCATCTCCACGCAGCTCGCCGCTGAGTCGCTAGAGCAACTGAGCAGCGATAACACTCCTTCCCTCTCTTCTGTCTGTCTCCTCCGTCTGTGTGGATGACTGGCTGTGATGCTGCTAACCTCATTTCCCTCCCCCCTCTCTCTCTCTTGCTCTCTCTCCAGCAGCCTTGGTTGCCATGCACACCATCCCTGTGTACACACTACATGTGTTGTAGTAGTAGTAGTAGTAAACAGGTTATTGCTTCACTAGATTATCCTCACATATAACCTGGCCCCCACAAACAGACTACAGTCTGGTTCAGAACCACCGAGCCGGGTCTCATCTCTGTCCCACTGGTGGATGGTATATTGTACATTTCTGCAAAGCACCAGTGGGTTTGATTGACAGTTACCTGGTATAGCAACGAGTATGACATGAAGGTGGGAGGGGCCGAACAAACATAGGACCTTCACCCGGGAGCCCACTGAACGTGTCCCGTGTGAAAGTGTCAGCATTGACTTATCGCTTGTTATGTATTCAGTGACATAACATGATGTAAAAAGAAATGGTCATTTCGTGTCATTTCATCAAATGCCTCCCACCCGACCATCTCAGCATGTCCTGTAAAAATTCTAGTACAAAGACACACTTGTTAATAGGAAAAATCCAAACTATTAGGTCTCTACTGTCATTCGTTTTCTCATTAAACACTGACAAAATGACAAAATGTGCAGTCTTCAATATTATGCTATATCTTTGTTCATGGTTAAGACATTAAAAGCTGCTTTCAGCATGTTTAACTCACATCCAAGGACTTATTGCCTCTACAACTGTGCTACATTTTAATGTTTTCGTAAGGCTAAATTTGTCAGTAGCATTTAGTCACATGTAAGTCTTTGGTAAATGGTAAAAAAACACAATTGAATTGCCCTGCTGTGATGTTTACTAGTAGGCTATTAAGACATGCAGTTCCAAAAACAGCCACAAAAACCCCACCAATATCAGGATTTTAAAAAATCACTGTGACAAAATGAAGCAAAACACCCTCCCGATTTTTTAATATGATTGAAGATTTAATGACAAGTATTAAAATGATACTTGTTGTCAGTTTTTTGGAATATGACTCTGAAGTTGGGCAAAGATGTGTTTACTTCCATTTTTGAGCCTTAATATCTGTGAAACTAATCATCTAAGAGAAACCATATTTTGTAGAATGTTTAACACCAGAGTTAGAGGCAGAAATGATATAAGTCTTTTTATCTGCAAAAATGGGGCTCAGCCACTCTTCAAGTTTGCTACTTCATTTCGACAAGCCACATTTTGGGAGAAGTTTAAGTACCTACCATACTAGGTTATCATTAAGCTACACCCCTGATATTTCATGTCTGGAGGCTATCAGTAACAGATATACACTGTATTCTGAAGGTCACAGGTGAGATAGTTTTCCAGATATTGCCGTTTAAAAATGGCTTTTCAGAGCATGATGCCAAAAACCGTCCAAAAACCATGTTGACAGTAGAGACGTAATATTATGGATTTTTCCTATTAACAAGTGTGTCTTCGTAGTAGATTTTTTTCAAGAAATTCTGTGATGGTCAGGTGGGAAGATTTTCAGAAATTTGATGAAATGACACAGAATGACCCAAATGTGCTAACTGTGGTTCTTTACATTTACAGGAGGTGCGTTGTTACATTACATTGTTACGTTATTAATTTAACACAAACCAAGCTCTTAACCAAGATCTTAACCAAGATGTTTACCACGATTCTGCAAAGCACAGATACACAGATACAGCACAGAGGTCTAGATAGTAGCACACATTAGTCTAGAGACCAGAGCAGACTATATAGAGAAACAATTCAATTTTATTTATAGTGTCATATCACAACATCACCAGGGGCAAGCGTTACAGTGACAGTGGCAAGGAAAAATAAGTCCTAATAAATAATGTCTTAATGAGCTTTTAGGCAGAAATCTGGAGCAGCCCAGGCTCTTGTGTTCCAACTGCATTTGGTGTTGGTAGTAGTATAGCAGTAGTAGTATTAACAGTAGTGGCGGCATTAACAGAATAGATAGTATTAACAGTAGTAGTCTACGATAGTAGCTCACATTAGTCCAGAGACCAGACCAGAACAGACTATGTGGAGGAACCAGAGACTGTCTGTGGTCCCCCAGAGGTCTATAATAGTAGCTCACATTAGTCCAGAGTCCAGACCACACTATGTGGAGAAACCAGTGTCTGTGGTCCAAACAACAAGGTCTTTGTAGTATTTATGTCTAGATTACCTTATTTTGAGTGTTGATGGAGCAGCTACAATGTTAGCATAGCACCCATCAACCAGAATCCATTCAGAAAACAAGCATTTTAAAATAAATTAGCTTGTGGTCTTGCAGACAGACCTAACAAAGCATGACTTCACACTTTTTACTGATCACCATCATTATGGAGTTATTTCAGCATCCTTTTCATGTGATTATTGATATTAAATCACAGCTAAACACTTTATTCTAGGTTCCTCCAGCTGTGGTGAACCAGCCCACGTGGGTCTTGCTAGATCCAGTGAATCCAGCTTGGTGAAATCCACCGAGCACGATGATGTTATGATGATATCATGAACCCAGACAGGATGGGGTTTGGTTTGGTCTGGTGGAGGAAACCTGTTTGAAGTCTACGTGGAGGGAAGCTCCACCTCCTCTCTGGAGGTAAGCCCTGCCTCCTCCAGTGAGTAATGCAAATAAGCACACTCGGTGAGACCAAGTGCAGCCTCACAGCTGACTAGACTCTAAAGTTCAAGTCGTTTTGGATAACGCAGGCCTGGTTGAATTAGTTCACTAGTGTTGTTGTTCTTCATGGAATCTAGAAAAAGGTAGAAAGAGCTGTTTAGTTTATTATGTGGTTAAAAAAGGGAAGCAGGATTGGGCTCCATTTAAAGGGATAGTTAAGAATTTTGGACATAAGACCTATTTTCCAAGTGAGCCGGTGTGTTCGAGACGTCTGGAGACGTTTTCAAGAAATTTCATTCAGTTCTTCTAGTTGCCGAGTTCGCTTATGCTATGGCTAGCGCAAGTCAATCGTTCTTAGCTAGCATGGCATTAAAAACAGTCTTGCCCACTCCACAGTGCACCCGAGGCAAATCCATTGTAACAGCGGACTATCGATGTACATATGTGTTGATAGAATGTTTGAAATAAAACCAACCTTGCATTTTTAAGGATTTATGTCTCAGCAGCAGCAGCAGCAGCGTGTCATACTTCCTAGTAGGCTATGGCAGCGGCGGAGTGATATCACCTAGCACTTAAAAGTTACCAGTTCTATAATCGTTTGTTTACCTGCTGTCATTGCTACAGACGCAGAGTAGCCTGCAGTGCTAGTTTCTTCAATCTCACAGAAATGGCCACTTTTGGAGAATATACTGAAACTTTTGAAGACTCTGATGAGGAGTTTTTTTCCACCCAAACCCAACCGTACCTGTACGAACCTGAATATACAGAGGAAGAATTGCGCGAGAGGGATGCTCAAAGGGCAGAACGCAAGCGTCTGTGGAGACCAAGATAGCCCCCGCTGGAGCTGAGAACCGGGACCGAAACAAACGGAGACTGGTGGTGCCAGGAGGGAATCCCCCGCAACGCATCCGAGGGTTACGGGTCTACGGACCAAGCAGAGGTCCGGGTTCGCGGTGCGTAATTGTGGGTTCGCATGGCCGTGGGCTGCCCGGTGTTTGCTTGAGGTCCAAGCGCTTTTCACCCAGGTCTGAGGGCATGAGTCCCGACAATTTCGTCCCGGTTCGATTGCCTATTACGGGTAGTATTTTGGGCGGCGCGTCTTAGAGTTTTGAGTCCGTCGGTGTTCATGTGTCTATTTACCGGAGGGAATCCCCGCAACGCGTCTAAGGGTTTACGGTTCTCCGGACGGAGCAGTGGTCTGGATTTGCGGTGCGTAATTGTGGCTTCGCGTGGCCGTGGGCTGCCCGGTGTTTGAGTGAGCTCCGAGGGCTTCTCAGACAGCCTTGGGGGTATAAGTGCCGACAGTTTGGCCCGGTTCGATTGCCTATTTACGGGCAGTATTTCGGGCGGCGCGTCTTAGAGTTTTGAGTCTGACGGAGCAAAGTAAAGTTCCGCTGCTGCTGAGAAACTAGTCCCTCAAAAAATGGATGATTCATGCGATGCGAGGTTAGTTTTGTTTCAAATATTATTCTATCAACACAGATATGTACATCGACATTCTAGTGTTTTAATTGATTTGCCTCGGGTGCACTGTGGAGTGGGCAAGACTGTTTTTAATGCCATGCTAGCTAAGAACGATTGACTTGCGCTAGCCATAGCATAAGCGAACTCGGCAACTAAAGGAACTGAATGAAATTTCTTGAAAACGTCTCCAGACGTCTCGAACACACCGCCTCACTTGGAAAATAGGTCTTGTGTCCAAAATTCCGAACTATCTCTTTAATCTGTCAGTAGTTGAAGTAATTGTTTGTGAGGTTAGGCACTGAGAGGGGCTTTAAGTCATATCATAATAAAAAAACTTAAAAATAACAATATCCTGTTTAGTGTTGCAAATAAAAGACATGAAGCAAGCAAGAGGCTCCCAAACTGCTGTTCTACTGTGACAGTGATGGATGGGAGGATGTGATAACGCTCAGCGATGCCGCGTTCCTTCCCACCAGACGCCGAAACAATTATCAGCCAATTATGGAAACACACACTTTCAAAGTCATCTGCAGCTGCATTTATAACACACTTCTACACCTGAGCCTGTGTGTGTGTGTGTGTGTGTGTGTGTGTGTTGTGTCCTTGTCTGTAGTGGAAGCACTGAACTGAGAGTGTTTTCTTATAAATATGGTTTAACTAGCTACGTTTTCATGTATGTTGCTTGCTTACTCATTCATAATATCATATTCTTACATACATAGCATACAAAATAACATACTATATGTACAGTCTTTGTGTATTTCATATGCATGGATATTAAATATACTCTTAGCGGGCAGTGGGTAGCACTGTCACCTCACAGCGAGAGGGTCCTGGGGTGATTCCCGGGTCGGGTTCGGATTCACGTTCCTTCTGTGTGGAGTTTGCATGTTCTCCCCGTGTAAGCGTGGGTTCTCTCCGGGTTCTCCGGCTTCCTCCCACAGTCCAAAGACATGCAGGATGGGGATAGGTTAATTGATGACTCGAAATTGCCCGTAGGTGTGAATGTGAGCATGAATGGTTGTCTATCTCTATATGTTGGCCCTGCGATAGACTGGCGACCTGTCCAGGTGTACCCTGCCTTCCCTGCTTGTTGATGGTGTGTCGGCTTACATTCACATAATAGAGGCTAAGCCCCGCCCCTTCCAGTGTTGCCGATGGGACCTTACTTCACGCACATTCTTCCACAAACACACGTTGTGACTGTTTCCATGGCAGCATGTCACACAGACCTGACGACAGAGCTCATTCATGATTCCTCTGGATCCATCAGGATTCTGGTGTGAAGCTGCTAACAAAGTTGGCTTCATAATTCAAAGTCAACTTTACAATTAAAATTGCGCCATTCATCTCTATCATGCAAAATTGGCTTCGCGTTTGGTGAAAACGCCCTTTAAGGAATCATCTGTTTGTGGTGGCGGCCCCCTTGTGAGCCCCACAGCAGTGGCAGCTCCAGATCCAGATCCAGCACGAGGGCAGTGAAGCCCATCTCTACACACCTGGAAGGCTGCTTAGAAACCAATAAGCCGCCACTTCTTCAAGGCAACAACACTTAACTCCATCAGCATCAGAGCAGACTGACTGATAGATGATCACAGGGTTAATGGGTTAATGCCTTTCAATGCACAGCTGCTTGCAATTCTTGCAAGTCTCTTTTCAATCACTGTATTTCCTCAAATGTGTCCCGCCATGGCAAAACCAGCAACAAGTCGGGTGGGACGAATTCGCGTATACGACGAAATAAGCTTTTTTTTTTCAAAATTTGTGATTTTCTGTTGTTGTTTTTTTGCAGAATATGCAAGTTGGGATCATGAAGAAGCCACTTCATGTTTCAGATAACAGTATTGGTTGCCTTAAAAGTATACTTTTTGTATTTGTATTTTCGGAAGATATCTGCCTGTGTCTTTGCTGGGGTGTGTATAGCGATGAAGTTAATTTCCATACTGATTACCCTTGGCCATTCACGTGCTGTTATTTTTTTGGCCTATCAGCTGCATGTTAGAAGCGAAACACATGGCTAATTATACAGCGCCCGTGTCCCTAGCAGCAGAGGAGGTGAAGCGGAAGATATCAGACGCTATATCTACAGTTACATTTCAACGGGATAAAGACAGCAAAATGGAGGAAATCCGTAACTTTGACTGCAACTGCTACTGAAGAAGAAAGGAGAACTCTCTCCTTGGAAGACATTCATGTAGCGACAAACTTTCTCAAGAGCTTATGTACAGCATACGGATGGATTCTTTAGCTGCTGAAAGAGAGCAAACGGACATACAGTAGTTACGTGCTAGAAACTACACTTTCAGAATCTGTGAATAACTTAAAATGCCCCGAGGTTGACTTGTTCCTGGTTTTGCCGTGACTGGTAACAAATAAAGACTGGGGCCTTTATTTAACCTGTAGAAGTTATATTAGATTATTTTATATTGAAGACAGACCCTTATTTGTAGTTCCCTCTATTCAATAAATGTATTTGGTGATAGTTAGTACGAAATCTTGTTCTTGTTTGCCTGTTCGTTTATTACATCACGTTGGTAATACTTGGCGTCATGCTGCTCACGTTCGCTCTGCCCTGACTTTTGGGTTTTGGATTGAGGGGTTGATTTACTAAGACTGGCACAGTTTATGCTGCGTTTGTTATTGTGATCTCACAAACAGCGCACACTGTGCTTCCTCATTTTGCATCGTATTGATCAAACCTGACAGCCACCGGGCAAACAGCGCATACTCCACCCTCAAGCGTAATTAGTGCACCTCTAAAAGAGCAATGAATGTGCATGCTTGCACGGATCTTGAAACAACCATAAGAAACTACTAAATAGCACATAAAGCAGCGAAACCAAGGAAAAGGTAGCGTACAACAGGGCACAGGCGAGGATAACTGGTTCCAGAAATGAATGTCTAGAAATGTGCAGCAAAACCGCAAAATACGATGATATAATGGGCAGATACAATAACTGGTTTGTGTGTTAATGGAACAGCCAGAGCAGAAACCAAATGATGTCGCCACCAGCAAGAGACCAACAACTACGGATCATCACTGCAGGCATGGTCGGTACTCTGCAGGGGACCTCCAACGTTCCATCCAGACCTGAGACATGGAGACCTAAGACATGCAGACCTAAGACATCCAGACCTGAGACATCCAGACCTGAGACATCCAGACCTACACCATCCAGACCTGAGACATCCAGACCTGAGACATCCAGACCTAAGACATGCAGACCTAAGACATCCAGACCTGAGACATCCAGACTTGAGACATCCAGAATATATAATGAGGCATAGTTAACGCATATCCTCCGATCATTTTTGCGGGGAACTCCCGCGTTTCAGATTGAGCAGCCACATGTAACCTGAGTGAGGAGGGTGAAGAACGACGTTACGACATTGATTTATTAATTCTAGGAATGACAAGCCCACACACACACACACACACACACACACACACACTCCTTTTGAGGCTGAAAACTCATGTGTAGCCCTCCCAACCAACTCCATTTTCATGGTAAAACCCCTTATACCTGATGACACCTCGAGTTCAAATAGTGCTCATACTCACTCAGGAAACTCGGCGCAAAATATTTCTCCCTCACACACACGTGGTCGCCTTCCAGCTAGCAGAGACGAGGCTTAACTCTAGCTCTATACACAACGATAATGGCGTCTCGGACACTGAGTACAATTCCTGGCTGAAACAGCTCTGAACTTGGCTTACTTCCACATTTGGTAACACACAAACAGACCTTCCGGTTTAAGGTTTTAGTAACAACAGTAACTTTAAATGGTTTCAAATAGCTTACTACTACTTTTCCATGGTGTTGTCACTCTTTTTCCTCGTCACTCTCTTTTTTTTAGTCCCACCCCCTTCCAAATCCGGTAGATAGTTGACACCCAACTCTGACGGATTGGCTAATAACAGATTGATACCTGGTTACTCAAATCAACAAAAGAAACGTCATGAGACATTCACAGACCATGAAAAACATGGGACATTTTTATTCACTTCTCCTCATTATCATTTATTTTAATTCATCTTCATCGCGGCTTCGCTCTCTCGACTCTCCTGCTTTGCTTCACTTGTTTTCCTCCCGTAGATGAGATCAGGGTGAAGGATTATGTTCACGTCTTCCTCATATTTCTCTCCAGCTGCCTGTTTCCGTTAGGAATCAACAACGCTATTGTGGGTGTTTGGCGTGATGATAAAATGATGCAAGAATGATTTATTTTTAAGAAAGCTTCTACTTAAAATCACAATCAGAAAACCAACAAAATACTGAAACACATGCAGAGGCAGTGTAACTTTCTTTGTATTCTTGTATGACTTGTGAAACTGAATCTTGGTCTGGTGGTTTTGAGGAGAGCAGAGATAACAGTCTCAGTTCCAGTCTGTCTGAAGAAGTGGAAATATTCTAAATGTAGTGTTCACTGATTGTGCTTTTCTCCTCTGATATTTTTTTTACTGCAGGAAATCCACCGTCTGAAGAAGTACCTTATACCATATCATGTTAAACATACAAACTGCTCCTGTAAGAGACAGCGGTTTGTTGAGAGTTGAGGTAAATACATGTAGAAATATGCACCATGAAAATATGTAGCACATTCACACATTAAAGGGATCCCCCTCATCATCTTCTGCTCTGCTTCTACAACGCCAACGTGCGATAGTAACCCAGGACGGGAGCCTGCTGTTGATCTGCATCAGTTACAGCTGATAACACATAAAGGCCATGACCGCACTACAACAGCACAAACATAAAGCATTGAGCTTATCTGGGAGAGCAGATGTAGTCTTGTGTGTTTTACAGAAAGGATGGTTAGCTGCGGTGTGTCGAGGGTCTGTGTCGACGGTCTGTGTGAATGATAATGACGCTCTGAACGACCACTACTTGACATTTCCTTCATCAACACTTTTAAGCAGTTTTTTGTCAACATATTCATAGTCAAAGAGTTTTATTGTTTTCAGGAAGTTACCTTCGGAAAAGTGAACCCAAAGCAAATTGTAAAGTTCCAGAGTAACTATCATTCTTTATGCTGGCCACCAGGGGGCGACTCCTCTCTGTGATGAGCCTACTTCTTTCTTGATGTATTATCTCAGTAAACATTGTAAACATGAGTGTATGGTCCCAATCTCTAGTTTCAAGTCTTCTTCAATCCAGCATGATGTTCATTTAGTACATTTTGGTCCATTTAGAGTCCACCAGACCAGGAAGCAGGGGATGAGTTGGGGGCGGGGCTACCTGCTGATTGACAGGTGACTACCATACTACCAATGCAGTTAGCTATGAAGATGACTTTAACACTTAGCTGTAAAGTTGACCTTGAATCATGAATCTAGCTTTGTTAGCAGCTTCAGACCAGAATCCAAATGGATCCAGATCCAGTAAGGGTGCTGCTCTGCTGCTTGTGTTCATCAGATCCACCCGTTGCTCCTCCACAGTCCAAATATGGTCAAAACGGCCAAAATGTGGCTTCAAAACTGAAGTCCACAAAGCAACAGGTGACGTCACCATGACGACGTCCACTTATAGACAGAGCCCCAAACTCTTCGTTTTATTGGGGTGAATGGTCTGTACTGAAGGATTCAAGTAAAAAAGTTGTTAATTTTGGATAGAATGTTGGAGGAGCGCCAAGGCTGCCATGGAACAAAACAATCTGTGTTAGAAAATACTGCATATAGACACCCATCTATCAATTCATCTGCAATGTTTAAATACACAGGGCTTGAGACGGTGGTGAGTTTATCAACCATCAAATCATTAAGTCCTGCCTTCTCCTGTTTCACTGGGAAATACATCACCAGTAGGAAGAGAATGGAATGTTCCAGTGTGTTTGCACGATGCTCTGCTGGCTTGACGTCCTGCATATACTGACTGAGTATATGCAGGACGTTAGCATGCTGCTGGGCAGATCGTGTACAACGTGTTGTTCCCTAGAAACAGCTGTCATAATTTTATATCACTTTACTTTCTAGTCAATGAGACATTTTTTTCCAACTTGTAATAATAAAGTATTTTGAATTGTGCCAATAACAGGCCTATTCTCCATAACAATGGTGTCAAAGGCTCATGTAATATTTTGTTGAAATACAGTTACACGATGTTGTCATGGTAACGTCACATCACGATTTTAAACATTTTGCAAAATGCTGAGCATATATGATTTAAAGTAATAAATTGCACTTCCCTTCAATTTGCTTCTCATTTCTTCAAATTATTCATATTATTTAATCATTACTGCAAACTCTAAGCCAAGACCAAACTCTAGCTCCTTTTTCATTGATTCACCACAGTTTTATAAACTTTCCACACTTCTCTCTCACTCTCTCACCCAAACTCAATATATGTTTACAATATGACCCACAACCAACAGGAGGAAGAGGAAGAATTTGTTCAGATGAGCAGGAAAATGTTGTTGTTGTTGACATGGTTGTTGTCAACAACAACATCCAGCCTCCCAGTCTTTAATGCCGTGTTTCCAAAAGTCAGAGAGCTCAGTTATAACTGAAAAGCACACTCTTCCAAATATGATCACACTGCAAGCACATGTATTTTACTCTACTGCCTTGTGTGTAGAGAGTGCACACACACATTCCATGGCATGCAGTCTCACGCAGCAGCAGTGGGCTCCTGAAGGCGACGGTGCAGCTGAGGACAAATCACTTTCTCTGCTCCAGTTAGACGGTGCACATCCCCTGCAGCCCTAAGGAGAACATGTCATACTTCTGTATTCTCCTGTATCTATTTTATATTTCATTTCTACCCCACCCCCTCCCCTCCCTTCCCCAACTGTCTCTCATGGTTGTGTGTCCTCTTTATTTCTCTTGGGCTTTTTATTAACCTCCTGCCAAGGAGGTTGTGTTTTCTCTTTGCTTCATTGGTTTGCTTGTTTCGCTTTCAGCAGGATTACAGAGCAACCACTGGCCTGGTGTTCATGAAACTTGGTGGAAGGGTGTAGCATGAGCCAAGGAAGACCCATTAAAAGTGGGAGCGGATCCGAACATTGCTTTTCAATCCATCCATCTGAGCTGCAGGATCTGAATGTTAGTGTCTGTGTCAAATGGCTTTGAGGAAACTTGGTTTGAGTGTGGACGTTCTTTGGGAAGGTCAGACCGTGGCCTAACTTCCCAATTAAAAAGTTAAAACTACTAATGAGCTGGCAGCTGGAGCTGAGAGGCGAGAGAACAACTCGGAGTGAAGCTCTGTGGAGACTCACATTGAAAGTGCTGACGTTCTCGTACATATGAAACATATCTATGGTCTTCATGCAGTATAATTAGGGGTGTGAATCTTTGGCTTCACAGCGTTTCAATTCGATTAACAATACAGTAGTTGGCGATTCAATTCAATGACAATTTCTTGAACGATTCGATTCGATTCTGTAAACCATGATTCGATTCAGTAACTTGTAACCAAAATTGAATATACATGAAATAAACATGCATTCACTAGCACGGACCACACTGTCAACGAGATGCGTTTAAGGATTTATTATTATTGACAAAGAGAATGAAGTGTCGAAGATCTTGGTTCTTGAGCGTTGTGGCTATTCTTGTAGAGAATCTGCCGCTGCTCCCGGGCAGCGACTGACCCCCTCGTGGACCTACGAAGGAGAGGATAGAAAGAAGAAATGGGAAGAGAAATGGGGTTGGGGGGAGGGGCGCAGAATACGAGAGTGAAGTGGAGGAGAGGGTCAGGTGGCTATTTATACAGATGCGGAAATTGGTGCTGTTGAGGTTTGGACCTGCTCCTGAAACTCCGCCAATTAGGCTTGCGTTTAAGGATTAATTATTATTGACAAAGAGAATGAAGTGTCGAAGATCTTGGTTCTTGAGCGTTCGAGTGCGTTGTAGGGATTCTTGTAGAGAATCCGCCACCGCTCCCGGGCAGCGACGGCCCCCAAAAACCTCCATTTACTTAAGAAGAGATTGAGTGGATTTGAGATCTTAACGGATGTAGCGGTTGTACGTTTGGGAGGACCGGCGGCCCACGGGAAGTATGAAGTGTTCTGGGATGCCACTACAGGAGGCCGAAGTGGCCGCTCCAATTCTGAAGGAGTGCCTGGAGTAGTTGTTGGGCCAAATACCAGACAATGAGAGCACAAGGCAAAAGTGATGGTGGGACTAGAATCGTGTAGCCACTTGGCCGGACTCGGAAATGAAGAAGGGATCTGTCATGTTGTGCTCTGAGATTTGCGGAATTGCGAGAGATGGCGAGGTTTTCGAAGGGATTCAGTGGTGATTGGACCTTGAAGAAGAAGACGGGTGTGGACGGACTGAATTGATTGGTTTTGGTTAACTGTAAGTGGAGCACCATGATGTCGTCTGAAAAGCGAGACGAGTCGAAAATGCCAGCATGACGGCTTGAGTCGAAGCGAATGGTTGAGGAGGGGAATGCAGAGCATCTGAGGAAACCAACGAGGCGAGCAAGAACATGGCTACCGAGGTTGGGCGACTTGAGTAGTACCGTACCTGGAACGGATCGTGCGGAGGCAGGTGTAATGCAAGTTGACAGTAAGAGGAAGACGACGAGGGTTTGTGGCTGGCTCTTGGCGTGGGAGTCCTTTAATGAGGGAAGTTATCTGGGGATGGCTGGTGGCCAGGCCCGAACTGCCGGTTATTAGCTTGGAGAAGAAGCTGGTACCGCTAAGGTACGCTTTGATGGTGTGTGTTTGGATTGCCCTGATGGAATGGGCGTAAGTGATGAAAGAGTCAAGGTGATAAGATCGAACGACGGAAAGGTTGCGTTGTATTGGTCGTGGAAGAGGTGGAAGCTTTTCCGAGTTGTCAAGTAGGACGAGGAGGTTGAGGGTGATATGGAGGAATGGCTTTGGGAAGGTATCGGCGTGAGGTACCAAGCTTTGGAACTTCTGCAATGGGAAGCAGGAAAGAGAGTCAGCGATAGTGTTTGTTTGACCGGGAACGTGAGCTGCGCGGAGAACATATTTATGTGTAACGGAATGCCGGAGGCGGCTCTGTTTGAATTGCATGATGGATGGGGAGTTGGAGTGTCCTTGTTAATTATATCTACGACTGCAAGGTTATCTGAGTATATGTGGATGGACTTGCGGGACCATTTGTGTCCCCGCAAGATGGTGGCGACTAATATAGGGTAGATCTCAAGAGCACGGGGAAGTGACCTGGCATTCGTTTGCAAGCTCTGGGGGCCGTACTGCTTCGAACCATCTTCCGTTGTAGAAGCCCCCAAAAACGACTGAAGGAGAAGCGTCAATGTACAGATGGATGTCATGTGGGTGAGTCCCTTGGTCATCGTAGAAGAAAGTGATTTCGTTCCGATTAGCGAGAAGGTTGAGCCACAGACAGAGTTTGGCGAGGAGGGGCCCTCTGAGAAGACTGAAGTCGGAGTGGCCAGGTCAGAAGCGGGTGGTGATGATGGGGGGGGGATGATGGAAGATCGCCCGAAGGATGGACGACATATGGAATCCCGGTTGTTGGACAGGATCCAACAGAGGGCTTAAGAAGTGGTCGAAGAGTTTGGGGCTGCTTGCAGCCGAAGGTGAGCCTGGCGGCAAAGTAATATGCACCACGTCAGCGGACACCGAAGAATGCCAGAAGTCGGGGTAGATAGGAGGACTTTGAAGGCTGGTGATGTTTTTTTTTTTGAGAGAGCCGCGACCCTTTGCTGGCGAGTTTAATAAGGGCGATGGCATGGTTGATGGTGGCATAGTGATGTTGTTTTTTTGAGAGCCGCGACCCTTTACCAGTGGTTTTATTAAGGCGATGGCAAGGTTGATGGTGGCGTAGTGGAGAGAAAATTCTTCACTTGGGATCAAGCTATTGGTGCTGGGAATGGTACTGCCGTGGGGTGCTAAAAGATCGATAATGGTGCGTTTCTTGCTGGAGTATTTCCTGGTTGCGATACTGATGCGATACCGATGCTGATGCGGAGTTAGGAAATGGAGGATGGAAGACATGGAGCCTTCCTTAACTTCTTTAGCGAGAAGAGGCTGGGTGAGATGGGGCACCGCGAAGGGAGCATGTGAGGGCTGCACGGGCGGCGAAGATGTGGCAGTAAATCTTGTTGTTGAGAGGCCCCAGTAGGTGGCCTCATTAAACTGTGAGAGGCAGGCTGCAACTTCGGAGGCGAAACCATGCTGCCAAAGCGGAGGGCCAGATTAAGAATGGTGGACAAGTAATCGTCCAGTTCATTGCGTTGCGTGGGGAGTTTGGAACAGAGAGCGTCTCTGTAAAGGGAGAAGGCGCAAGTAGAACTCTGTAGGAGTAAGCTCTCTGGAACGTTGGGGGGCGCTGGCATCCTGGTGCCAGGAGCCCCGGCTGAAATGAGTTGCTGTGGTTGTTGGAGAAACAGCGGGGGACGCTGGCATCCCGGTGCCAGGAACCCCGGGTGAACGGGCTGCTGTTGTTGTTGGAAGGCGGCGGGGCGGGGGGGGGGGGGGGCGCTGGCGTCCCAGTGCCAGGAGCCCCGGCTGAAACGAGTTGCTGTGGTTGTTGGAAAAATGGCGGGGGGCGCTGGAATCCCGGTGCCAGGAGCCCCGGCTGAAACGGGCTGCTGTGGTTCTTGGAAAAGCGGTGAGGGGGCGCTGGCATCCCGGTGCCAGGAGCCCCCCGCAAAGGTTAGCTGCGGTGACGGCTGCAACTGGATGGCGGTGGGCGCTGTGGCGTTTGCCCTTGGGGTTGTAGGTTGCTTTTGCTGATGATGACAATCCTGATGGAAGTTGGAGGGTCCTGGAATCTATCTGGGCGCTCCCTCTGGATTGTAGAGATGACGAGAAGTGGTGGCGAAAACTCCAGAGTTGTTTGATCTGGCAGAGGATCTCTGTCTCTGCTTTTGCTACTGCTCTTGTTTTCTTAGTGCTGTGTTTGATGGTACTATTAGTCCCCGGTTCTTTTGTTGGAAGCCCAAGGATAAACCGAAGAAATCTTCAGTTCATGAATATAGAATTTATCCAGGCCGCAGTAAAGTATGGCGGGCCTGGGCTCGGAATGGCAGGGCTCCCGCAAGATCTCGGTCGGAACGAACCTTGTTTTCGGGTGCTGGATACATTTTATCTTCTTGGGCTGGGACTGCCTGTACGGAATTTAAACTTTCACTCAACCGAGTCTTACCGGTCAGTTGTCTTTGACGTGAACTTACGGAAATGTAATATGAATCGTGTTATCCTTCAGGCGTTTGTTTTTTTTGTTTTTTTTCGCGCATGCTGTGTTTGCTTTTGATGCGTTTCCGTGAGCCTAAAACGGCTTGTTCGTTCGTTTCATGAGACTCGCAGCTTTCAAATGATGTATAATATGACACAGACACATTCGAAATAATATACGATTAAATGGAATGAATGCGAAACTAGTGCAAAACGACCCGCAAAACGCAGTGAAAGCGAATTGTACCATTACTGTCCCTTTAACAAAAGCGTCGACGTCACTGCCTGTACGGGTGTAGGTATGTGTCCACAGGCAGCGGTGTTTCCCCGCGTCCCATTCATTGTCTATGTGAAAAGCCGTGCAATGCATTCTGGTAGCGTCGCGGCGAATGTCGAGAGACGGTGCGCGAGTTGGCCGCTCCTCACTTGCATAAAGTTGAAGTCGAATCTACTTTATGCTTATCAGAGGGGCTCGACTCGCCGCCTCAGGAACGCTCGCGAAAATCTTCTAAACTGAATGTAGTTGATCTAAGATAAAGACACATTCAGCAACTGCATAGCTTATTTCTCGCTTAAAATGTTTTCAGAAACACCTTTCGGTGAACTATTTTCGTAGAATAAGAGAAATTTTCCAAACGAGCCGCCATGTTGGTCTGCGTGAACTCCGGAGCAGACAGGACAGCAGTGAAAGCGATCGTCCAATCAGGTGCAGCCATGAAGTGTGCGCGTGATTGTATGAAGGAGAGCGCCTGTCAATCATCCTCTAGTGGCAGCCCACCAAGCGTGCAATACTGGGAAGCGGCGCGTCCACTCGCGTTTAAAATCGCCCCTGTGGACACGTACCTTGTGCGTGATGGCGTCACCCGGAAGCGACCTGGTGTTGATGGAACGAGCGGCCACGAGTGTGGAGTTTGCTTTATTGTCCGATTGATGGAACGTCTTTTGGCGTCTTTCCGGTTGGAGATTCTTGGAAGATGGAGACTGGTCGGGGGATCTCACTGGAGCGTGGTGACGCTGTGACCGGTGAGTTGTTCGACCGGTGTTGTCGGGACGATGGCGGGAGGATGGAGTGATGTTCGGAGGCGACGGGGTCGGCGAACTCCAGCGACGGCGTCATTCTGTCCGTGAGTTTCCTTGTCCTCTCTTAGCTGCTGAAGGAGGTAGGCTGGGAGACACGGAGGTTTCGTCGGGCGAGCTATGGTATTCTTGACTGTTGAGAAGGGATGAACTAGGCGGAACACGGACCGTGGATGAGACGGAGTTGGTTTTCTTCGAAGTCGCTTGCGTCCTGGACGTCGTTTGCGCCACTGAAGTCGGGGTCTCGGGAACGGAGGTGGCGTCGGCTTCTGGTGGATTATGGTCCTTATCTTGATGGAAAGGATCGTCGGCGGACGGGGATGGAGAGACGAAATCCGTGGTGAGGTGAGTTAAGCTGCGAGGTGAGCCAAAGCTGGTGTTTGTTCATGAGAAAGTTTGGTTGTGCTTGAGGAGAAGTTGCGTGCTCTTGTCTTTGGCCGAATACGAGAGTGAACGAACACGAGAGCGAGCGCAGGATACGAGAGCGAAGCGGAGAGGGTCAGGTGGCTATTTATAGAGATGCGGAAGTTGGCGCTGTTGAGGTGTGGACCTGCTCCTGAAACTTCGCCAATTAGGCTTCAAATAATGCGAGTGAGACTATCTGTATTTTTCTGAAAAGTGAAAAAATAAACAGACCACAGAATTACTTATATATATATAATACATATACATATTGTATAACCTCATGTCTTAAAGTTTTCTTTGTTCAGGTTACAGCTTTATGTGTTGAACTGTTTATTACTTTAGTATCCCCATGGCTGACCTAAATGTTATCAGAGGCCTGGTAGTCATGATGTCTTGTTCTACATGAAGGTTAACTGTTAGTGACGCGTTCTCCTATGCGTTTAAAAGACTCAAGTCACAACAGTGATTTGAGCACTTCCTCTGTAGCATCCTCACATGTTGTTGCACTGTAACTGCTCCTCTTGTACAAGATTAAAGTCAGACGTCGACTTAACTTATGTCTCCGACCTCCTCCTTGGGTGAATTTATTCGTTTACAGGAAAATTATTTTAACACATATAATTTAACATAATATTTTATGCTGAATACAAAAATGTAATGCTCAGTTATTTTTAGTGTGTCTTAAACGTATTAAAACATTAATCATAAGTAAGAACCACGATTCATCCGAAACGCATTGGGCCCTAGTTTCGTGGCGCAGTACATGGTGGCGAAGCTGGCGCAATGCAAGTTTTCGACCAGCGTAGCCTTGCGCACGGTCAGTTTGGCTCACCGGCGCGCAGTGCGCACACGTCACTGCCTCACAGGCAGGTTTCCACAGTTCCAGGCACATTTAAATGCAATAAATAATCACAACAAACACTATTTAATGCAACTAATTGAATCAACACGTGAATTTATATCTATATAGATTGTCCCGTCACATCTGGAGTCAGATCAAAGGCGGATGGCACGCGTAATGGAAACTCAGCCTGACTGAATTAACACAGCTGAAACTGTGACGCAAACTAACGAGTTTGCATCTCTCTTAGCCATCTGGTACTGCTGCTGCTGCTGCTGCTGCTGTCTTCTGTCATTGGGTTGTCAAGTGACGAAACTTGCACTGCACCTTGCCTCGGCGCATTAAAGGTGAGGAGAGGAGATCATTTGATTCGTGAAGATCTGTATCGGCTGTGTTAATCCCACTCCACGCCTTTTCTCCTCCTCGTCTCCCACTCACGCCTTCTCTCCTCCCTCTTTCTCACTTGCGGGGGTAGGAGTGACGGGATGAGTGCCTGCCTGCTGTACTGCACCGTGCACAAAACTTGCAAAGTCTAGGCGGACACAACCCATCGGCGCGGCGCAAGTGTGCTGAGCCCTGACTGCACCTGGTGTACGAAACGCCCATTTATATCGATTTTTGGTGAAGCCAAAATGATTCATTCTATTTATTTATTTTAGCAGATCGATTTAGTTGAATCGATAGGACTGACGATTAATTGAATGAATCGTTACACCTCTAAGTATATTTAAACTACAATATTAAAATATCAGTCTGTTATTGGTGAAAATAAATCTGCACCAATTATCATTGAATTAACTTTGGATCAAATGTGTAAACGGACAGTGATTAACACAGAATTATCACATCTCTTTGGTTTTAAGGATCCACAACTTGACTGCTCTGGTTCAGTCTCAGCACTATCAGAACCTGGTTCTTCAGTGAGAAACACACCTACCCCAACACAGATAGAGACTAGCAGTTCAACAGTGAGACATACCCCTCAGGAGTTGCTGGAGACCAAACAAGAGCTAAAACAGAGAGAATATTGGACAAACATTCATCAGGAGAACACAAACACTGAGAAAGAGTCCTGATGAATGATAATGTGGCAACCGTTCACCAACCTGTTCGCCACGACCACAGCTAGTACAGAGTCAATTATTATTGATTGATTATAATTTGGGCCCAGCTGACTCCGGACTACCCAGGTGCATTAGAGTTGGTAAAATGTGGCTGAGCTCTTGCTGCTACGTTTATGACAGCCCCTCCATCACCACGAGGTTTCCTGGTGAAAGCACTGCTCTGTCATTAAAATGTATGTCAGCCTGATTCATATGTTCATGTGCTGCAGGTTGCCGTGGGGACAACTGATGCATCCAGGAAACCTTTTTTCTAAGTCAGGATTTATGTCTTTGGCATTTTGCAATGACGCTCATGATGTGTGTGTATGTGTGAGTGTGTATGTGTGTGTGTGTGTGTGTGTGTGTGTGTGTGTGTATGTGTGTTCAGATAATCCACTTGACTCCCTTTTCCGTGTATCATAACCGGTGACATTAATGCCAGGTGACCCATTGTTTGATAAGGCTTCACTTAAAGTCTCCTGGGGCAGAAAGACTCTTTTTTAATGCATTTAATTTTGGGTATAGGTTTATTCTATTATTCTACTTTTCTATTATTGCAGATTTCTCCTGGATTCACCAAAAGTCAGCATTAGATAATGCCTAATTTGCATATTATATGTATAACAACATTTCAGATGCTTTGTTTTTTCCCATCTTTAAAGTGTCAGTCCATAACATGTTCATTGTCTTTTAAGTTCCAATCTATCAAAGAGTGAGTTAACACAATGGTGGTTGATCATGTGACCCACTAATGAAAGTGTTTGTACTTGCTGCTTTTTCCAGAAATAGGATCTCTGTGTCTGTGGCCACATTCCCACTAAACTCTGAATGAGTTTAATCTTTTTCCGTCAGTCAGCAGCAGTTGGTGTTTACGTGTAATCAGAAATCAGTAACTTCCAACTGCTGAGTCAGGCTCCCTCTAGTCTAAAGTGTTTGACCAGGTACATTTCATTACTGCTGACTCACAATGGATCAACAGGCAGGGAAAGAAGACCATTCAACTTCCAGTCCAAGAAAAAGAAACAACAAACTAATGGAAGTGAAAAAGCAAAGTGACCGCCAACAAGGGAAAACCACGGACCTCCTTTCAGTGTGGAGCATTTAGAGGCATCACGCAGATGAGAGACAGTCACACTGGAAACACATCCTCTAGCGTGACTGTTTTGGCGTGAGTTGCCTAGTTTTAAGATATCGGCTGAAGAAATGTCTGGCCACCGCCGGCCCCTGCTGCAACAAACATGTTTAATATGTTTCTGCTCTTAGCGGCATCAGTAGCGAGAGCTTTTTTTAAAATTTCCCTCAGTTTTTCTGCACTACCTTTTCGTTTTTTCTCCATTTTCGCTTTGTTTTTCGTGTGCGTTTCTCTTCTCTCTCATAATGTTTGCTCATCATTAAAGGTGATTGGACGAGGGGAGCTCTGGAAAATGGGTGGGACTACTGGGCCTCTGTAGCCTATCATAGGGCCACTGGGCCAGGTATTCTTTAGACAGACAAGCCACTGGGCCTCTAATGTGTCTGTGGGCTGCAGCTGAGCTCTGTGGGCCGGTGCATGTCTCTCTCCCTGGGCCTCAGCAAAGAAAAAAAAAGGCAGCCACTGCCAGCCCATTATTGACCGGCCCACCAGGAAAACTCCCAGTACTCCCTATGGCCAATCCACCCCTGCAGGGAACATTATGTGGAAACATTTACCGAAGCGACCCACAACATTCTGGGAACATAACAAAAATGTACAATAAATGTTCCGACAACCAAAAGAAAATGTTCCTAGAGCTTTTTGGGAACCTAAATGTGCTATCTGGGTAGCTCTCATTGATTGAAAAGAGATAGATGTGTCATGCCATTTCCAAAATTCACAACATGTTTTCATCTATATTTTGCTTCAATCCCTCTGTGTCTACTTTCACTTCAGTCAAAGAACGTTAATTCTCCCGCACGCATGTGTATTAATGGGCTGGGCTAGTAGCAATCTAACAGCACTCAATTTTATTTCTGTAACCACAATAACACAACATCAGACCAATCCCATACACGGATAGCATCGTTCTCCCTTAAGCCTTTGATGTTAAGGTTAGATGGCCCTCTGCCTCATTCAACATGCTCTCTAATATTGCATGATATCTAATTCATTATCGCCTCAGTATCTGCGCACCTGCGCAATATTATGTACAGAAGGGCTTTTCGCCATGACAGTGTCCTATATAATTCATTAGCCTGGTGTGTGTCAGTTGGTAAATGGCAAAGAGCAAGCCAGAGGTGCTATTGGTGCTAATTGCTTGGGATAGATAATGAGATTCAAAAGACTCAGAACACCTTGATGTTAGATTTTCAGAAGCATTAAGTCCATTTATCTTGAGTGCATAAAAGGAGGTGCCTAATGGTGCCCAACCTTTTAGGCCATGCTTCGGAAGGTTGGAGATCTCCTCCTAAACATTGACGGGTGCTCCATCTGCCCATCTTCCGAAGTCCGCAACCTTCGCGTCACCCATCCAATCCCACATCAAATCAATCACCAAATCTGCCTTCTTTTGACTCCGAAACATTTCCAGACTCCGGGCCATCCCTCTCCGACTCCCTGGCAGAAACCCTCATCCACGCCTTCATCACCTCCCATCTGGATTACTGCAATGGAGTCCTTGGGTACCCACCAAAAACCTGGACAGTCACATCACCCCGACCTCCATCCATCTCCTCTGGCTTCCAATCAACTCCCGCATAAAATACAAAATCCTTCTTCTCACATGTAAAGCGTCCTTGGGTTTTGTGAAAGGTCCTATATAAATTAAAGCTATTATTATTTATATTACCCCTTAAAATTAAGCAGTGTGTCCTGGCATGGACCGATAATGCATGGGAAGAACCGTACCCC
Source organism: Chelidonichthys spinosus (assembly GCA_029853015.1). Classification (NCBI taxonomy): domain Eukaryota; kingdom Metazoa; phylum Chordata; class Actinopteri; order Perciformes; family Triglidae; genus Chelidonichthys; species Chelidonichthys spinosus. Next base: position 27,394,733 of record CM056829.1, on the reverse strand, counting down.
CATTAATCCTCCGTTCCTCCCACTCACTTTGGATTAGAACATCTGCTCTATGCCAGGATACTATTTGGTGAAACTAACCTGCTTTCCCTCCCAACTCTCACATTCATGCACCCTCATCCATCCATAGAGCTATTCATCCATCCTTCCACCCATCCATCCATCCATAGAGCCATCCATCCAACCATCCATTCATCCACCCATCCATCCTTGCATCCATCCATCTATCCATCAATTTATCCATTCATCCATCCATCCATCCACCATTTATATTTTTTTTTCCGGTGAACAAACAATGTCAACTTTTGGAAGACAAAGCCAGGCCTTCACCAAACTGCTGTATCTTGTCCACTTATTTCTGTCTTCATCATTCCATATCTACATTTTAAAACACATCCACATTCCCGTATCACCAAATAAACCATTACTTAGAGTGGAATGGTTTCCTGAAACCTCAAATCCCAGGTCAAGCTGAGAAAATGGGCCCATTAACCCTGGACCTCTTCATTTAGATTAAAGACCAATGGATGAATGGAGGGCAGCACCTTAATTTACGTTGAGTCTGATGTCACAATAAAAACTGAATTAAGACTTGTGTGTCTTTCACAGAATATCCTGTTGAGTACAGGAAGGGACCTGCACTGCCCCCTGCTGCTTGTGTGTACTGTAGAAAATACTTCATACTGATGAATACAGAAACCTAATTAATGTTAATTTAAGCTTGAATGTAGTTCTCTCGGCTGCAACCTCTGCCACCATTTTGTTGCTGGAGGGCTTTAAAGCCAACGAACACCCGCTCCTCTAATTGTTATGAGGACGCTGTAATAACATTTATTCCAACTCGTTTTTATTTGACTCCTGGGCAGCAGTAGTGAGTAAATTAAAGTCAACAATAAAAGCCATCCCAGTAGAAATTACATGTTGAACCTTAGTAGTGCTGAGGTAACAAAAGGGGGGCGTCCCTGGAGCTGGACTGGCCTGTATACTGGTCCATAATCAGCTACAGAAAGTCACTATAATGTAAATGCAACACAACAACTACAGGATGTTGGGATCATCTTTCAACTTCCAGACAATCTTAACTGACTTTTTACTCCAACAACCAACACAAGCAGCAGTGTTATTAGTGCGATTTTGTTCCAATATCGTGCCGTGCTACGTTGGAGATGACTGCATCCACCAAAAAGCCGCAGACGAAAAGAAAGTCCGCCCGGACCTCTTATTTCATCGGAGCCAACGAAGTCTGCAGGAATACTTTTCAGTTTCTTATGGGGTGAGTTTCCGTTAACATCCAAGTTAACTACTTTGCTTGGCTAGCTAAGCTAGCTCAGTGCTGTCATTTTAAAATTATATGCACATCGAAAGTAAGGTGCATTGCTTGAACTGACTGTTATGCTAATATTTTAGCAACTAGCCTATCTGAGGACAATAGGCTAGTTGCTAAATCATTAGCAGGCTAACTGCTAACTGTCACTCAGTGACATCTGTAGGGGGGAGGGCTTATCTGAATGAGATGCAAATGAGCACCATTGTGTTTCCTTGCTCACCAGGGCCCAGTATTTCAAAACTTGTAATCTGGATCACAATAATCCGGATAATGAAATCCTCCTTTTCTCAGTCATGGATCAAGGTGATCCTGCTGACTTTATCTGAGTATTTCAAAACACTGGCCAGGTGGATCACCGTGATCTCGACCTGGCTGGATACGGATTACCAAATCTCAAATCTCCGCCTCCGGATCTGAAACATTGCGGACTACTTCACGGAAGGAGCAGCTGGGAGCACGACTTTCACGTAAAAAATGTAAGTTTACCGTCGTCTAATGTTGAGCGGTTTAAGGACCATATGAACGCCAACCAACATATCGTGCTAGCTAACTATATGAATTGTCACGTAGCTGAATTGTCTTTTAATATCTTCTTTGAGAGCCTCTACTGAATCCGGCATCCCATTGGGCAGAGTTAGTTTTGATGCGTTGTCCACTCCCAGTACAACTCTCAGTGATGCAGCCATCTTGTGTTCATTCTGAAAAACAAAAACAAAATACTTAATAATTTTCTCACATAAATCTCATCAGCCTTTGCATAATGAATTTCAGCATTGCAACACTTTATTTAGGAGAAACTGAGTTTTAATAACAGGCAAACCATTTTACCATATTTCATTTAAAGAAATTACCTGTGACATGTCCAATCTTTTTAAAGTAACCATTCGTAAGGTTCCAACTCTGTAGTCAGCCAGAGGATACTGGTCAAAAAGCTCCTTCAGCTCAACCACTACAAGCTGTGTGGTTGGATGCAACTCAAAAGCTCGATAGTGGTCTCTGTACCATGAGGTCAGTTTTTTAATGATGAGACAGATGTAGTGAGACCTTTCACTACTTCAACTTTAAAATCTTTAACTGTGCAATGTGGATGCCTCCTATTCTTATGTGACTTGTAAGTAGCATATATATTAGTCTGAAACGTACAATTCTGAAACACACAAGTTACTATTTCATAACACTTCAGATGATTGTTGATGTGAGAAAAATACTCTCTACTAGATGGTATTTTACTTCCAGGGCATAAAAGGCACGTGAAAACTCCTAGTTCTGCACTTCTAGTACCTGACACATCAACATGACATCGACTCAAATTACTTTTAAGAGCATTCCATGTTTTGAATGAGCATTGACATTCATAGTATGTGCATGGATATGAGTGTCTCTGACCGTAATGATAATGCTTCAATTTGTAGTGTTTTAGTAACTGGTACCTCGTAGATACAGTCTCAGAGCACTGTTTGCACCTCCACATTCAGAGCCTACAAATAAGACAGACAGTGATTAGTAATTTCTTCAGCTGTTAGAATTAGTACTGCTTATAAAACAGATATAGAACATAGAAAATAGCATTAGGCCTTGTTATATCGGGCCTCTTGGAGTTGTAATTTTACCAAAAGCAATTAACTGATGTAAATTAAGATTTTTTTTTTTTTTTTGCAACATTTGAGCCTCTATCAGGTGAAAAACAAACCACAACAAACAAAAACATAATTCATGGACAACGTGGCACATAAAATGTACACCTTTAGTATTACTCTAGGATTATTTGTTAAATTTTAACATGTTATATGAAATATCAATTTTTAAAAAGTGCCCAAGCCCACCAGAGCGCCTCCTGCTTTCTGTTCAATATTTAGGGATGCAGTATAAACTGGCACAAAAGAAAATCATCTGGTGGCTAATTAATACATCACAACGTGCCAAACAATAACAATAATAATTGTCATTTTATGTGTGTTTATTGATCCAATGTATTGGCTAAGCCAGCGGTAGCGTTCACATGTTGTCATAGCAATTGCAAACACCGGGTCAAGCTACGTGTTTACTTCCTCTATGACCTACCGCTAGCTTAGCCGAACCACCCGACCAACAAACACCCATAAGATGACAATTTGGCCCATATAAAGTTAACCAACAATAACGATCAACAGCCATCACCCTAAGGACCTTAGCAAAGTTTTGTCACACGTTGGGATGGATTTATTAGAAAGATAAAAGCGACATTCATGGGACGTTAGCTAGCAGAAATGCCGGTTGTTAGCATCGTAACCTCCCACTAGCTTAGCCAAACCAATCGATCAACAAAACACCCATAAGATGACAATTTGGCCCATTTAAAATTAACCAATAATAACCATCAACAGCCATCACCCTAAGGACCTTAGAAAAGTGTTGTCACACGGGATGGATTAATTAGGATGTTAGCTAGCAGAAATGCCGGCTGTTGGCATCTTAATAAACTAGTAAATTTGCTAGTTTTAAAGTCGCAAATTTGCTACCATAAAACTAGCAAATGGGCCACTTTAAACTAGCACATTTGCGACATTTAATCTCAGAATATTGCCCACCTCTCTCGGCTCCGTTTACCCCCCGACAGTGGCCCTATACGCCGTGGTAGGTAAAGAAGCGGGTTGAGACACTTTAGGTGGTTTATTATTTAGGGTACAAAGTAACAATAACCTTTCCACCACTACTGTGCGTTTGTCCCACAGCTGTTGCTGTAAACCCTGTGTCCGAACAGCTTGATAAACCCATCTGGTATTTCTCGAAAAATACACGGTGTGTGGGTGTGTGTGTGATTTAAGCTAGCAATGACCGTTTTCCAAACTCTTTCAAAATGTAAGACCGGGGGCAATAAAACTGAAAACACTGATCGTCGGTTGACACAAAATACATTTCCACACTGTATTATCAAGGAAAAGTTTGTACTTACCAATTTTTTCCCCAAGGAAGACGGCTTCCAACTGAGCACATGGCGCGTGAATGCCGTCGGTTGCTTTGATCCATGGTTACTGCAGAAAAAAATGTCAGATAAAAAAAACGTTTTCATCCCCAATATTGCAACCCTAGGTAGAGAAGCAGGTTCAGACACTTTCTGTGGTTTATTATTTAGGGTACAAAGTTATAATAACCGGTACACGACTACTGTACGTTTGCCCCACGTTACGTCTCGGAAAATACACGGTGTGGGTGTGTGTGTGATTTAAGCTAGTAATGACCGTTTTCCAAACTCTTTCAAAATGTACCGGGGGCAATAAAAACCGAAAACACTTATGGTCGGTTGACATAATATACATTTTTACACTGTATTCAAGGAAAAGTTTGTACTTACCAATTTTTAATCAAGGAAGACAGCTTCCAACTGAGCACATGGCGCCAAGTGTAGTGGTTGCTTTGCTCCGCGGTTACCTCGCTTGGTGGTTACTACGCATGTCTAAGAATGCGTCGTAGAGTATCTTTGCATGCGTGTATGATTTAAGTGAGATGGTTATGTTTGTTTGCATCATCTGTGTTTTGTAGCCTTGAAATCTCTTCCTATTAAGTTATTCCAATGAGACCATGTTAATTTTTCTGTAAAAACTTAATAGTTATAGTAATTTTAACACAACAGAGTTACACAATATGAACATGTGTGGGGGATCATACCATTTACCATTGGCTGAGTGAGTGAGTGAGTGAGTGAGTGAGTGAGTGAGTGTGCACCCCTGTGTCCGTCCACAGCTAATCTCTCATGTTATATTTCAGGTGGCCAGTGTTAGCTGCGTCCTCAGTGACCCACACGTTCTTAAAAAAGCCTGTAGACTCCTAACAGTCCGCTGGTGATAACACAGTTGAGTGCATCGCCGACCCCCATCTGCTGCAGACACAGTGGGGGGAGCAGTTTGCTTACTGGGATTGTTTTGGCCAGTGTGTTCGGCTATCGGCTAACAGAAACACAAACAGCTGACTGCACCATCGCTGCTAACACTTCCAGATGTGGTTCCTTCCATCTTCCATGACATGGACTGGAGACACATGCTGTGGTATTCTGAGTACTGGATGTGTGTACTGGATGTACTTATATGAACCTTTGGGAATTGCTGAGCTTCATTCAAATCCACATGTTGGAGTTTCAGTGTCATCTGTGCATCACCCTCCTGGGCCAGATATACGACGGCGTGACTGTGTGTGAGATGTGCAAGAGAAAAACTCATCTGGTACACTTGAAGTGTAGATGGGGGTGAGACAACCAGGGGAGTGAGACACTTAGGTGGGTGGGAAAACCTGGGGGATGGGACAAGTGTGGGTTGTGTTTCTTCAATCAAACAGCGCTGGTGTCGCTGCCAGGGATCTGAACCTTTCTACTACTGTATTTCTCTCATTGTCAGCAAATTGCATGAAATGTCCCAAACTATGTGTTCGTTCTTCTCTTACCAAGCATTCAAGTTAAAGTTACAGGAATAACAGAGAAGGAATCTTTTGGGCCCTAGTTTCGGCGCAGGGTGGCGGAGCCGGCGCAATGCAAGTTTCGACCCGCGCAGCCTTGCGCACGGTCAGTTTGGCAGTTTGGTGGATCGCCTGCGCCAAGATGGGTGTGTCGGCGCAGCAGGGGGAGGCGTCACAGATTCAGCTTGGCGTAGCGGAAGTTTCGTGGCAAAAAGCCTCGCCGAGACTGCGCTGAAAGCTCGCCAGCTCCAACATGGTCTACTTTCAGCGCAAGGCGTAAATAAAGTCCATTCAATCAATGCGAATCACAGCTGGCGCAGTGGAAGTTTGGCTGACGGCGCGCAGTGCGTACACGTCACCGAGACATCACAGACAGGTTTCCACAGTTCCAGGCACATTTAAATGCAATACATAATCACAACAAACACTATTTAATGCAACTAATTGAATCAACACGTGGATTTATATCTATATAGATTGTCCCGTCACATCTGACGTCAGATCAAAGGCGTAAGGCGTTTCGTGCCTGCGCGAGCCTGCGCGGTGCACGAAACTTGCAAAGTCCAGGCGGACACACCCCGTCGGCGCGGCGCAGGTGCGCTGAAAGCTGACTGCGCCTGGTCTACGAAACTAGGGCCCAATATGTTGAATACCAAACATGATTATAATAGCAATGTCTCCTCTATTCAAACGATTCCTTTTGAAATATCTGCATGTGCGTGATGAACAATGTTGCAGCATCAAGCTCTGTTTAACATTATCTTATCTTTAATATCACGATGTAAATCGTTTCAATCGTTTCAATAGTTTGAAGCTTAATTCATAATCTTGACATCCACATTATTATTATTATTAACACTGTTCCCCATACCTGTAATTATCTCAGTCCAAAAGTCATAATGTTTTAAAACAGAATATTTCCATAATTCACAATATTCTTGGCATTTGGCCTCATTTGACCAAGCTGCTCTACCAGAAACAGATTCTACACTTCTGCATTACTTTATAAAATCTTAGTTCTGATAGAAAGATAGTTCTAATTATCCCGATTTCTGTTGAGCCGATCGCCAATTAGCACAAGCATGGATCCATGAATAGTGTGTTCACGGTGAAGAAGGAACATTGTGGCTCACTGATCTGTTTTTGATCAGATATAGTTATAGATATAGTTATTGTCCGTAGAAAACATTCAGATCATCATATATTGAATGTCTGACTGTGATAACAGGAAGTGGAACCTGCAGGTAATGATGAGGTGATTAAATCATGTTTACTGTGTTGATGAGAAGTGCAATAAACATGAGGCGAGACAACTGTGAAAATTAAGCTTTCATGCTCTACATCGAGTAATGTGTTTACAAATGAAAAGACACCAGCTCGAGTTTATGGTAATCATCAGAACTCCGTTATGAACATCTGCATTAGTTTGATTAATATTGTAAAGAGCTTCACACCAAGAACTCCTGTCACAAGGATGGATGTTCTGCCTGTGTGTGGGCAAAACTGTTACATCCCTATACCAATACATATACTCATCATTATGATAATAACTCATGTGTAGTTCATTCTAAGTGTCAGTAGTACACAGGGCTCTGACTGACTTCCACTGACTCAGTCGGTTTGAGCATCGGTCTGCAGGTTTTGGGTAAACTCACTTCAAACAGTTGCAGTCTCCATCCGTCACTCACACATCTATTCCCTCCGTCTGCCTGCACCTACTAGCTGGTTCCTACATGTGGCTGAGTTCCACGGCAGCATAGAGGACCCTGTTACATTCATAGACTGTCTAAGAAGTGGACGTTGTGATGGCGAATACAGTTTTGAAGCCTGGTCTGTTGGACTCTAAATGGACCATAATGTGCTAAATGACCATCATGCTGGATTGAAGAAGACTTGAAAAAAACTAGAGATTGAGACCATAAACTCATGTTTACAATGTTTACTGGACCATTTTCTCATAGGGCGTACTCAAAGGCTCCGCCCACATGCTCTGATGCAGGTGCAGGAGTGTTCACTCGAAATATGTGCAGACGCGACTTGTCAGTAAAGTTACAGTCATGTTATCTGTGTTGTTCTCTGTTGTTGCTAACTCTGAGACAGCGTTTCTTGTAAACTACATAAAGCCATGCCTGTGTCATATTACGACATGATGATGTATGTACAAGAGGGAACCGAGGCCCATCTGGGCTTGGAGCAGTGTGAGTGCACAAGCTGGAGGGGACGGGGGAGGGGGGACAATCAGACCTTGCGTACAGATCAACCGGCCCTACTGTGAGTACGCCCTTAGTCACCTGACTAATGTGAAGGATGAGCTGGGAGACGAGGCACGGTGGAAGAGGAACATTTATGGTCACGCATTTTTCATATTTGGATGTTAAAATTTCAAATTTGGGGCCAATGTGTGAAGGTTTTACATGTGACGCTACTCCACTACCCAGCATGCTCCTCTCTGCAGGAAACTGGATGATGTTAGACGTGAGGCTAACCCAGCAATGGGAGGTTTCTGACTGGTGGTCCTGCATCTTTACTGAGAACTGCTCCATCACGGGTTCATCAAGCACCACTAGACCAGCCTGGAACCGGAGGACACTGAAGTCATTTAAGTGTGCACAAATGAGGTCATTTGAGAAAACGGCCCACAAATGGGAAATTTGTAAGCATGAACTGGAGAGCTACTAAATCAAATGAGAGGCAATGATTCCATAGGTGTTTGCTTTACTGGCGCGCATCAGTCCTCGTCAATACCCATTTGAGATAATTGTGTGCAAACACCGCAAGAGAGCAAATAAGTGACCAATAAGTGAGCAGCCATTGACTGAAAGTACTTGACTCAGTGCTCTCCTATTCATCTGTGGGAACAACATTAAGGGGCCGTCCAGATGAAGCATTTGTACCATAGTGCATTCATCCATACATTTTAATATCCAACCAGGACTGGAGATGCTCATTTAGATCATGATAGTCCTCCATCACTAACAGTTCCTTACTAACTGTCTCAAACACAAGCAGCTCTTCCAGCCTCCAGACCTTCACATCTCTATCATCCCTCTGGAACATCAGACTCCAGACCTTCAGGTTTAACACAGCATCTTTTCATGTCAATCAAAGAACCAATAAAGGCAGGCGACACTTTGTTTTCAGCAAATCAGCAAAATCCATGAAGTAAAACAGCAATAATATGTCATGAGACAGCAGAGATCAGAGACAACATGAGACAGCAGAGACCAGAGACAACATGAGACAGCAGAGACAACATGAGACACCAGAGACCAGAGACAACATGAGACTGGTGGCCATGCACGGCCTTATCGCAGGTCACAGACACTTACTGACGTTGATGAAATTGGCGGACAGGAAGTGGCTGCAGGGAAGGCTGCCGGTGCTCACAAAAGAGTCGCCATCTGTGGTCACTGTAGTCCTGGACCTCAGCGACAGGTTGGGGGAGTCCGTCACCATGGCCATCCGAGCTGCCACAGCCTCCATGACTGCTGATGGATAAGACTTTTTAAGGTGTAGCTGATGACCTCACACCTCAAAGCGTATGGAGCTCAAGATATATTGTATATCCAATCAAGTCACCGGAAGAATGAAACCTGGATTAAAGATGCAACGCAGCCTGAGAGCTTCCTCAGATAGAAGTTGAGTATAAGCTGGAGAGGAGAGGGACCGGGCCGTTCTAGATCGCAATGAAAAGCTGTTAAGTTGTCACCGTAATCCTCCGTCAAACATCTGCAAAGCCAAAACTATCCAATATTCAAAAGCGATGGATGACTTTGATGAGAATTCCCAGACACGTCCCAGAAAAGATGCTTGACAAGATCCTCATATTTCTTGTTTTATTAGTGATGGGAAGCAGGGTCTTCTAGTCTTTTCTCTGTGAAGAATGGCATCACCACAACAAAAAACTCCTGGTCCTCCTAGTCCTCCCGCTCCAGTCTCCTACAGCAGAGAGAGACACATGAGAGACTATTCTTATGTGGTTTATGAGAACAAACACAAATACTAGTTTTTAGCCTGGCTTCATGATTCAGATGTGAGAACATAAAACCTGGAGGCAGACGACTGAAGAAAGAATGTGGAAAGAAGCATAAAGAGAAATGTAACTTGGTAATATCATGTGATATCACGCTTTTAAAAGGAATTCAAGACATCCATCTGCTCCCGTTTGAGTCAGCTTCAGTCTACATACGATGCAGCATGACTGCATGTTACACCTCCGACTCACCTCACCTCTCCAAACTCAACCTCCTTTTGTTTGCCCACCTCACCGCCAAGGGCGTAGAATTGGGTAGGGGCGCTAGGGACATGTCCCTACCAATATTCAGCCGCTAATATGTAGTCACTATCAAATCAACCGCTGTCCGTAGTGTTTAGTCAATGATTATGGCACACAAAGGGTTATGTCGGTCTCTGCTAGAAGTCCCCCCTCTAACCTAAATACCGCTCCCTGATCGGCTGTCGGTTTCTCGCTAACTTACATGTGATTGGCTGTGCCTACTGCCACTCTTTCTGCTTGTTAAAACTACCTGCATCCTGCTAGTTGGACCAGACGAGAGGCAGTGCATGTTATCTGCAACTGCGAGTGTTGAAGTTGTCAACATGTTCGGCATTTGTTCCTCCTGGGTCACGTCAGCTAGATGGATTTTAATATCAGTGGTGTCATTTACATTTGTGTTTGTGTCTGTTTGCGTGCGTGTACGTGTGTGTGTGCTGTACAGGATTTGAAGGATGTCAAAGAAAAGAAAAGTGGATATCAAGGAGTCAAAAAGTCAAAGTGTAAGTTATTTCAAGGGTGTATAGGTAGAGGCTCAACAATACAGATATTGAATAAAAGAGAATATTTAATGCCAAAGAGATACACTTTTTAAAGTTATTTTTAATTCTTATTTTCATGTATTTGTGTAGAAAAGAGCAACGGTTTAAAAACACAAATAAATACAATTTGTGGTGGAAATACAATAAAACCTCAGATTCTAGATGATCATGTGGTTTTATAAATATAATATATAATTAATTTATATTAAGTAATCTAACCTATAACATCTTCATGAAATTATGATTGCTAATGCAAAAAAACGTCAACTTTCTGGAGTGCTGCCTTGGAGCACTTTTGTGTCCCCACCAATCTCAAAATCAAACCTACTCCCTTGCTAACCGCCATCGCTCACAGAAATCTACCTACATAAAGATCGGATTAACCTGAAAAAATTTACCTTTTCTGCTTGAAAAGCTCCTTTAAATCAGCTTAAAAGCTTTAATGTTGTGTGTGATCCGTCTCCCTGCTCAGGACTGAACTGTGGTGGGGGAGCGAGGCAGGGTGAGGAGGAAGGGGTGGGCCGGCTGGAGGACATGTTGAGAACCGTTTATAGAGGTTGGCCGTCAGACTGTTCTGAGCTGCAGGTCTGAGCACATCCCCGCTGAACCACTGTGTACACACTCCACCTGGACACAGGCGAAGGTGTGTGTGTGTGTGTGTGTGTGAGAGAGAGAGAGAGAGAGAGGGAGAGAGACTAGAGTTGGTATGTGAAGCAGTAATTAAAATGCCAACAATCTTTCATTCAAACTGTCATGTGACCACGGAGAGTCACATGATACATGACACATTGAACCGATCCTCCATTCTCAATGTTGTAAGGGCGACTCGAAATACAAACAATGCTTTAACAGGATGTTCATTCACATAATATTCATTATTAAACAAAAACACATTTGGATTTCAGAGCTTAATGCAACACGGCGGCAATATCACAGTTTCAGAGTTCAAGAGGAGCCACAAAATGTTTCAATCAACAAGGACGCTACTTCTGCTAACATGCTAATGTTGCTAACGTTCATCAGTGGTGTTATAATGTTAGCTAGCTAAACTGTTTACATGCTTCTTCTGCCAACATGCTAATGCTGCTATGGTTGATCAGTGGTCATCACAATTAAATTACTTTATTCCATTATACATAACTTATTATAGCTCAATCATTGATTTCATCATTGTGTGATGAACAGGAGAAAATGATATGAAATGAGCAGCAGAGACTAGAATTCAGGATGATGCCATCATTCCAGTCAGTCTGTTTAATGGCTGAATTTTGCTTCAACAATGCTATGATATAAAAATGAAGATCATGTTTTTTTACATTCCTATTCTGACAGTTTTACATCAGAATGTGCAAACATTTGACTTAACCATGACATCTACTCCTACTTGGTCTTGAGGCCAATGTAGACTGGAGTCAACTTAAAATAACCATTAAACAGATATGTTTCATGTTTTCTATTGAAAGGTTACTCGAAATTACATAAAATAAAGCTGCAGCAGGAACGGAACTTCCAGGCCATCTCCCTCCTCGTTAGCTTCTATTTGTTTTAACTTTTTTTTAACCAATCAGCCGATCCTGATCTCTTGCAGCACTTTTACAGCAAGTGACGAGGAATAGATAAAGAATGTCTGACAAAGTTCAGCTGCGTGGCTTTTGCAGCCACTAAATCTTTGTAAATGAGACAATCGAGACAATGGGGCCCTAGTTTCATACACCAGGCGTAGTCGGGGCTCAGCGCACTTGCACCGTGCCGACAGGGTGTGTCCTCCTGGACTTTGCAAGTTTTGTGCACGGTGCATTCCGGCGCTGGCACTCCTACCCCCGCAAGTGGGAAAGAGGGAGGAGAGAAGGCGTGAGTGGGAGACGAGGAGGAGAGAAGGCGTGGAGTGGGATTAACACAGCCGATACAGAACTTCACCAATCAAATGAGCTCCTCTCCTCACCTTTAATGCACCGAGGCGAGGTGCAGTGCAAGTTTCGTCACTTGACAACCCGATGACAGAAGACAGCAGCAGTAGCAGCGCCAGATGGCTGAGAGAGATGTGAACTCGTTAGTTTGCATCACAGTTTCAGCTGTGTTAATTCAGTCAGGCTGAGTTTCCATTACGCGTGCCATCCTCCTTTGATCTGACATCAGATGGGACGAGACAATCTATATAGATATAAATTCATGTGTTGATTCAATTAGTTGCATTAAATAGTGTTTGTTATGATTATTTATTGCATTTAAATGTGCCTGGAAGTGTGGAAACCTGCCTGTGAGGTCTTGGTGACGTGTGCGCACTGCGCGCCGGTGAGCCAAATTGCCACTCCGCCAGCTGTAATTCGGGGTTTCGGCACAGTCTCGGCGTGGCTTTTTGGCACAAAACTTCCACTGCGCCAAGCTGAATCTGTGACGCCTCCCCCTGCTGCACCGCCACACCCATCTCTGCGCAGGCGATCCACCAATATGCCAAACTGACGGTGCGCAAGGCTGCGCTGGTCGAAACTTGCATTGTGTTGGCTGCGCCACCCTGCGCTGCACCACGGAACTAGGGCCCAATGTGTCTAATTCTCAAAATCACCACAGAGTGAAATGCAACTTACTGTCCACCAATAGCGTCCCAGTGCTCCTCTGCTATTTGCATGCATTTAAATAATAATATGCAGACAGTTGGCACCATTTCCATGCAATCAGCCTCAATGCAAAATTCACAAAGATCAGAGCTAACAGCTTCAGGCAGTATCAGCTACAATCCCAACATCAACATAAGCATTTAATTCTGTCCTGTCAAATCCCTGAGTGCTTGCGGACTCTCACAGACAGTTTGAGCCCTGCATTTACACTTTCTGGAAGTCTGTACTTCTGCAGACTTTGCCAGAGGGAATTGCCCTCACATCATTTGCGTTCTGACGTTAAAGACCGTGAGAAGTCCCGAGGCATTCAGAGGAGCATACTCACTTTACACAGAAACACTAAGCATTTAAGATGAGGTACGAAATACATGAAATCAGAGGTTATATGACACACATGGTTATTTTAAATTTGGAATAAAAGTAAAGTAAACAGATTATTTGACAACTCTGGTAAGGCAACAGCCTGGAAGAGCGTACCTGAAGAGCACAATATCAACATATAAATATAAGACTGCTATGTTGATTCTATTTCTGAGTTTCTGAGTATTTTGATGCACCCTGTCTCTGAGAGGACGTTTACACACTGCTTTGATAGCAAACATGAACATTGTAACTCTTCTACTTTCATTTCAAAATGAGGTAATCTCTGTGATTACAAAGATGTCTTCGTGGTTCTTTCAACCTTTCTGCTGTCAAAGCCCCCATTGTATCCAATAAAACATGTCAGGCCCGACAAAGACTTTTCCATCCTGTGTGTTTTGCTACAATCTGGACTGTAGTGGAGGCTAAACACACATAAAAGCCGTTTACACACCTCTGAGTGTCGTTTACGCACCTGGAAATCAGTTTATCCATGTTTCCATGCCGTTAGCGTCTTTCTAAATATTCTTTACGCTATCAGGAAGTGGCAGGTTGTCTCTATTGATCAGTGGCTCGATAAACATTGGTGAAACACCTAAAGTTTAGCATGTTTCTGTAATGTAATTCCATTTGTGGTTCCCAGAGAGGTAACATTGATTTAGTGTGTTTTGTTTTTCTAAACAGACCTGCTCTGACCTTTTTGTTTTTTGTATGAGGACACAGTTGATATTTTTTTTTTTTTTTTTTTTATTAAACAAAAACTTACACTACAATAGATGTATTAATTCTGGAATCTTCAACGTTACTTTTAATAACAGAATTGGATGTAGTGACTGAGTGAAGGCATGAGAGAGCTGAGTGATGTCCTTGGTAGTCTAATGGTCCCACATAGCACACATTTGCATAAACATCTGGTAATAGACTGCAGGTAGTCTCCCATTTCTTTTCACAAAATCAACATTCAACAATAACCACAATATCATCATAACCATAACCAACTATTTGACACTGATGACACCGGTCTGGTATGGTACAAAATAAAGGCTTACACCGTGCGGTATATCCAGGTCTGTCATACTGCATCGAGGTCCATCTGATCACAGAATTTACAGTTAACCAACATCTGATTTTACCACTACAGGCCTGGCTACAATAATGACAAAATTGCTTTCTTTCAAACTAACATTTATTCAAGTGCTTGCTTAAATGAACGATCTATGATGGACTTGGTGCAATTATATCCTTTTGAGGAGGTTTTAAATCCATCCATTAAGTGCAGCTTGTATTTCATACAGTAAATCCAATATAACTCTGTGATAGTGTGATTATGTTGTTATATTTTATCATAAAATAACGGGAAAATGATGATATCGGACCTCCATTTTGTGACTTGACGTAAACGACAACGACTTCCGGTCGGTCTCTCAACCAATCACATGCCTCGATTTCTTTGCCGGTTACAAACCAATCAGGAGCAACCAAAGATCAACTTGAGGTCCATCCATCCATCCATTGTCTACCGCTTATCCTGTATTCAGGGTCACGGGGGGGGCTGGAGCCGATCAACTTGAGGTCAGATAATTATTTACCACTGTTGAAAAGATAGGAATATAATCCTCCATGGCCAAAATAAAGATAAAAAAAACACACTCTTTGCACATGGAACTGCTTCAAGGAGTGGGAAAAGTGAGAAAAAGACTTACTTAAAAATGAAAACATTTTTATTATCATTAGAGTAGTTTCTGTATTTTTCTTAGAAACATTAACAGCCATCTCAGCTCTCTGAGCCCCCCATCTATTCTCAATAGAAGATTTAAAGGCCAACATCACGATGATGTTACCGTGTTGGAGGGAAACAAGTTAAGATTACCTCAGATTAGTGGGCTAAAGTTACACGAAGAAAATATCTTGTTTTGTTTTTTAGTGTCAATCGATTCTGCAAACATTGGAGATGATAAACTGCTATTACCTAATAGTTTACCCTAGCTTTCTGCTAACATCCTCAACGGCTGTTGCACTGCGACGCTAATCTGAGTTCACCGCACATGCAGAATGCTAAACTATTAGAGCGATGAATGACTCACTGTTGGTCTTATTTTCTATAACCAGTGTAGCATCAAAGAATGGTTGAATTAGCACGATAACTAGCAGACAGGCTAGATACTTAGCTAGCTTGTTAATTCCACCAAGCTTTCATGCGACACTGGCTACAGAATAAAGTTGTGACTTATTTGGATATAGCAATGTGCTTTCCTACGAGGTAACATAGGTGTGTTTGTGTGGATTATTGCAGTGTTTTCCACACAGAATCAACACCGAGCACCATGAATTGATTCCGTTTTTTTTTTCCAACGCGATTTTGAAATATAATATTGTTCCATTCATTCATCTCCACATAGCACTCTCTCCCTGTCATTCTCATCTCTCTCTCTCTCTCTCTCTCTCTCTCTCTCACACACACACACACACACACACACACCATTGTTTCCCATACATTGATTTATTTGTGGAGGCCCGTCAGAATACCAACATTGACCGCCTCATATTGATTTTATTTTTTCAAACTATTTAAAATGGGTACAATCGTATTTAATTGTGGAGCTGCATGCAGCCCATCAGTCCCTCCCCCCACTGTTCCGCTCTCTCTCGGACCGTCTGTGAATAGCCCCTCCTCTTTATGTAATGCCCATGCACAGGAAGGATTGTTTTCCTCGCAGAGAAAACGGCTGGCTGAAATCCCCAATAAAATCAAACTTTGCTACAAGTAGGCTGTAGATCGGTCACAAACATAATGTTTGCTAACAGAAAACTATACAAAACATATTCCAACTCAGTTTGCACTTCACAGGGTGACTACAGGACTCAAAGGTAATGGTGGATACCTTGGACATTGGTTCAATCCACGCCAAGTAAAAGGTCTGTTGTCCAAAATCTTAAACCTACTCAAACCAGTTCATAAATAAATGTAAGTTTAAAATGTTATGATGGGTCCTTCTTGGTCTGAATGTACGATCATGTCATGGAGAGGAATGTGTCATGAGTAATGATGTGAAATCAATATTAATAGGCGGCTTGTACAATGTTCTTTCATGGTCTCCAGACAGACGGACTTCAATCAATCAATCAATCAATCTTTATTTATAAAGCACTTTTCATACACTGAGTGCGCAGCACAAAGTGCTTTACACAAAGATAAAAACAATAAAGTAGACACCTCCCACCCTCCATACACACACCCACACACCCACATACACACACATGCACAATACCGGCAACAGGGAGACATGGCAAGGCACTGAGAATTGGGGAAGTGCCGTGATTGGGGACATCCACGCTGGGAGGAGTCTCAGACCGTGCCACGGTGGGGCGCCAGTGCCAAGGCCCTCCGACCCTGACAGACAACAGCTGGTCAGGCCGAAGGGACCCGAGGACAGCACCCCCAGCAGCAGCCCGGACTCAGCTCCCAGCGTGGAGGACCCCCCTGAGGAAACTCTGGAGTAAAACCTTAAAAACATTAGATATGATAAAAACCATGACAAAAGATAAATAAATGAAGTGAACAGTTAAAAGGATAAGAATAGGTAACATAAGAAAGAAAATAAAAAATTGTACCATAGGTAAATAAAACAAATTAAATTATTTAACATTAATATCGTCTTAAAAAATAGGCTAGAGGAACGACATAAAATATGACTACATAAGAATGGAATAAAAATGCAAATATTAGTTAAAAGCCTGATTAAAAAGATGTGTCTTTAACCTGCCTTTAAAAATGTCAACAGTCTCTGCAGACCTGAGGTTCTCCGGCAGGCTGTTCCACAGGTGGGGGCCGTAGTGGCTAAAAGCTGCCTCACCATGGGTTTTGGTTCTTGGTTTTGGTATGGATAAAAGGCCGGTGCCAGAGGACCTCAAGGTCCGCGAGGGTTGATATGGTAAAAGCAGTTCAGATAAGTAAGAGGGTGCAAGGCCATTAAGACATTTAAAAACCAGTAAAAGAACCTTAAAATCAATCCTGAAGCGTACGGGGAGCCAATGCAGCGATTTTAAAACTGGTGTAGTGTGCTCCCGCCCTCTGGTCCTCGTCAGCACGCGTGCGGGCTGAATTCTGTAGAAGTTGGAGATTTACAGTACTCTTTTTGGGAAGACCAGAGAGCAGGGCATTACAATAATCTAAACGACAGGAAATAAAAGCATGCATTAGCACCTCCGTACTGGCCTGGGAGAGAAACGGGCGGACTCTGGCTATGTTCTTAAGATGATAAAAACCTATTTTTGTCATATTTCTGATATCCATCCATCCATCCATCCATCCATCCATTTTCTACCGCTTATCCAGTATTCAGGGTCGCGGGGGGCTGGAGCCAATCCCAGCTGTCATTGGGCAAAGGCAGGGTAAACCCTGGACAGGACACCAGTCTATCACAGGGCAGACATTTAGAGACAGACAACCATTCACGCTCACATTCACACCTACGGGCAATTTAGAGTCACCAATTTACCTATCCCCATCCTGCATGTCTTTGGACTGTGGGAGGAAGCCAGAGAACCCGGAGAGAACCCACGCTTACACGGGGAGAACATGCAAACTCCACACAGAAGGAACCCGGGGCTGACCCGGGGATCGAACCCAGGACCCTCTTGCTGTGAGGCGAGAGTGCTAACCACTACGCCACCGTGCAGCCCATTTCTGATATGTGGGATAAAATTCAGCTCAGAATCAAAAATCACGCCCAGATTTTTTACTGATTGTGTTGGTTTAAGATCTTGTAGTTTTGGTAAAGGTTTCTCTCTCTGGCTTTCAGGACCTATAACTAAAACCTCGGTTTTGTCCTGGTTGAGCTGTAGGAAATTCTCTGCCATCCATGACTTGATGTCTAAAATACAGTTAAAAAGGGCATCAATTGGCCCTGTGTCATCAGGAGACACAGCGATGTACAGTTGTGTAGTACAGTTGTGTATCATCAGCATAGCTATGGAAACTGATGCCGTGCCTCCTGATGACATCCCTAAGAGGAAGCATGTAAAGATTAAAAAGAAGTGGACCTAAAATTGACCCTTGGGGAACCCCATATCCAATTTCATGGGTTCCTGAGGAACATGTATCCATACTTACATAAAAACATCGGTCTGTGAGATAAGAACAAAACCAGTTGCGGACAGTACCAGAGAGGCCGACCAGATGGCTGAGTCTGTTTAATAAAGTGTGGTGGTCTACTGTATCAAAAGCTGCGCTTAGATCCAGTAGAACCAACACTGTGAGCTTTTTGTTCTAAATCTAAATTCCACCTGATGTCGTTTAAAATCTTTAAAAGTGCTGTCTCGGTACTGTGGTTTCTCCTAAAACCAGATTGATGTTTCTCCAAGATGTTATTTCTGTCTAAAAAGTCATTAACTTGGTTAAAAAACAGTTTTTCTAAAATTTTACTTAAAAATGGTAACTTGTATGCTGTACAGGTCGTACGCGTTGAATTGTTACCATGGCTCCAACACAAATATACTACAGTAATGTGGTGTGCTACAGATATCCAGAAGCGTGCAGTAGTGCACAAGCTGGGTTAATGAGGCGTAATGACTGTAAGAGAACAGAAGAGTTCCTGAGGGCAGAAACACTACACTGTAGGTCAACACCCCTTTTGTTGCGAAGTGCAGCGAGTTAGAGACAAGCTGCAGCACGGCCGTGCACTTCACCTGTTTCACAACAC
The DNA here is from genome assembly GCA_029853015.1 of Chelidonichthys spinosus. Lineage (NCBI taxonomy): Eukaryota > Metazoa > Chordata > Actinopteri > Perciformes > Triglidae > Chelidonichthys > Chelidonichthys spinosus. The sequence continues at coordinate 27,375,492 of CM056829.1, read as the reverse complement.
CAAGCCTAGTCCAAACATTAAACATGTCAGAGCAACAAGACAACTCTCATGACTAAAATCCACACACTGACTACGTTTACATGCACACTTATTCAGACAATATTCCAATAATTGATATGTGTCATGTAAAGATCATATTCCATTTGGATATTTAGAACTAGGCTTTCTTCTGAATGGAGAATTTTCAGACATGTTCTAGGGAGACAGGTTTGTTGAATCTCTCACATCTTTATTCCAGGTAAGGTGCCGGGTTTCAATTATTTTATATGCCTGGTGACTGAGCTGAAAGAGGCTGAAAACCAACACCCTGCTGAAAAACAAGCCTCCACAAAGAGATGGAGAACCAGCTTTTCCCATCAAAGCAAACACACGATCATAGCTGCCGAGGTTGGGTGTTGCAGTTGGCCAGCAGCGTGTCACAGATTGTATGTGGTGTGTTCCTCACAGGAAAGTCAAGAAGTTAGACACACACACACACACATACACACACACACAGGTATTGTATTGCTTGTAAAGTTGATCTGCCTATGATGAAACAGAATGACAAAAAATATGGAAAATAGTTCCTCAGAATATGTGCCGACCTGCTGTACTGTCAGGAAGCCAAAAAAGGGCTGATATGGTTTGATACTTTTTTACCGAGACAACAGTGTGACAGACAGAGAAAAACTTGGCGGCACTGAAAGCATCTCTGAATGGCCTTGTCGAGCCGATGCAGCTGTTACTGAGGAAGGGCACACCGGACCGTTCGCTTCAGTTGAAGCCAACTCAAGTCTGCTTGCTCAAGTCCACCGGTAGATGCAATTTTTTCTGATTTAGTTAAAACTGCTGTGCTTGTATCTCTTGTATCTTGTATCTGACTCTCTGTAATTTGTCAGTTCATTATGTCCATTACAAGGTGAGATTTGTAAACATTGTAAACATGAGTTTATGGTCACAATCTCTAGTTTCAAGTCTTCTTCAATCCAGCATGATGTTCATTTAGTACATTATGGTCCATTTAGAGTCCAACAGACCAGAAAGCAGGGGATGCTTTAGTGCGGGGCTACCTGCTGATTGACCGGTCACTACCACGCTACCAATGCGAGTTAGCTACTAAGATGACTTTGCTGTAAAGTTGACCTTGAATTAAGAAGCTAACTTTGTTAGCAGCTTCACAACAGATGGATCCAGCTCCAGTAAGGTTACTGCTTGGGGTGCCTTGATGACACCAGAACATGTTATCTATAATTGTGGAGTTTTATTTGACATGTTTTGGTGCCTGATTTGAACATCTTGCGTTTCAAGTCACAAAGCTATGGTTTGTGGGCAATTCTCTCAGGCAAAATGTGCAGAAATGCAGACTTATGAGAATGTGTGCATAAAGGGCTAAAATGTCTGCAAGAGACATCATTGGGTATAAGTTTTTCCAATACAGGTTTATGACCAAGCACATAAAGTTGTCACGATTTTGGGGAAAAAAGGCAATCTAAATACAAGTCTTGGTTTTTGTCTTGTCATTTGCTGTTTTATTTTGAAAGTAACTCCCCTCCTGTTTCAAGTCACTTGCCCTTTCCTGGTCTGATGTCATCCCTGATTCCTGATTGTCTCCACCTGTTGCCCATTATCCCTCTGTGTATTTAAGCCCCTAATCCCCGGCCATCACCCTCCCCAGCTAAGCAGCTTCCGAGCTCCTGCCCTAACCCGTTTTGGGGTACTCGCCTGGCCCTGGGAGGGCCAAGGAGCATCCAGCTGGTTAACCGGCAGTTGGCTCGTCGGCTGCTGACCTCGAAGAGGTGCGGCTCAAGGAAGCGAGCCCCCCTGACGCTGCTCACGAGTGCCCAACCCAATACCAGTTTTGACAGGGGCCCGTCCGTCACCAGTCCACGCGGAGGCCCGTCCATCACCAGCCCATGTCTCAGTCACAGCCATGCCACCAGCCCATGCCTCAGTCACAGCCAAGGTACCAGCCCATGCCTCAGCCATGCTACTGGACCATGCCTCAGCCACATGTCCTCAGTCGCTGGCCCTGTCGGCACCTGCCAGTGGTCCTCAGTGGTTAGCATATGGTTAACTAAGATTTCACAGCTGTGTGGTTCACCATCAATTAGGGTCGGTAGGAGTGAAGCAGGGTTAAGGGGTGAACAGCGTTCAATCGTCAAGTTAGGTGTGGAAAGTAGGACTATCTCATAACGAGTCTGTCTAGCGGAGGAAAAGTGTTGAGTTTCAGAGCGGAGGAGAAGAGAGGAGACAGAGTGGGGAACAAATAGTGTTAGTGGAGATCTCAGCACCATGGTTCCGGAAAGCGCCCCGTTGCCTACTACAGTATTCAATTGGATCCTGTGGCGCGAGGACTCCCACCTTGCTTAAGAGCAGTAGCTGCCGCTGCATACGCTGTAGAGACTACCTCCTCCATGGTAGATATAAACGAGCTTGTACCTGTCACTTTAATAATCACTCACTTATAATAATCACTCACTGCCCACTTCCTGCCTGAGGGTCCTGGGTTTAGAGCAGAGGACTCCTCATAGAGAGCTGTTCTGGTCCTGGTCTCCATGGGGATTTCAACACAGTTTGATGACGGCGTGAACCTGATCTTTATTTATTTCTATTGTTGCATTTTACATTTTTCTGTAGATTTCTGTACATTCAAAGTGCCTTTCAGTGTTGCTTGACTGTCTCTATAATATATACACTGGGACCACCCCAGTGGGTGCCAGCTCTCTCTCTCTCTCTCCATTCCTGGCCTGGCACCCGGCCGTTTACCATCTGCTCTTCTCATTGTTTTAGTTCAAAACCAACACTCATATACCCATGCACCTGCACACACTGCTGATCATCCTCTCATTACAGATATAGAATAATGCATTTTTGTATTACTATGGGGTTTGTAAATAAATATTATCGCCGGCAACGTCCCTCTTGCGCTGTTTTCGTCAGAGATCTGAGCCAGTTCTGACAAATGGGGGCTCGTCCGCGTCTCAGTATTTTGTTTCGAGTCAATGTTGCACAGTAGTGAGATTTTTGGCTCACCTGTCGGGGTTAGGTGATGCACTGTGGATGCGCATTTTCTGGAGGTTCCTATTAGGCTTTAGGAGACTCTCTCCTTTGGGATTGTGTGTGTGTTTTTTTTTTTTTGTAGTGTTGTGGGGAGCGGCTAGTGTTGGTTGCGCAAGCAACCTTCTCACGGGCACTCCTTGGGGTCGCCTATGGTGGTCCCGCTGGTCTTGTGCTTAATCAACCCGCTGCAAAACCACATGAAGACCAGGGTTGAGATTAGCGAGTGTAATGGGAATTTTGGATGTTTGTAATTTATAATCAGAATATTTGTCAGGCCAGACGTCGATCCGCATCTCCTCTTCTGACTGTTATGCTATGACGAAAATTAATGCCTGTTTGTAGATGATATGAACATGAGTGCCACATTGACATAAGATAATTTCAGGACTATGACGCCTGTGTTCTGTAAATCTTGACCCAGCCTGTACATCTTGTCTTTGTAAGATAGGACATGGTCCGTCCTTTGTCCATGGTTCCTCCTCCTTAAAAGGGAGATTGTTGTAGACTCAGGGTCGTTCCTGCTGATTCTGAACCTTTGCATCAGAAGGCAGGGGTGAACAGTACTTTCTTCTGCAGATGAGAATACTTAGTGGAATAAACCTCGGAGAAAAAGTTGATCCTGGTTGTTGATCTTTATTGGGCAGATTCATTTTTCCACAACACGAGATCCTGGGTTAGGTAGTTAGGGGAACGCTCTGGGGGGGGGGGGGGGGGGGGGGGGCATTGTTTGCTCAGTTGCGCATAACAGTGTGCATCCGGCTCTAAGGTGAGTATGGATAGTTTGTCAGCTTTTTATGAAGCGCCCTGTGCGTTGTTTTTAGACTCTTGTAATCTACCAGAGTTCAGGGCAATTCTACATCACTATTAGACTGGATTCTTGTTACCCATCCTGACAGAATCTTAACATCCGGTGTTTTGCCAGACTGCTTCAGTGACCATTCTGCCATCTTCTGTGTGTGGAAGATTAAACGTCCCCGTCTCCCTCATAAACATATATGTATCAGACAATATAGGAAATGAAACTATGATAACTATATTAATGACCTGATTGCAATTAACTGGGATAGGTTTCAACTTATTCCAACTGTTGAGGATGCCTGGAATTATTTTTATACTGAGGTCACAAGTGTTATTAATACACATGCCCCCTGGAGGAAAATAAAAGTCAAGAGTAAACATTTACCGTGGATTAGTGCTGATTTGATAAATCTTTTCAATGAGCGGGATAAAGTCTGGAAAACTGCCAGGGAAACAAAGGACTCTGCTGATTGGGAAAAATATAGGTCCTGAAGGAATCAATGTACAACAAAAACAAGTAATGCTATGTCAAGTTATTTTAAAAAACATCTCTCTGAAGACATCCAAAAAAGTTTTGGAAAAGATTAAATAATGTTCTTAATAAATCAAATCAAAACATCAGATTCAGGTCAACAATGACATCATTCAGGACCCTGCTGTTATATCCATTGCATTCAACCAGCACTTCTCCACTGTATGTAGCACTACTGTATTTGACCCATCTATTATATGTGACACTCCAGCTACCTCTACACGTAGAAGCTTTTTCTCTTTTAAAAAAATAACACCTGTTGACGTTCAACATGTTATTAATGATCTAAAGGATGATTGTGGTTCTGGACCAGCTGGTATTGAGACTAAATTCATTAAGCTAGGAGCTAATATTCTAATGTACCCACTATGCGATCTGTTTAATCTGTCCTTCTAATCTTGTGCCCTCCACTCGGCATGGAAGTGTGCCAATGTTATACCATTGCATAAGGGAGGCGATCCACATGACATTAATAATTACCACCCCATCTCAATTATTAACTCAGTGGCTAAAATCCTTGAGAAACTAGTGTTCAACCAGCTTTCACATTATGTCTCAACTTTTAATATACTGTCTCCATACCAGTCTGGGTTCAGACCTAATCACTCCACAACTACCGCTCTGTTAAAACTCACCAGTGATGTATTCACTGCTTCTGAGGATGGTAAACTCACCGGAGGCATCTTTCTTGATTTAACCAAGGCCTTTGATGTGGTCGATCACTACCTACTGCTTGATAAACTTTACTCTATTGGTCTCTCTAAAAATGATCTACTGTGGTTTAAGTCATACCTTCATAAAACAAACTAATTTTAAATAAAAATAAATCATGCAGTTTGTTATTTGGTACCAGACAAGGCCTTGGTAACTGTTGATTTGACTTTATCATTTAATGAAGAATCACCACTGAAACAAGTAGTGAGCTTTAAATATGTTGGTGTTTGGCTCGACCCAACTCTTTCATTTAAGCAGCATATTGAGACGATTTCTAAAAAACTCAGCTGTAATCTTGCTATTCTTTACCGTCATATAAACTGTTTCACCTTTCAGATGAGAAAAAGAATTGTCTCTCAACTATTACTTCCAATATTGGATTATGCTGATACTGTATATCAGAATACATTTGAGGTACATCTTAAATCCCTGAATGTAATTTATAATAGTCTTTGCAGATTTATTTTAAGGTGTCCATATCTAACTCACCACTGTTCTATGTACCAAACACTAAACTGGTTATCCCCCCCATGCTCGAAGATGCTACCACTGGTTTCAGTTCATCTTTAAATGCATCCATTGCAACTACCCTTCTTATTTAAAACAATCCCTGTTACCATACACACCCTCATACTCACTAAGACATATTCAGCAACCTTTTTTCTTTATCCCAAGAACCAACAAAGAAATTGGGAGACGTTCATTTAAATTTAAAGCTCCTTCTGACTGGAACACTCTGCCTAATGCCATAAGAACTATTAGATCATTTCGTCCATTTAAAAATATTATTTTTCAACTAAGAATTTTAATAGAGCTAAAGTGTCAGTTTTGCAATCTATTTCAGTTTTAGACGCTATTAAGATGTCATCCACATATAATAGTATCTGGCTTTTTCACGGGGTTCAAATTTTGCTAAGTTTGCGGACATGGCCATAGAAAAGATAGTTGTCAGTAGGCAGTCTACTACTGCCTTTATCTTTTCTGATTATTCTAATTATTCTGCATGCTCCCGTATCGCATAAAAAACGTTTTAAAGTTTTATAATTGTTAACCAATAATCTGGTGATCGGTAATCGGTTTCTGATTCATGCTTAAAAATATTTCAGCACTTTCTAGTGAACATACTTCTTCTTCCTCCTCATCTTCTGTGTCTTGGTGTGTGTGTGTGTGTGTGTGTGTCTTGGTGTGTGTGTGTGTGTCCATGCATGACCTGATTTATTGGCTAGTCACGCCGATGAATCATCAACTCGTCTGGGTCTCCCTGCTCCTCCTCTCCCCCGCCAGCCTCCTTGACCTCTGCCCTTTGGTGCTCTACGTCCTCGAGCCCAATGTCCAAATTTACCACAGCTGTAGCAGCTCTCATCTCCAAATCTCCGTCCTCTCCAGGCTCCATGGTTCACATTGCCTCGGAAATACACATCAGTAAATGAATTAGCATAATTTTCATCATCATCATCATCTTCCATGACAAATACTTCACTTGCCTTTCATGGTCAGTCGTAGCTTGTATCCCAGCAGTTCCAACACCAATAAGGTGCTCCCTATGGCTGTTGCTATCGGTGCAGGAGTGGAGAGAGTAGATGCGAAGAGAGAGGGAGGGCGAAGGAGTGGAGCTGAGGCCTGGACAAGAGGCGGTGGTGGCTGAGGGATGATGTACGGGGGAGGGTGGAGACCCAGAGGCACATCCTCGTCATCCTGTTTATCTCGGTTGGAGTACAAAACAGGATAAAGTTTATAACATAGTGAATCTTTACTTTTCCTTTTTCTCCTTTTCTTCCTATCTTTTCCTTTCTTCAACCTCTCTTTTCTCAATTTCTTCTTTACATTGTCTCACTTACTTTTACTTTCTGCTTCTATTTTTTCTACCAATTCTTCCACCTGCAACTTTCCTTTAAACCCATACTTTTTTTCCCACTTCTTTATATAATTTACATTATCTAGAGCTTTCTGGCTCATTCATTTTGCATCCCCTTTATATTGAACCTCGTCAGGTTTATGTTTATAACTATTACATTTTCCCATTTTGGATGTATTTATTTATATATATATTCAATACGTATTTTTATTTAAACGTTATTTCTATTTTACCAGTCTTTTCATTTCTTTTCCTTTTGAGTACTCTTGTCTATGGGTCCCTGACCCTCCCTGACGTCTTTTTGTTTTCGCAGGCCTTCGAGATTAGTTTAATCTTTCTCCTTCCAAAGACAGCTTACCTGGATTTAGGGTCCTGCCCTAAATCTAAGAGAGTCCTGCTCCCCCAAGTCTTGGCTTGATTCTATTTATTTCTTTTTTCCTATTAGGTCCCTGACCTATTCTAAGAGATCGATCCCCCAAGTTCCTGACTTGCTTTACTTATTAGAAATTTCTTACCCTTTCAATGAGTCCCTGACTCTGTTTGCCTGGCTGGTCCGTCTCCCCTCTGTGGTTGGCCCCGTCACCGCCCCCTCTTCAGAGGACCTGGCCTCTCTGTCCAAAACGAGGCTATATGAGCCCCGCGGTGGAGGTCTTTTCAGAGGGTTTCTATTTCCTCTGCCTTGCAAGGTCTTCAGGTCCTCTAGTACGAAGAGAGGGAAAGATATTCGAGCCCCACGTTGGGTGCCAAAGTGTTAAAATAATTACCCGATGGTTTAGAACTGGAGGAAGGAGATCGGAGTCAGCTCAAGGTCCAAACAGGGATTTAATCTTGATCAAGAGGAGAATTCACAGAGCAACATGCTGGTCTGTTACACAGTGAAGACTCAACGTGCTGTGAGAGAAACTTAGTATTTATCCATCTTTTGTGGGTGTGTTCTCACTCTCAGTTAAGGGGATGTAAATCGTAAACTCAGATGTTTAACTAAACCTTGCATGGGTCGAAAACCCCATCTGGGTCATAAACCACAGGTCACAAGTCACAGGTCACAGGTCACATTTACATTCCCACCAAACCTTCTCATGTGTAAGTCTTCAGTTCAGATCTCTCTCATCAAGAAGTACAAAATTTCCATCACACTTACGCATTTAATTGTGAGGGTTGTTTGTGTGTGTGCCTGCTGTTTCTCCTTCCCCGCCTCTTTTTCTCCCCTACAGGGTGCAGCAGGCGGGGCTGACGAGGCACACCGGTTCTCAATCTCTCATCACCGCTTCACATATAACCTCTGGCTCACCCACTACTACTCTGCCAGATAATTCCGTCTCATCGGTAGAGCTGACACTTCCCGCTTTTCGTAGCAGCATCTCAGTGGTTATTCCTTCGTGAGTTTGACGTGCTCCTTTTTCTTGTTTTCAGTTTGTTCTCCCTCGCCTGCCTGCCTCGGTTGAGATTCCTGAGTTTCGTTTTTTCGCCTTGGTGCCTGAGACTTTTGGTTGGTCCAGAGGACGCCGCGCTGTCGGACCGACGGCCTATATTTCTGTTCTTGTTTTTTCAACTTTCGCTGTTTAATAAACTGTGTAAACTATACTCAGCCTGCTCATCTGTGCTTCCGGGTCCAACCCCCCTCCAGCCTGCAACAGAATTATCTGGCCAAGATGGACTCCGGAGAGTCTTCGGCGCTCCGACAAGCTTTGATGAGTCAAGGAACACTAATGGGGCAACACGAGGATGCCCTCAAACAAATCACGGACACCCTCAAACGCCTATCTTCCGGATTTACCCAATTCGAGGCTCGTTTGGACCAGATGGCCTCTCACCTGCTCTCTGCGCCTGCTCCGGCTCCTACTGTGGCTCCGACCCCGGCTCCTCACTCCGCTTCCTCTCCACCATCCAACCATCCCCGTGAGCCATTCATACCCACACCAGCCAGGTACTCAGGGGTGTTAGGGACATGTAGCCAGTTTTTGCATCAGTGCTCTTTAGTTTTCGATCAACAGCCACTCACTTACGCTACTGATCAAGCTAAGATAGCCTTTATCATGAGCCTGCTAACTGATAAGGCTGCGGCCTGGGCTTTGGCCGTGTCTGAGAGCAGTTCTCCCGTATGTGACTCGTTTTCCTCTTTTACTGCTGAGTTGAGGAAGATTTTTGATCATCCTGTTAAAGGCAGGGAAGCTAGTAGCCGGCTTCTCGCCTTACAGCAGGGCTCCGGTACCGTCACTCATTACTCGATTGACTTCCGCATTCTTGCGACGGAGAGCGGGTGGGATGAGACAGCGTTACAGGGGGCTTTTTGCAGGGGGCTTAGTGACGAAATTAAGGACGAGTTAGCAGCTAGGGACGAAACATCTTCCCTAGACGAGCTCATAGCACTAGCCACCCGTTTAGACAATCGCCTCCGTGAGAGGCGCAGGGAGAAGACAGCCAGGCACAGTTTCCCTTTTCCCCCAGCCCGTCCCTGGTCTGCGCGGCCACCTGTGTCGTCTTCATCTCCCCCTCCTGCTCCGCCGGCTACCGGAGACCCTTCCTCCACGGCGCCTACGCTCTCCAGCACCGAGGAACCCATGCAGCTGGGCGGGACCAGGCTATCCCAGGTCGAGCGTCTTCGACGTCGGCGCCTGGGGTTGTGTGGCTACTGTGGCCAGTCCGGTCACCTTCTCCTCCAGTGCCCGATCCTGCCAAAAGGGCAGGCTCACCAGTCTCAGGAGGGGCACTGGTGAGCCATATATCTATCCCGTCCTCCTCACCTCGCCGCCTTCAGCTTAAAGGTACTGTTTCCTGGCATTGTATGTCTTACCCTCTGCAAGTTCTAGTGGATTCTGGTGCTGATGAGAACTTTATTGACGCTGATATTGTCTCCCTGTTGAGTCTCCCCTCTGAGCTCTTACCTTCAGCTAAGGACGTGGTTGCCCTCGACGGGAGACTGCTGGGCCGGGTCACTCACCGTACAGCTAATCTGTCTCTGCTCCTCTCCGGTAACCACCATGAGTCCATTTCTTTTTTATTATCTCCTCACCCAGTGCTCCGCTAGTGTTAGGTCTCCCCTGGTTGAGTTTGCACAATCCTCACATTGATTGGTCCACCTCCTCTATCACTAACTGGAGTATTTTTTGTCACTCTCATTGCCTACACTCCGCTATTCCAGCCACTGGTTCACCTGCGCCACCTCCTCCTCAACCTGTGGACCTTACTGATGTCCCCAGTCATTACCACGACCTCCAGGAGGTTTTTAATAAGGACCGTGCCAAGTCCTTGCCGCCCCACAGACCCTATGACTGCGGCATTGATCTACTTCCTGGTGCCCCTTTACCTTCCAGCAAGCTATATAATCTCTCCAGACCGGAGAAAACAGCCATGGAGACCTACATCTCGGACTCCCTGGCAGCAGGTCTTATTCGCCCCTCATCCTCTCCGGTGGGGGCGGGGTTTTTCTTTGTGGCCAAGAAGGACAAGTCTCTACGTCCCTGTATTGATTACAGGGGTTTAAATGAAATTACTGTCCGCAATAAGTACCCTCTGCCACTCATTGACTCTGCTTTCAGCTCCCTACACGAAGCTACCATCTTTACCAAGCTGGACCTAAGGAACGCGTACCACCTGGTACGCATTAGGGAGGGGGACGAATGGAAGACTGCCTTCAACACGCCACTGGGACATTTTGAATATTGTGTTATGCCTTTTGGACTAACTAATGCTCCTGCTGTATTCCAGGCTCTTGTGAATGATCTAACCGCGCCACCACCTGCTCCCTTGACCCGATTCCCTCCTCTCTTCTCCAGGACATCTCACACGACATCTTGCCATTCCTCACCACCCTGATCAACTCCTCCCTCACCTCAGGTGTCATTCCAGCGGATTTTAAGACCGCTATCGTGAAGCCTCTCCTTAAAAAACCCACCCTAGACGCTACTGACATTCAAAGCTACAGACCTGTATCTCTTCTTTCATTCCTCTCTAAAACCTTGGAACGTGCCTCCTACAACCAACTGTCATCCTATCTCTTGCGGAAAAACCTCCTAGACCCTAATCAATCAGGATTCAGGACTGCTCACTCCACTGAGACGGCCCTCCTCACAGTGACCGAGTCCCTGCGAGACGCCAGAGCCTCGTCCCACTCCTCCGTTCTCATTCTCCTCGACCTCTCTGCTGCATTCGACACAGTCAACCACCAAATCCTCCTCTCCACTCTGGCTGAACTTGGCATAACTGACTCTGCTCTCGCCTGGTTTACATCATACCTGACAAACCGCACCTTCCAGGTCACATGGAATGGCTCTATGTCCAAACCCTGCTCTCTGGACACGGGCGTCCCTCAAGGCTCAGTATTAGGACCGCTTCTGTTCTCACTATACACCAGATCACTAGGTTCTGTTATCACATCGCATGGATTCTCCTACCATTGCTACGCAGATGACACCCAGCTGTTCCTCTCTTTTCCCCCGTCCTCTGACGCTCACATTGCAACTCGCATCTCAAACTGTCTGGCTGACATCTCTGTCTGGACAACTGCACATCACCTCAAGCTCAACCTGAACAAAACCGAACTCCTCTTCATCCCAGGGAAAGACTGCCCTCGCATGGACCTGTCGGTCACTGTCGAGGGCATCACAGTATTACCTTCCTCAACTGCGAGGAACCTGGGTGTAATCCTCGATGACCAACTATCCTGCACCCCCAACATCACTGCTGTGGCCCGATCCTGCAGATTCGCCCTCTACAATATCCGCAGGATTCGGACCCTCCTCACAAAGGATGCAACGCAGCTCTTGGTCCAAGCACTGGTCATCTCCCGCCTTGACTACTGCAACTCTCTCCTGGCCGGACTCCCGGCCTCTGCGATTAAACCATTACAGCGTATCCAGAATGCCGCAGCACGCCTTATCTTCAATCTACCCAAGTTCTCCCACGTGACCCCCCTCCTCCGTGACCTCCACTGGCTCCCTGTTGCAGCACGCATCCAATTCAAGACGATGACACTGGCCTTCAGGGCCATCAATGGAACGGCACCCTTCTACCTTCAAACACTGGTCAAACCTCATGCCCCGAAGCGAGCACTTCGCTCTTCTACTTCAGCTGGCCGGCTGGTACCACCATCGCTGAAATCAAGCAAATGTCGCTCAGCAAAGTCCAGACTCTTCTCTGTTCTGGCGCCTCAGTGGTGGAACGAACTCCCAACCAATGTCAGGACAGCACCTGTTCAGACTTCACCTTGACTCTACATAGCATGACCCACTAGCACCCTCCCTCGACAACCCCCCCTCCCCCAAAAAAAAAAAAAAAAAAAAAACACCTTACCTATAGCACTCTGATCTTAGCACTGTTGCTCTTGAAGTACTACTTTACTCAGATGAGGACCTAACACTTGTTCTATTTTTAGCTCTTACTTTATCGGCAATGATACGTCGTGGTTTCTTTGTTTCCTTCTTTTGACAAATGTACTTATTGTAAGTCGCTTTGGACAAAAGCGTCTGCTAAATGACCTAAATGTAAATGTAATGTAAATGTATTATGTGACATGTTGAACAAATTTGTGTTTGCGTACATCGATGACATTCTCATTTTTTCACAGTCTTTGGAGGACCATGTTCAGCACGTCAAGATCGTGTTACAGAGGCTCTTGGAGAACAGGCTGTACGTGAAGGCTGAGAAATGCGATTTTCATGTTTCCTCCGTGCAGTTTCTGGGCTTTGTGGTGGAGAGGGGCCAGATCCGAACTGACCCAGCCAAGGTACAGGCAGTGGCCAACTGGCCCATTCCCGCATCCCGGAAGCAGTTACAGAGGTTTCTGGGATTCGCTAACTTTTACCGCAGGTTCATCAGGGGCTATAGTTCTGTCGCCTCCCCTCTAACCAAGTTGACCTCTGTTAAGACTCCCTTTTTGTGGTCCCCTGCAGCAGAAGCTGCCTTCAGTAAATTGAAGATGTTGTTTTCCTCTGCTCCTGTGCTCATACACCCAGATCACTCCGCTCAGTTTGTGGTGGAGGTCGACGCCTCGGAGCGGTCCTCTCTCAACGATCCACCTCGGACCAGAAGCTGCATCCCTGTGCCTACTTCTCCCGCCGACTTTCTTCTGCTGAGAGAAATTATGACGTTGGTAACCGTGAGCTTCTGGCAGTCATTCTGGCTCTTCAGGAGTGGAGACACCTGCTGGAAGGAACTACTTTTCCTTTTGTTGTTTGGACGGACCATAACAACCTCTCTTATCTCCGCTCTGCTCGCAGGTTGAACCCTCGCCAGGCCCGGTGGGCCTTGTTCCTGGGCCGGTTTAATTTCACCCTCACCTACCGGCCTGGGTCCAAGAACACCAAGCCGGATGCCCTGTCCCGCCAGTTTGACTCTCTGGAGAAGAAGCCGAGTGGGGAGACCATCTTACCCTCGACGTGTGTGGTTGGAGCTGCCAGGTGGGAGGTCGAAAGGTTGGTCCAGGAGGCTAGGGAGGACCGTCCGGATCCTGAGTGCTATCCACCAGGACGGTTGTTTGTGCCTGCGCCCGTCCGGGGTCCAGTGCTTCAGTGGGGACACGCCTCCAAGGTGGCTTGCCACCCCGGTTTCCACCGCACTCTGACCCTTTTACAGCAGCGTTTTTGGTGGCCCTCCATGTCCGCTGACACTAAGAGGTTCGTCGCCGCCTGCTCCATCTGTGCCCGCAGTAAGGCCTCTCACCGCCCGCCCGCTGGACTTCTCCGTCCTCTCCCCATCCCGCACAGACCTTGGTCCCACATTGCGGTGGATTTCGTCACTGGCCTGCCCCCGTCCGAAGGTAACTCTGCCATATTGACTGTTGTGGATCGATTTTCTAAAGCGGTGCACTTTGTTCCTCTACCCAAGCTCCCCTCAGCCCTGGAGACTGCCAACCTGCTGGTCCTACACGTGTTCCGGCTGCACGGCATTCCCCAGGATATTGTCTCGGACCGTGGACCCCAGTTCTCGTCGCAGGTTTGGCGAGCCTTTTGCCGAGCGATGGGGGCTTCGGCCAGCCTCTCCTTGGGATACCATCCACAGACCAACGGCCAGACGGAGCGGGCTAACCAGGACCTTGAGACGGCTCTTCGTTGTGTTACCGCCCGCCACCCGGCCTCCTGGTCCACCCACCTCCCCTGGGTGGAATATGCCCACAACTCCCTGGTCTGCTCCGCCACAGGTGTGTCTCCTTTTATGGCAGCTAACGGTTTCCAGCCTCCATTATTTCCCTCTCAGGAGACGGAGTCGGCGGTTCCCTCGGTGCAGGGTCATCTCCGGCGCGCCCGCCGGGTCTGGCGGGAGACTCGGGCAGCCCTTTCCCGCACGGCGGCTCGGAACAAGAGGCTGGCGGACCTCCACCGGGCTCCTGCACCTGTCTACCAGCCCGGACAAAGGGTTTGGTTATCTTCTCGGGATCTCCCGCTGCAGACTGAATCCCGGAAACTAGCGCCCAGATACATCGGACCCTTTGAGGTCGACCGGGTGATTAATCCCGCGGTGGTGAGACTGAAGCTTCCACCTGCCTTGAAGGTGCACCCTTCTTTCCATGTCTCTCTCCTGAAGCCAGTAGTCACCAGCCCTCTGTCCCCTCCGGCCGAGACCCCTCCACCCCCCCGGATTATCGATGACCATCCTGTCTACACTGTCCGGCGGCTGTTGGATGTACGGAGGCGGGGTCGTGGTTACCAGTATCTGGTGGACTGGGAGGGATATGGTCCGGAGGAGCGCTCCTGGGTTAAGCGTTCTCTCATCCTGGACCCTACTCTGCTTGTTGACTTTTACTCTCTGTTCCCTGGGAAGCCTGGTAGACCGCCAGGTGGCGTTCCTTGAGGTGGGGGGTACTGTGAGGGTTGTTTGTGTGTGTGCCTGCTGTTTCTCCTTCCCCGCCTCTTTTTCTCCCCTACAGGGTGCAGCAGGCGGGGCTGACGAGGCACACCGGTTCTCAATCTCTCATCACCGCTTCACATATAACCTCTGGCTCACCCACTACTACTCTGCCAGATAATTCCGTCTCATCGGTAGAGCTGACACTTCCCGCTTTTCGTAGCAGCATCTCAGTGGTTATTCCTTCGTGAGTTTGACGTGCTCCTTTTTCTTGTTTTCAGTTTGTTCTCCCTCGCCTGCCTGCCTCGGTTGAGATTCCTGAGTTTCGTTTTTTCGCCTTGGTGCCTGAGACTTTTGGTTGGTCCAGAGGACGCCGCGCTGTCGGACCAACGGCCTATATTTCTGTTCTTGTTTTTTCAACTTTCGCTGTTTAATAAACTGTGTAAACTATACTCAGCCTGCTCATCTGTGCTTCCGGGTCCAACCCCCCTCCAGCCTGCAACATTAATCGCTCTGCAATTCTTGCCCAAGCACCCTGGTGATTTTTATTTTCACTACGCATGTAACACGCGATAACGTTAACCTGGCTTGAATTAGCCTTAACAAGGTGCGGCTGAAATGCGTTAATGGAATGGGTTTAGCAGCAAGTGGAAGTTGGCGTTAATTCTAACCAGGCTTAACCAGGTAAGCGCCGCCTTAATTAGCGAGTTTGATGGAATACCCTTCTGATTCAATTCTGAATTGGTAGTGTGATGTACATTGGCTTTGTAGTTTTGACCTGCTATATATTTTTCCCTGGTAATTCTGACTGCGTTCTCGGATTTCAGTTCCTGCCTTTGTCTGCAAGTTAGCAGAGTGACACTGTGGTGTAACAGTTAGCACTGCTGACTACAGTGCAGATGACAGGGGTTCAACTCACGTGGTTCACGAAGTAGTGCAATGTAGAAATAAAACTTTTGATATAGGTGTAACACAGGCACAAAAATAATTATAATTATGTCCGCAAAATATAAAATGTATGAAAATGTCAGAGAATATTGTTTAGATATGTGATCGGAAGGAAAAACGACATTCAAAATCCTCTCCTGCCGTAAAACTGCTCGAATCACTTTTTATTTCCATATTGATTAGGTTGACGAGGAAAGGACGGCAAATGTTTCCAGAGTTGGTTCAGATTCTGGCAAAAGGTGGAAACAGGTAGGGAGAAACTCAGGGTTTGTTGAAGCAAACCCGCCAGCGGGCAGGTTAGGTTCACAGAGTATGTTGCCCGGGAAACTGACTCAGAGTTATGCTAAACTGGCTTTCTGAAACCGAAATACCAGAGTTTTCCTAATCTCAGGGTTACCTAACTCAGGGATTTCACATAACTTGCTTTCTGAAAAGGGCCCCTGGTCTGTCCCACGGTCACATCGTCAGGTGCACGTGGACTCGCTCACGGACACGCTTGCGGACTCTTTAAGCCCTTTATGCCCACTTTCCATAAGTCAGCATCCATTGCTGACTTTACTTGAGGGAATTACCCACAGTTCAAAGCATTGCAACGTGTAACACAGGGTTATCAGGGGAAGCCCGGAAGAATAAAAAAAAAAAAAAGGCAAACAAAGAAGACAGGAACATGTGTGGAATATTATATTAACACAAAGATTAAAGGTCCCGTATTATGAAAAACAGGGTTAAACTGGTCCTCCCTGAGCCTGTCAACTCCCAAAATGAGGAAAACAACCCTCATAGCAGTGAAATTTGGCCCAGATTTGGCATGAAGCTGGCACAGGTGGCATTTAGTCGGCACTGGCATAAGGCATGTAAACCAAACGTGGCCCAAGTGTGGCAAAGGTGGCACTGTCTTGACTCTGGCAGACAAGATGTCGGCCAGTTGTTGAGTGTAGTATTCAGCCCACATATTAAATCAGAACGCTGGGCCATAATGTGAGGGTGGACTCAACCATCCTTAAAATGAAGTTTGAGATATTTTTGAGTGAGTTGTTGGGGTCTGGGGTATAATTGGCTAACTATTTTTGATTTTGCCATTATATTTAACCTCAAAAACTATATACCTTGCCCTACCCTTGGTGTCATTATTTTCAGCACAACCTCCTATGTGTGACTGTACAGTTATTTTTTCATTTTAACACAATGGACCTAAAATCACAAAAACACATAAAATCAGAGAAGGAAAAAGTTAGATTTTTTTACTGTGAAAACCAGAAAAACATTTTTATTAATGAAGAGCTGCTCCACATTCAGCAGTCTCCTCATTGACTCACAAAACAAAACAAAAACAAATACACCAAAAACTACATAACACACTAACTATAGAGTGGCAAAGCCCCGCCCCTTCTGCTAGAGAGAGAGAAAGAGCGAGAGTGAAACATGCCACTTAACATATTGAACAAAAAAGAGCACGCGAGAGAGCACGAGAGAGAGCGCGAGAGAGTGCGAGAGAGCGCGAGAGTCACCGGAAACACAATCCCGTCTCTGGCTGTCGAGTGAGTCTGCCTGCCGGCATTGTTGACGGCGCCCACGCACGCCGGTGAGGCATCCAACAAAGACGTGGTGAGTGAAATGCATCTATTTTATGTTTCCGATAATGTTTGTTTTTGAGACAAAGATAATTTCTGAGTCTAGCTTTAATATTATCAAGGCGCTAACGTCTAGCTTGAATGTTATCAAGGCGCTAATGTCTAGCTATGTGGCTAACGATTAGCGTTAGTGATAAGCAGTTGGTTATGCAGTCTTTGAAAGCTCAGGTCATATAAACTTATTGAATGGATGAACTGTGTGATATTAGCTGCAGGATCCTAGATTCACACTGATTTATTTCAATGTGAAAACTTTCACAATGTTGCTGTAGCGTGTTGCAGTGCCTCTGTTTCAATGAAGTATTTATATTAATAATTTTCAAGCAAACGTGTTTACACAGTACTATGTTGTTTTTTTAACTGTTTTTTTTAACTGTTTGAGGTCTGAACAGCCATGTACAGTATTACTGAAAATATCAGTTTTTTCTGCTTTGCTTTAACTCCCTCAAGCTGTCGATCACACTGACCATTCAAAAGAAAATGGTTGTATGCCATTTCGATTGTTGTTTTTTAATCTGTGATGCGCAACATTTGAAAATAGTCTAATTTTGAATGAAATTATTCAATTGTTTTTAGACGCAAGAAAATTTGATTCCCTGGAGAGGAAGATGATGACGATGAGAATGATGAGATGAAAGGCATCAGGAACTTGACAGTCAAGAAAGGGGTAAGAAGCATCAATCCCTATTTAAATGATAATCTATTTTGGTACAACAGATAGATAGATCTGATGATTTTTTTAACTGTTTTGTTTTATCATTGTTTTTGTTGATTTTGGTTTGCTGTATTTTAATTATTCCAGTTGTTTTGCATGTTTATTAGGGCCCGAGCGCCGACAACGTCGGGCTGCGAAGCCCTATTGTTATTTGAATGTTTATTATTCTTTCACGCCTTCGACCTGCGTTTTGGGGTTCTGAGCATAAAAAAAAAATAACCAAAATTGGAGTGTCTATAGGGCCTGGTGAAAAATTGAAGAATTTGGCATCTTCGCATTCGTTCATGAAAAAGTTGCTCGCTAGCGCCACCCAGAGTGGAGAATGATTGACATGACATTTTGCAAACATGTGCAGACAAGTCTCCTCTACAAACAATCCTCTTGAAGTACCAAAGTCCGCCTACCGAAATCTTCCGCCATCTTGGATTTTATGAAAAAAAAGAAGTTGCGCATTTCTCGGACATCGTTGATCAGATTTGGACGAAATTCGGTAAACATACTTTTTAGACCTAGCTGGGGGTATGTTTTGAAAATGTTTTGAAAATATGCATTTAATCAGGAGATATCGGCCAATGAACATTAGAGGGTTGGGCTACCAAAATGCAATTAGCATAACTCTTTAACCTTTGCCCCAAAAATTACGAAACTTGAAACCTATGTTGCCATAGCTTCATAGAACATGCCTATCAAGTTTCTTTAAAAATCGACTAATGTTTGCCACTGCCAAAAAATCCAGAATATTAGCATTTTTGGCCGTTTTTGCCTGTTTTTGTCCATTCACAGGGGTCGTACAAAATCAAAAACTGACTATACCGTTGATCCGATCGATACCAAAATTTGATGGTGGTTGGAAAGGCCTTAAGGACAAAAAGTTAGTCAAAGATGTCCAGAATATTCAGGGGCGTGGCCACGACGGCACCTTGACTGCGCTACTATTTTCAACCTTCGCCATTGGCATTAAAACTGTTATAACTTCACCGTTCCTACTCCAATCTGCTTTAAAATCTTCATGCTTGTTAAGAGTCACGACCTGAACACAACTGCACTGCAATTTTAACTCACAGGTAGAGCGCCACCTAATGGCGACATGAAATGTGACTGATTTTATGCCCTTTTTCTGAGCAACAGCCCCCCCTCTAGTTAGGGCGTACACGCATGAATTATTTTTTCCTAGATAGCCCAAGTGGTGATGTACAAAAAAGCCTCTGGGACCCACTGCCTAAAGTCATCATAAAGTAGGTAAAAAAAATGTTTTTAGCCAAGTGTGTAATTCAGCCAGGTTTTCACTCAATCCACACTCAGGACACATAGGGGGGAGAGACACATGGGGCCAGCAACCACCAGGGGGAGTCAGAGATCTATCAGTGACACATGGAGAACTGTGAATCTCACATGCAGCTGCAGTCTGCTTCACACCAGATCAACAGTCATGCCACTTTTAATTCCTTTTTTTTAATTCCTCTCATTTCAGCCTGGACACAAAGGGAGGAGGAGAGATGGCACACATCGCCACATGCATCTCACACAGCTGTCAGTTGAACTCTGCCATAAACATTATAACTTCAGTGTTTGTTCTCTGATCTGCTCCAAACTTTCCACACTTGATAAGAGTTCCTTCCTGAACACATCTGCATTTTGATATTCACTCACAGTCAGAGCGCCACCTACTGGCGACAGGAAATGTCATTGATTTTGTGACTTTTTCCAAGTAAAAGCCACACCTGATTTTTTTTTATAACTTATTCCTCTCATTTCAGCCTGCAAGGAGGACACAGGGGGAGGAGGAAAGGTCACACTAGGGGGAGGAGGAGAGATGTCAGGAAGGATTGAACATGTGTGTATGTGACAGACAGATGGCTTTGAATGTCAATCGCTTGTGTCTAAACTTGCGCCACAAGGAGGTGACCGCTGCACGGGTAGGCGGCTGCCACGCGTGTGAATGCAGGCATTCCACGGCCGCACGTGACAGACGGATGCCTTTCGGTGTCGATCGCTTGTGTCTCGACTTGCACCACGAGAGGCGGCCGCGCCAAGGGCACTCCACGACCACCTAAGAGCGAGGGCCCATCACAACACTGCTATGCAGTTTTAATTTTTTTTTCTTTTCACCTTGGTTTTATTGTATGCTTTTATTTTTAAATGGTATTTGTGTGTGTTGATGCTGTTTTTTTACTCCCGCCACTGGATCCCGCTCCTGGTTCATGCACTGACGTGCTCATAAAAGGAGTCCTGGTTCATGGACTAGTATTTAAATGTGCGGAGTCCTGGTTCATGGACTAGTATTTAAATGTGCGGAGTCCTGGTTCATGAAATGACAGTATTTAAATGTACAAAGTCCTGGTTCATGTACTGACAGTATTTAAATCTGCAGTGTCCTGGTTCATAAACTAGTATCTAAATGTGTAGAGTCCTGGTTCATGTACTGACAGTATTTAAATGTGAAGAGTCCTGGTTCATGGGTTCAATCTTAAAAATGCATGTGTACTGCGTGTGATGGGTTTGAAAATAAATAAACATTTGTACTCGTACTTGTTGAAGCTTTTTTTTTCAAATGTGGATCGAATATGAAATCGAATATGGCACATAAATTAAGTGGCTGAGTTAAGGTTTAATTAAGGCTGATATCAGGAACCACATCTGAAAATGGCTTGGCCCAGAATAGGGCCAATTCTGGTTGTACAGTTTGGCTGAGTTACGGGCCTTATGTAGCCCACGTTTTGGATGCCGGATGTGGGCCACTAAAGGACCGTAATTCATTACTGTATGTGGGCCGATTGCAAGCGGGTTGTGTGGCCCATCACTGGGCCAGACCAGTTTTGCTATGTGGGAAGCAACCCCTGCATGGTCTCTGAGGCCCACCCACTGGTACAACGGCACTCCTACAGGCTGTTCAGATTCAGCTTCTGTTGTTACGTAACAAAGGGAGTCATTTGCATAGGCCGAACTCCTCTGATGATAGGAGATATCTGAGAGGGGGCGTTCATCACCGAGATGAAGTTCAGTGTGTCCTGTGGTGAGACAGTAGTGAGATAGCAGTGTTTCACAATGTCGTAGCTCACAGCTAGACACGCAAATTTCTCTGTTCTTGATTGTACAAATCAAAGTAAGTGCTTATATTCTGTCCTAACTACAGAAGAACAGAAGAGACGGTGGTTGCATTTAATTTTTAACGTCAATGTGACAAGTTAGCTTGTATGTGTGTGCTAACCACTTCACACCGGACTGCTTCAGTAACGAGGGTCAGTACAAAGCTGGCTTTGCCTCAACACTGACCCTCGTAAAAGGATCTGTCCCAACGATACGGGACTGTTGGGACCTCACCGTGAGGACTACACAATGCGGCCTACAAAAGCCTTCACATGCGGTCAGGACAAAGGAACAAAGGAGATAAAAAACTACAACCGCCATGTTGGTTTCACTTCACACCTAGGTGCGAAGTGCAACGTCACACAACTGGTGTGCTATTGGCTGACAACCACAGGTACCCCAGGGGGGCCCCGGAAGCAGCCGTAAGCTATATAAACTGGCGCCGCCTTAAGAACTCTCTCTTCCATCGCAACACCATGTTGCAACAGGAGGTGGAATCGTCCACCGCAGCACACCGCTGCAACAGGAGATGAACTTTTAACGTCTGCAGCCTCTCCTTTGTCCTGGGCCACAGTCTTTTCCCAAACTCGCTGGACGAGCGACAGACTGTTTTCCCCCATTTTCCGCGACTCGCCTTTTTCTTTTACTCGTTTTTGGATCCTGAGAGATCGCCACAACCGCGCGATCCTTTTGTTTGCCTGCAAAAGAGGAACACAACCGGTTCCTGCATTCCAGCTACCAGCTCCTGTCTGAAGTCAGCTGACTAAATCGCCAAGCCGCGATTATATTGTTGTCCGCGGAAGGAAGAAACATGAACTGTTTTCTTTATTCGAGTATGAGAGGGATATAGCCCCGCTCTCGTCTGGACTCAGCCGACTACACGAACTACGCGGCCGAGTTAAGGAATGCCGCCATCGCCGGGAACGGACTCACAGGCTACACATCAACACCGTAAGAGGCTATCAGTCTGGGCAGAGACATAAGTTTGATAGTGTAGGATATGCTTGTAATTCTTGTTAACGTGTTTTAAGTTTTGATCACTGACCACCGAGCCTGTTGCTTTCTGTGTTGTTGTATTTCAATGCTGATTGTGCACCCATGCTGCTGGGTTTCATTTCGGTAACAGTGTGTGTCCAACCTCGGACACATTCACAAGCTCAGTAAGTGATCTACCACCAGTTAAAAGACCAGGGTCCCGCCGAACGAACG
Source organism: Chelidonichthys spinosus (assembly GCA_029853015.1). Taxonomy (NCBI): domain Eukaryota; kingdom Metazoa; phylum Chordata; class Actinopteri; order Perciformes; family Triglidae; genus Chelidonichthys; species Chelidonichthys spinosus. The sequence continues at coordinate 27,353,182 of CM056829.1, read as the reverse complement.
CCAGTTCATTAACAAGCTCCCGTGTGATGGTAATCGCTTACTGATCCTTCGTGTATTACGCGCGCATTCTCTCTCTCTTTGTTCAGGCTAACACACAGAGAGAGAGAATGCGCGCTAACACACATGTGCACACACACACATACACCGCCCCCACACGTATCCTACGCCAGCTGTTTCCGTCTCCGGATGCTAAGGACATAGCTCCATCTGGTGGCTGTACCCGGCCAGCTCTCGCTCTCTCTCTCCCTCTCTCGTGATTCTATCTGACGTCAGTGGCTCTGCCCCTGAATGCTGTGAGGAAAAGCTCCATCTGGTGGTCGCGCCCGGCCATCTCTCTCTCTCTCTCTCTCTCTCTCTCTCTCTCTCACTCCACACACACGCACGCACGCACAGGTAATAAGGCTCATTCACGCGCGCCCGGGTGATAGCGGCACGTTTTCTGCGCCTCAGAATATCGCTTGCGCATTCTCTCTCTCTTTGTTTGTGTCCCGCTAACACACACACACACACACATACACGCCGCACACACTTGTCCTAAGCCAGCTGTTCCCGGCAGACGCTAGGGACATAGCTACATCTGGTGGCTACATACGGCTATCTCTCTCTCTCTCTCTCTCTCTCTCGCTACTCCATCGGACGTCAGTGGCTCCGCCCCTGAACCCTGCGAGGAATAGCTCCACCTCTCTCTCTCTCGCTACCCCATCGGACATCAGTGGCTCCGCCCCTGAACGCTGCGAGGAATAGCCCCATCTGGTGGCCGCACATAGCCATCTCTCCCTCTCTCGCTCTCTCTCTCTACACGCACACAGCACACACACACACTCCACGTGTGTCTCTCCCTTTGTTCAGCTTAGCTTTGTGTGTTAGGTAGTTAGGTAATAAGGCTTTGTTAATTGCAGTGTTATTGATTGTGATCATTATTACTGATTTTAATAATTGGTCGCGCCCGGCCATCTCTCTCTCTCTCTCTCTCTCTCTCTCTCTCTCTCTCTCTCTCTCTCTCACTCCACACACACGCACGCACGCACAGGTAATAAGGCTTTGTTAATTGCAGTGTTATTGATTGTGATCATTATTACTGATTTTAATAATTGGTCGCGCCCGGCCATCTCTCTCTCTCTCTCTCTCTCTCTCTCTCTCTCTCTCTCTCTCTCTCTCTCACTCCACACACACGCACGCACGCACAGGTAATAAGGCTTTGTTAATTGCAGTGTTATTGATTGTGATAATTATTACTAATTTTAATAAATCTTATTATATTATAACTAGCGGTCTCTTGTGCTTCTTGTGTATATGTCACTGGATAACAACAGGTTGTGAAGGCTAGTGTTCGAATTTCACGCCATTTTAATTGTTCAATTGTTTTTATACTTCTATGCCAATGATCACGATGATTGGCATGTGAGTGTAAAACCTTTATATTGAGACTGAATACAGTTTTTGGTTATCTTTTCCCTGATCCCAGGGTGGTGCCCCATTTATTCATGATTATATCATAATAATATATTAAATATAATTATTATCGATACTCATATTGACATTAATAATAAGCTCATGTTGGGACCTAACCGTTAGGACTACACAATGCGGCCTACAAAAGCCTACACAGGACAAAGGAACAAAGGAGATTAAAAACTACACCGCCATTTTAGTTTCACTTCTCACCCAGGTGAGAGATGTGACGTCACACAACTCGTGCCCTATTGGCTGACAACTACCCCAGGGGGTCCCCGGCAGCAGCCGTGAGCTTTATAAACCGAAGCCGCCTGAAGAACGCTCTCTTACGCTCTTACTCTCTTACTCTCTGGCTCCCACTCTTACCCGGGCGCTGGTTCCAGCGCTTCCATCGCAACACCACGTTGCCACGGGAGGCGACCCCTCCACCAACAGGAGGTGGACACGGCCCCGCAGCGCACCGCTGCAACAAGAGGAACCAAGCCGGTTCCTGCCGTCCAGCTACCAGACGCTGTCTGGAGTAAGCTGACTAAATCGCCAAGCCGCGATTATATCGCCGTCCGTGGAAGAAAGAAACACGGACTGTTTTCTTTATTCGAGTTTGATCAACGAGAGGAAACCCGCTCCGCTCTCGCCTGGACTAAGCCGACTCGTCACGTCTCCCGCTGACGCCGGGACCACGAATTACCGTCGCAAACGCCAGGACGGATTCGCAAACTACGCAACGACACCAGTAAGAGGCTATCAGTCTGGGCAGAGACATAAGTGATAGTGTAGGATATGCTTGTAATTCTTGTTAATGTGTTTTACGTTCTGATCGTGGACCGCCGAGTCCGTTTGTTCATGTGCTGCTGTATTTGAATACTGATCGTGTACCCACGCAGCTGGGTTGGTTTCTGTAAGTGTTTTCGACTAACCTCCGCCATATTCGCGAGCTCAGAAAGCCTCTACTATCAGTTAAAAGACCGGTCTCGCGGAATAAACGCCAGTTCATTCACGCGCGCCCGGGTGATAGCGGCACGTTTTCTGCGCCTCAGAATATCGCTTGCGCATTCTCTCTCTCTTTGTTTGTGTCCCGCTAACACACACACACACACACATACACGCCGCACACACTTGTCCTAAGCCAGCTGTTCCCGGCAGACGCTAGGGACATAGCTACATCTGGTGGCTACATACGGCTATCTCTCTCTCTCTCTCTCTCTCTCTCGCTACTCCATCGGACGTCAGTGGCTCCGCCCCTGAACCCTGCGAGGAATAGCTCCACCTCTCTCTCTCTCGCTACCCCATCGGACATCAGTGGCTCCGCCCCTGAACGCTGCGAGGAATAGCCCCATCTGGTGGCCGCACATAGCCATCTCTCCCTCTCTCACTCTCTCTCTCTACACGCACACAGCACACACACGCACATGCACACGCACACACATACGCACACACACACACTCCACGTGTGTCTCCTCCTTTGTTTAGCTTAGCTTTGTGTGTTAGGTAGTTAGGTAATAAGGCTTTGTTAATTGCAGTGTTATTGATTGTGATCATTATTACTGATTTTAATAAATCTTATTATATTATAACTAGCGGTCTCTTGTGCTTGTTGTGTATATGTCACTGGATAACAGCAGGTTGTGAAGGCTAGTGCTTGAATTTCACGCCCTTCTTAATCGTTAGATTGTTCTTATGCTTCCATGCCAATGATCACGATGATTGGCATGTGAGTATAAAACCTTTATATTGAGACTGAATACAGTTTTAGGTTATCTTTTCCCTGATCCCAGGGTGGTGCCCCATTTATTCATAATTATATCATGATGATATATTAAATATAATTATTAATACCGATAATCATATCGATATTGATAGTTAACTGTTGATAACCAAATCTGCTCCTGCTACATCCCCAACAGGACCCAGCAACTTGACCTGAGCCACATAGGCAAGCCATAGCGATACATCCAGGTAAACATTGGCGCATGCTACCGCTAGCGTAATCGACATAAGGTGCAGTCGAATAGTCAAAAAATAAGGTCCTAAGTCCTATTCCTAACTCCTATTCCTTGACCTCTGGGGAAAACGTCACGGGGTTAAGGAAAGGCGATAGGAGAACTCAAAAGGATTTAGGAAAAGTCTACCGCGGTGCTCAGAGAATCCGACCGGACTTTCACTAAGCTATGTCATTATAAAACGCGGCCGCTGATGATTGACAGCTGATGATCGGCACCGGCGATTGACGTGTGTCTGCGCTGAAGAAACTACAATAATGAACTACAAAAAGCACGTCCACTTCTCCCCATGTTGGTTTTATTAACAGCTGGTTCACTGACCGGCTTCAGGTCCAGCAGCTCCTCCTTCCTGATTGACCGGTTGCTTTATTTACGTTTCATTTGTGGTTTTAGTTTTGTTTTTGTCAAGTTTGTAACATCCATCCATCCATCCATTGTCTACCGCTTATCCTGTATTCACGGTCACGGGGGGGCTGGAGCCGATCCCAGCTGTCATTGGGCGAAGGCAGGTGTCACACCTCTACCTCAGGTATGGGTAGTGTAGGGCCTTGGAGCCGGGTTGACATTAAATAGATAGCAAGACACGCTGAAGTTTTACAAAGTTTATTCACCCAAGTGGTTTAACGTGCACAATGACAGAAGAGACCAACACATTCTGTAAAAAGAGAGACAACTATAAATAATCACAATTAAACACATTGAATGTATTAATTGAAATAAGGAGTTAGAATCAACAAACTCAAATAAATTAACTATGGCAAAACAAGCAAATTAACTTAACACAGGGTATCTGCAGGTTTCAGCAAGTCAAATTTAAGACTTTTTAAGACCTTTTTAATACCACTTTGAATGAAATTTAAGACCTATAACCCGCGATGGTGGGGGGGATCCCGCTGTATTACAACCCAAGCATAGCATGTGTGTCACTCAATGAGACTCATTCAAGTTTACTTTTTGTCTGTTTATTGAAGTTCAGAGAGCACTGAGTATCACTTTATGTTCAGAACATAAAGTGATACTCAGTGCTCCCTGGTTCAAAAACTGTAAGTACATGCAGTTTAACAGCATGTTTCCGACCAAGAAGTATACAAAATAATATACAAAAATATAAAATATACAAACAAATTTATTACATTGAGTCAAACAGCAGTGTGCTCTGTGGTTCACAAAATACCAAGTGCAGCTGCAAACCTCTAACAAAAAAATAATAATGGACCTAATGCACACACACACACGTTATGAGCCTCAGGTGAGCCTCAGTTCTGTGGCCTTAATCCCCAGTTCTTCCTCTATGCTTTTCAGCTCACTTAATTTTTCCTTGCATCTCTTACTGAGTTTGATTTTGTAATGAGCTGAGCCATCAAGGTGCCGGACTTACTCTCAGATTGCTCGGCAAACAGGTCAGCATCTTTCTCCAGAGAGCCACATACCTCCAGGAGAGTTTTCTTTTTCTTTTTAAGCTCAGCGATGTGTTCTTCTGCAGCTTTCCTCTTCTGCCCTTGTGCAGCGCCTTGGCTCTTCCTCTTTTCCAGGGCAAGGTGTTCTCTATATTTTGACCTGGCTGATCCCACCGAGGTCAGCAGCTCCTTGGTGAGAGGGACATTGGTAACCCCCCCCAACAAACGGCAACGTAGTCACATACCAGTCGCTGGGCAATGACAGCGTCCTCCTTAAGGTTTACAGTCTCCACCTCCTTATTAATCGAGAAGCCTCTCTCGACCGTTGCCTGCCCATGGGATAAGAGTAGGATCTTCTGACAGAAACCCCAAAGCTCAGGGTAGGGTTGGCTGAGAAAGCCATGCAGAAACACATCAAGCCTGGTTTCTATGGGCCGGAAGGACAAAAACTGCTCACTTTTAGCCTCGACAGACAGGAAGTTCCCAAACTGTTGGATAATCACATCACCTGTAATAAAACAGATGAAAGGAAATATTTGAAATCTTATTTAGATGATTAATTATGATATAAGCAGATGGTCTTATGTCCAATTGTTCCTTATAATCAGGAACAACATTAAAACTATTCAATGAACTATTCATACCAGCAGAGACACATCTGGACAACTGCTTGTCTTGCAGGAATTTCTGCACTACACTTCTCATTCTTCCCTGGCACCAGTCTGGGTCGGAGTACATGGCTGTGGGGTCCAGGCATGCCACCTGTCTCACAATAGGGTTATTCAGGGGGCTCTTGTCCTGGACTTTCTTTAGGATATTTGACATACCCTTCATGCAGTCCTTCCTAAACTCTAGGGCAGTGAGCTCTCCTATGCTTTTCTTTCCCTGGAGGTCCTGACAGATGGGTAATGTGTTGTAAATACAGCTGAATGTAAGTTAGTTAGTAATAAGTAATACATCTAAATGACCTTCAGGGCTGCCTCTGCACCCAAGCCTATGTCAACTTCCTTCAAGTTGACCCAGATCTTTTGGTCAGCGACATCCAGTCTCACCAGCTGCAGTGGAGTGATGTTTTGGAGATGCTCCCTCTTAACAAAACGCCTAAGCATACTAAGGGTAAAAGGAATTGTTATATAGAGGGGTAGGTACCTTGATAACCACATTTACCATGATAAACATTTCTATATTAGTTATTATACACATGCCCGCACACAGACAGTATGCCCACACACGCTCAACTTGTTTTGCTTTTCATGTTGATTCTTCATTATTAATTTGATTACCTTGAACAACTCCACCAAGTCCTTGCAAAGGAATGGCATGACTGGTGCGTCAGTCTGATACTTAGTCAGAAAGGGAGTGAAGGTCCTTGAGATGGCCATGAAGAATTGTAGTTTAGGCAAGATGAGTGGATCTTGCTTGGCTGCTTCTATGGTGTCAAATGAGGCTGTTCCAGGGTTTGGAACCTTCTTTGTCCTCACTGCATCCACGTATGTCACCAGTGAAGGCCATACCTTTAATATTTCATCATGTATACGTATTATTTCATAATGCACGTCTATTTTATCATATTGTGTAGCACCTTGTAATTATGTTTTGATAAGTGCTATAATATAAATAAAGTTTCATTACTATTACCTCTATGGCCCTTTCCACAACTGGCAGGTTTTCAATCCACCGATGCCCACAGAATGGTAGCGGGAAGACTGAGGATTTGGTGAGGGCAATGAAGTCATCCCTCCTTGCTGGTGTGTTATGAAAAAGGTAGTGCATCCCCCTCAACACCTTGGTGGAAGAGAGAGGAATGATGAGTTAACCGTCATCTCTGATGGAGAATGACTTTTACCCATCCATGCACACACTGATAGCACTGGTGGGACTTCTTCACTAAAATTGTTTAAAGGAGCAATATATTGCAGGCCCATTCCCCCTGTCATATCAGACTGTAAAACCAGCACCGCCCATTAGACCACACACAGTGACGGTGATATATTTTTCCTCACAGGGGCAACTTAAGTCAAGGAAGGCAAATGGGCTGTTGCCCGGGTAACCAAAGCAACATCCTGAGCAAATCCCTCGACTGAACGTTAATGTTCATTATGTGTAAATAGTATTAAACATCTGTAATAATATTAAATCAAATTCATGCTCTTTTTATATTCTGTCTATTGTCCATGTGTGGGAATATTCCAATTTCCCTTGTGAAACTAATGAAAGATTTCTCTTAGTTATAATTATCTTACCTTCTCCAGTTGCCACATAGAGAATCCACATTTGAATGCGTTATGTAGGGTGTGGAGGCCACAGCTACCCACATTCACCAGCTGGACACCACCATACTGCTCAGCGTGCTCTTGCTGTAGAAGCTCAAAGAATTTCCAATTTACATTGTGTCCATCCATGGAGATAGACACCATGTTCCTCAGATTCAGCTCCTCCACACACTCCTAAGAAAGAAGTTGATTATGATTATAATGACATGATTGCCAATGGTTCAGTGCAATTCAATTTAACATTCTGTCTGCACCCATCCTCAGTTAACATTAACTCTCTCCCTCTTCCATCCATCCACTCCCTTCCCTTATGTCCCCATCTCTGTGCGTCTAAATGATGGGGTAGAAATGACTAGCCTACACAGCATCAATACACACACATGTATGAACTTAACTCCTTTACTCACACACACACACACACACACACACGCTATCATTCCCTATTTTAGGCCTACCATTATACTGAATAGGCCTGCATAATGAATTTGCCCAAATGCATATAAAGTTAAAAATTAATCATTGAAAAAAATGTATATTAGTTACTATGAAGTGGTGCAGTAAATCTCGGGCTGTTGCGTGTCCCATGAATTGCGAGCCCAAGTACCGGGAATGCACTTGATCTCCGACCCAATATCGGACGTGCACGTCAAGTTGCTTGCTTTTAGTGGCGTGGTTCAACGTCTCATCAAACATCAAAACAAAATCAGCCTTGTTGACGCTGCAGATTAGCTCGTTTCGGATGAAAGGCGCTAGTCCGAAGCGAGTTATATACGCCGTTTTGTCCTTTCCAGCAGTAAAGGTGCTCGCAATTCGCGAGTCAGGGAACATCAAACCGAAGAGATCTCCTATCCCCTCATTCGAGTTGTAGGACTGGTGCTTGACCACTGTTTTTAGAATCCACAACACCTCCGCTTTCAGTGTTGGTGTCGCACCAAATGCTACCCTCAGGTCAGTGCTAGCAGCGCGGACCGTTGGCTGCGGCGGTGGCGCCAGGGCAGAGATGCAAAACGTGGAAATGGCTGGGGTCTGTGTGTGGCTCCTGGCAGAGGTTTTGTGTTTTTTGCTCTGCGGCTGACGACAGCCTTAATCCCCATGGTGCCGAGCTTGAAAGTAGTTTTGCACGGAATGCATCTGGGGTCCGTTTCACAAAGCAGGTTTAGTGAAAACCTTGAGTTAGTTAACCCTGAGATGAGGGAAACTCTGGTTTTTCGGTTTCACAAAGCCAGTTCAGCATAAATCTGAGTCAGTTACCCGGGTAACATGCTCCGTGAAACTAACCTGCTCGCTAGCAGGTTTGCTTCAACAAACCCTGAGTTTCTCCCTACATGTCTCCACCTTTTTCCGGAATCTGAACCAACTCTGAAAAAATATGCCGTCCTTTCCAACCTAATCGATACGGAAATAAAAGTGATTCTAGCAGCTTTACGTCGGGAGAGGATTTTGATTACCTTTCCTTTCCATCACATAAGATATTATCTAAACAATATTCTCCGACAGTTTCAACATTTCCTATCGCGGACATAATCCGCAACCAGATTCTTTGCGGAGGTCGTGTTTTTGCGAACGGGAGATTTATGAAATGTTTAAGTACATTCCTGTGTTGAAATACCTGCTTATATTTACTGTTTAATATGTGAAATTTGATTAACATCATATGCCTTAGTCAACGTATTTGCGCAATATTCTTCTGCTTAATTTTCAACTGAAGCCACTTTCTTTCTGTGCCTGGGGGGATTACACCCAATAAAAATAATAATTTATTTGTTGCGCTACTCTGTGAGCTGCAGGAACTGAACCCCTGTCGCCTGCACCATAGGCAGCGTTGCTAACCATTACACCACAGTGTCGTTCTACAAATGTGAAAATAAACACTTATTACCTTTAGATCAATAGACTGTTTCATTCAGTTATACACATTAGATCGGGCAGTAATTGTCTGCCACGCCAACTATCGCTACTTTGCTGCAGTTACGGTGCTCCGCTTTCTCAGGATGAGCTCGTTTTCTACATAAACACTCAGTAATATCTAATGACGCTCTCCCCGTTACCATGGTGAATCGTAGTATCGGAGCTCCATTGATGATGGCTTTGTAGAGTCGGCAGGCACGCGCGTAACTCAAAGTTTACATACTCAGAGTTGAGTGAACTAATTCAAAACCGCTGTTCTGAAACCGAAAACTCAGAGTTTCCCATCTCAGAGTTGTTCAACTCAGAGTTCAGGGTTAGGTTCAGAGTTTGTTGAACCTGCTTTGTGAAACGGGCCCCTGGCCTCTTCTGGGTTGGCAACGGACGCCAGCCAACCTCGGAAACGGACGTCTTCCAGCCAACTGACGTTGAATTTGCACTTACCCATTGTCGCAGACTAGCTAGCAAGCGCGCAGACATCCTTTTATATACGCAGCTAGCAAGAAAGTAGCCTCTCTACATCTCCTTCCGAAAAGTCCAGCGAGAAAAATAAAAAATAAAATAGTCCTGCCCCGACAAATTTAAGACCTCTGAGTTATTTATTTAAGACAAACATATGACATTTGGGATGAATTTAAGACTTTTTAAGACTCCGCGGACACCCTGTAACAGTCATGACTTAATAAACAAACAAACTTCACCTCCTCAGAGACAGTTGTTGCTCCTCAACAGACCAGCAGCATAGAGAGAACCGAGCCTCAGCTCACCCCCTTTTAACCACTTGGCCCCTCCCACTAAACAGGCCAGATCACTGACGGGGGGGGGGACAGGGATTGCAGACAATCCCTGTCTTTAAAAAATTATTGCACAAACACCATAACAACATGACTTTAAATACATAATGTAACCTATAAAGTTATCTTAATGTCTTGTATAGTGTTTCCTTGATATCCTTTGTACTTCCTTAAAGGGATAGTTCGAAATTTTTGACATAAGACCTATTTTCCAAGTGAGCCGGTGTGTTCGAGACGTCTGGAGACGTTTTCAAGAGATTTCATTCAGTTCGTCTAGTTGCTGAGATCGCGTATGCTATGGCTAACGCAAGTCAACGGTTCTTAGTAGATGGGCATTAAAAACAGTCTTGCCCACTCCACAGTGCACCCGGGGCAAATCCATCGTAACGGCAGACTATCGATGTACATATGTGTTGATAGAATGTTTGAAATAAAAACAACCTTGCATTTTTAAGGATTTATGTCTCAGCAGCAGCAGCAGTGTGTCATACTTCCTAGTAGGCTACGGAAGCGGCGGAGTGAAATCACCTAGCGCTTATAAGTTACCGGTTCTATAATAGTTTGTTTACTTGCTGTCATTGCTACAGACACAGAGTAGCCTGCAGTGCTAGTTTCTTCAATCTCACAGAAATGGACACTTTTGGAGAATATACTGAAACTTTTGAGAACTGTGATGAGTTTTTTTCCACCCAAACCCAACCGCGCCTGTACGAGCCGGAATATACAGAGGAAGAATTGTGCGAGAGGGACGCTCAAATGGCAGAACGTGAACGAGCGTCTGTGGAGACAGAGATAGCCCCCGCTGGATCTGAGAACCAGGACCGAATGAACGGGGACTGGTGGTGCCAGTGCAGAAATTGAACACCTGACATTACCGGTACATGAAAGCACACGGGTTAGCAATTTGCGTATAAACTTACAGGCAGTTAGAGTTTGCAGTTAGTGCTAGCCCAGCCAAGAGTGTAGCTTTAGCTAACGTTAGCTAAAGTGATCATCAGCCTTTCAGTAGGCTAACATCATGAAAGGGGCAAGTTTGAGTAGACTACCAACCTGTTCTGTGGCTGTTGCTGCACCTGGAAAGACGGATGGCACCGCATTCGTTGTCAGAAACGTCTTCTCCTTTACCCAGGGGGCAAAATCCCATTTTTTTGGAAAACAGACACGGAGCGTTGTAAAAGGTTTGACACCAGAAATGATATCTAGGACCTTCAAGGAATACGGGTGGACAACCCGGTCAACTAGCTGCTGGAAAGCTACAGGGGGCCAAAACCCATCTATTTGGGTAATTTTCCTGGCGAAATTATGTAAATGCAAATATTTAGGTACTACAATGGAATAAATAGTCATACAACTATAAAATTTGACAGAGTATCATGACACATAGGGGGAGGCATGGAAACAAGATTCTGGGGCTTGTTGCAACTCAATTTTAAGATATCACCCTCAACATCCCAAAAAAGACAAAAAAAAAGTACTGTTCGCCTGACAAATTCTCATGAACATTATTATTTTTCAGCACTTTATGGAGAATATCTATGCCTAACATGTATATACAAAACTTCCTTAATTCATAAGCTTCCATTTGAGTCCAAGATGGCCTTTCTATCTCAAAAGCCTCACTTGCTGTGGCCAACGGTCTTCTCTCTATCCCAAATCGAGAATTGTGCTGAAATAGAATTTCCAGTCAGTGTTCTACCAGATGGGGTTAAGTGCTGTTTCTTCATTTTTTCTTCTATCATTTGTACAAATCAATGCCTCAGTGTTTATGAAAAATATGCAATATTGATCAATGAAGAAACAAAATTCCTGGCAGCAAAACATTTATTTTCATTTAAATGTTCATAAATTGAACATAGAATAACCATCCTCATGGCCAGAACTAGAACATAGGATTGGGATTTAATAGGATTTAATAATAATAGGATTTAAAAAAAAAAAAACATGACATATATATGTCCAAATTACAGCAGGTACAACACGTTTTGGTGTTAGTACCTAGTTTTCTGATTCACTGCTGCTGTCACTGAGCTCCAATGTCACAGTGTTTAATCTGTTGCATCTGGTTGTCAGTCCCTGGCAACGGCACCCTATGTAGCATGGAACTGCCTTCTTTGCACAGGATCAGTTCTTCTGGCAGCCTTTGACACATCCACATGAGATTGTCTTGTTCATTGACACAGGCCGGGCTGGCTTTGTAGAAGGGATAGGAACTGTTTTTCCATTATCCATAGACCATCCAAATTCTGTGCATAAGGGAATATCTGGCTTGGATATGTGTGCACTCTTGTCAATGAGTGTTGCTAGAGCAGCCCTTTTCAGGTGCAGGAGAAATGCATCTTCTGTTGGGGGTAGTAGCTTTAAGAGTGTTGATTTGTTGTTCAGGAACTTGTATGCTCTTAGTTTGCCCAGGTCTGAATCCTCAAAGTGATCTGCTGTGGCTGTATACACAGCTATGGTGAGGTCCCGTGCCTGCTTCAGGACGTCATCTGTTATGGCATCGGTTGAGTTCTCACTAAATTCTTTAAGTGCATGTATGTCCAGAATCATGCTGTTCTTAAACCATGTCTTCTTCCCAGTGAAATATGGGTAACTAGTTGTATCTCTGCCACTCAGACTGTGGACAAATGGCATTGCACAACACTGTGAAGGTCCCAGTGCCACAACCATTTCATGGATAGGCAGGTATGCATTTTGGGCTGTTCTCACCCACAGCTCTGCTAGATCACTTAGATGCGTTGCACCATAGTACACATGGTAATGACGTCAGTGTCATTTGCATGTATGGCAACTCTGTCAACTCCTTCATTCTGGACACTGTAGAGGGTGTGGAGTATGATCCTGGTGTCAGCCTCCTGCTGTGTAGACTCCAGAGCAGGAACATGCATAACAGACCCTTCTGTCAGCACCACACTCTTGGTCTCTTCTTTGAAACCACCACCCAAGTAGAGATGAGTTGGGCCAAGAACAGGCCCCAGTTGCTCATTCTCACACCATTTATCACAGAGGAAGCTCAGAAGATTTGCTTTGTTAGCTGAGACTGCAAAAAACTCATTTGGGTCTGGAGCTGTGAACTGCTCACTGACTTCATACACTTTGGCTGGTTTTGATCGGGCGTATCTCTTCTCCTGCTCAGCTGATTTAAGGCTGGGCCCACTGTACCTGTCACAACAGAAGTGTATGATCTGAGTGCAAGCAGGCACATCATTCAGCAACAAGCTTTTGTATCGCTTAGCAATGGTTCCAAATAGTTCACCTTTTTGAAAAGACCAGTGTCGTATGGCACACATAGCATCAACTACTACTGCTGTCTTTTTGCCATCTTGAAGCAGATTAGGGATGCTGTTCACTTTGGTCTCCTCTTTCAGAATCTATACTAGGCTTGCCTTGGTACCATTTCTCATACTGCCATCTTCCTGGAAGAGGGATGGGGGAAAGTCACTGCACTCATGGTTGCCGATGAAGTCCACAATGTTGAGTTCGCCACCACTAGCAATGATCTGTGTCATGCGCAGAAGGGCAGTAACTTCATTGCTCTTGCCAGATGAAGATGTTTTACCCTCAGACTTCTTTGAGACTTTCGTGTTTTGTGTGTGGAAGGTGTTAAGCTTCACAATAGTTGTCTTCTTCTGATCACTGGACAGTGACTCTGACAGAGCCTTCAAACCAAGTACTTTCACATTTGTCAGGTTGTCCTTGACTGTGGAATCTGCACATTGTCCAGTTGATATGTTGATCAGGCATGGCGTGGCTGTTGGGAATGGGTTGGTCTCTACTGCTGCCATGACCTTGACTACCATCTCTGCATCCCTGGTGACACGACTCCAACCAGATTCATGGTGTGGGCTGGAGGAATGGATGTGCAACATAGACTTGAGCTCTGCAGAGATGGCTGCAGTGAGTGGTTTTGTGAAAAGCCACTTCATCCGGGCAGCAGGGTTGAGTGTAATGCCATCTAAACCGCTTGCCTCCTTGGCATCTGCATTATATGTCTGCTCCAGAAGCATGTCAGGGGAGACCCCATTGTGACTGCCATCTGCTCTCCTCCCAACAAATGCACCTGCCATCAGTGCTTCATGTACCTCTGGAGCTGTTTCAGGTAGTTTCTTCATCTCGGCCAAATACAGAGGCAAAGATTGCTGCCCATATTTATAGTGACCTGCTGCAGTGAGGTAAGGCAGCATTTGTGCTGATTCAGAGAGATGGCCTACCCAGTTGCCTTCTCGTTGGTAGTAAATGAACCTGTGAAGAATGTCGGACATCTCCAGGAAGATTGACCAGAAAACGGATGTTGGTTGTTCACTCAGTGATTTCTGAAAAAGCAACATCTGCTCCCGTAGAACTGATAACTGTGGATGTGACATCTGGATGATCTCCAACTTCTGAGTGGCAGTAGCATCTTTCTCAAACAACCTCTTCACAACATTTTCGACCTGTGATTGCCAGTGTTCTGTTTCTCTGTCTGCTGCCCATGTCTCAAATGCTTCCCAGTACAAGCGCCACATTGCCTCACGGAGGATCCTGAGGGCATGTTGTGTTTGATAGTAGTCAGCCTTCTCACCAAACATCTTCTTGACAGTCCCTTCCTGACATAGACCAGCTGCGACAAGAAGATCTTCTGCACCTGCATCCCTGATGATTTTGCAAACAGCCTTCATATAGTTATGAGCTTGGTGAAAGCCCCCTAGCAGCAAGATTACACTGTTAAAGTCATCTCTGTGCTTGTCTCTGATGGTAAATGCAAGTTCATATGTAGCCTGGTCTCCAGTGATAATGGTATACTTGTCTCCCAGTGCATGTGATGTATTGACCAGCCGTTTCATCTCTTCTTTCATCACTGCGGGATCAGTTGGAGATGCTGGGATGAGAGGAAGATAACCAATGGTGCTGGCCTGTCTATGTGGATGGAAGTCTGCACAGAAGGCAGAAAATCCAGGCAGTACTGCATCTGGAGGAGAATTCAACAGCTGTGAAGTTGTAACCATTCTTGCTAGGCGCCATATAAGCAACAGGTCTTCAGCTGTACCATCTGAGGAAGTTGCCAGACTCTCTAGCTTCTCAATGTGCTCAAGTGACCTGGACCTCTGCCTGTCTTTAGCTGAGATGTAACACATGGGAACAGGTGGGTCAGCAACATCATGGAGAGTCTTTCTTCTGTCACGAGTGGAAGTGGGAAGACTGGCACCCTCTTGGAATCTCTCAATCTGTTTGTTTTCAATTATGATTGCAGAGGTGGCATTGAAACTCCCACCATCTAGTGTCTTCTTCTTCCAGTCCAGATTGTCCATGGCAAACACATGGGGAATCTTGCAGTTTTTAGTCATTGTCTCTGGGACATAAACACCAACAGTTTCAACCTGCTGCATGATCTTCTCACTGTGTGCAGTCAGCTGACGCTGCAGACTTTCATAACTGATCCCAAGCCCCAGCCTGTTGTTCAGCATAATCAACGATTTACTACGTGTCTGATTGAATATGTGGTAGGCAGTGGCTATGCCCAAAGGTGTTGTTACCCTCAAGACATGCTGTAGGATATGCTGTGACATAATGATAGCTTTCTCTGCTGTTGGCTGATCAACAATGACTCTTCCCTCTGCACCGAGTTCTGGTATCTTGTCATTAAACAGCATAGCTGTGAAGTTGAAGAGTGAGTCGGGAACCATGTTATTAGCAGATGTGAAGGATATCTCAGTGGAATGTTTCTTATGAGTTTGCCTCATGCAGTCCACACAATCTGCTCGAAGAATCTTTGCAGCTTGTCGCAGTGCTTGATGTTTCTCATCCTGCATATGATCTGCTTCTAGTCTCCTCAGCTTCTCCAGGGCATCACCGAGGGGTACACCTGATGCACCATGAACCACATGTCTGATTAAGGACTGAAACACGTGAACCAAAGTATTGCTGCAGCTTCAATTTCATACTAATTGTTCGGTACTCATCTGCATTTTTGACACCTAGCTCCTTCAGAATTTCTCGGTACCGGTTACGCACTGATTTCAATAAGAATCCTGACAGGTCATGGAAAAGAGGAGCCTCCAGTTCTTCCATGAGGCGAGTAAAGGCAACAGCATACAGGTTAAGTCTTCGCTTTCCAGAATGAATGCGCTGAGCCTTGAAGTTGTTCATGCATGGTTTATGGTAGGCAATACCATTGGCAACCATATCATGACCTTGCCCAATCAGTCTCAACAATATGTCATCTCTACCCAGTTTCTTGGCTTTCTCCTCAATGGCCTTTTGACTATTTAATGTGGATACCATAGAGATTGGTTCCTTTCTTCGCAGCCACTGCTTATTGCAAATTACACACCTCTTCTTTGTTTGAAAATTTTCAGTGTTTCGTCTGTTGGACCTGACATCATGGTGTGAGGAGGTGAATCGTGGATCAGCCAAATTTGATGCTCGTGCTCTCATATCAGTTGAACGTTTCTTCTCAGCATATTGGTAGCTCTTCTTGTTTATGTACCAATTTCGACATTTTGGGTGCCACTTTGGTGGACTGTCTTCCAACCATTTTTTTGATGCAGAATCATTGAGCAGTCTTTGGAAGACCTCATCTTGACGTGCATCAATGGCTTTTAAAAACTTTTGCTTTGTTATAAGAGTGATGAAATTTAGGTATTTAACGGAGTGTCCTTGACATATGATGCACTTTGTGTACAGTAGTCAGTGCTTTTAACTTCACAACTCTTGTTATGAGACTCATGCTTCAGCGACATGGCCGTGTCACCCAAATGTTTAATTGATGGCTTGTCATCTTGCTACAGGAAGGAACATACAAAAAAATTACTGGTCAATATCATTGTAATTATGAAGTAGTGGATACAATTGTGAATAATTGCAATATATTGTTCTTTTAAAAAAAAGTAATATTTTAAACATAGCATATGTAGTGCAGCCTCAATCTCAAAATACTCACTCTATTCCTTACTTGTGCCAATTACACACAAAGGTGTAGTTGTGGCATAGGTGTACATGTGACCCCACACAGCACTGCACAAACAACAAATGGTTGGTATGTCACATTAAATTCTCTCAATCAATGATAAAAAATAAATTGATAAAATGAAAAATATAGGACAAGGGACTTACAGACTCTTTCAGAATGTTAGCCAACAGTAGCTAACTGTGCTTGCTAGCGAGCTTACAATTGCTGAAACATCAGAAAAAACTAAAATTAGCATAGGTGGCAAGCAAATTGTCCTTCTGTACATCATATTAATGTAAATCCTTCAATATTTTATATGAAAAAAATAATATTTAAAAAAATAACTATTGATAAAATGAAAAATATAGTACAAGAGACTTACAGTTTTTTTTAGAATGTTAGCTAACAGTAACTAACTGCAGTAGCTAGCTTACAATTCTTTCAATTGCTGAAACACCAGAACAACTAAAATTAGCATAGGTGGCAAACAAATATTGCCCTTCTGTAAATGATATGAATAAATTCTTCAATATTTTATAAAGAAATAATATTTAAAGTATATTTACCTCTTTCGAACAGCAAACAATTCAGAAAACCCCAAGTGCACTGCTTGTTCACTGTTAATGCCAGTTAACATGTAGTTTTTCACAATAGGGGTTGCATTGTTTGGAGCCAGCCTGTAGCTTTCCAGTAGCTAGTAGAAAGGCCATCTTGGACTCAAATGGAAGCTTATGAATTAAGGAAGTTTTGTATATACATGTTGGGCATAGATATTCTCCATAAAGTGCTGAAAAATAATAATGTTCATGAGAATTTGTCAGGCGAACAGTACTTTTTTTTTGTCTTTTTTGGGATGTTGAGGGTGATATCTTAAAATTGAGTCGCAACAAGCCCCAGAATCTTGTTTCCATGCCTCCCCCTATGTGTCATGATACTCTCTGTCAAATTTTATAGTTGTATGACTATTTCTTCCATTGTAGTACCTAAATATTTGCATTTACATAATTTCGCCAGGAAAATTACCCAAATAGAGGGGTTTTGGCCCCCTGTAGCTTTCCAGCAGCTAGTTGACCGGGTTGTCCACCCAGGTTTTATTCCTTGAAGGTCCTAGATATCATTTCTGGTGTCAAACCTTTTACAACGCTCCGTGTCTGTTTTTTTGCTTGGCCCCCTGGGTACTTTGTTACATAGAAGTCGTCTGGTTTGAAATGAGCACTACAGATTTTCCATTTGCATAGAGTCTCCGCCGGTGTGTTTATGTCCAACCCAGCAGCTAGAAGCCACAGTTGAGTCATTTCTGGATCTCTCACTGGAAAGTGGTGGAAACTTTGCAGTGCCCATCTGTAGGTTTTATTTTCACAGTTCGGAAATGCACACTGAATTACCATGTTTTTTTAGGCTACTAGGCTACTGTGTCCCGCCGGGCTTCCGTCACGCGCTTCTCCGTTGCCGTGTTGTGGTTACTTCACAACTAACCAGAGCAAAGTAGAATTCTGCTGCTGCTGAGAAACTAGTCCCTTGCCTGTGGAGTGGGCAAGACTGTTTTTAATGCCCGTCTAGCTAAGATCCGTTGACTTGCGTTAGCCACAAATAATCTGCCAGGACATTCGTCTTTCCAGCTTGGTAGCGGATGTTAAAACAATAGGGCTGCAGAGCCAAGTACCACCTTGTGACACGGGAGTTTTTATCCTTTATAGAGTTGATCCAGCTCAAGGCCCGGTTGTCCGTTTCCAGGTCAAAGGTCCTTCCCAGAAGGTAATAGCGTAGACTGTCCAATGCCCACTTTATGGCCAGGCATTCTTTTTCTACAGCCGAGTACCTGGTTTCTCTGGGCTGCAATTTACGGCTTAAATACAGAAGCGGTTGTTCCTCATCCTGTTCTCCTTGTGTTAGGACAGCGCTGAGACCCACACCTGAGGCATCAACTTGAACAAGGAATCTCTGGGTGAAATCTGGGCTTTGCAGGACAGGTGGTGATCACAGAATAGCCTTAAGGTTATTGAAAGCGGCTTCGCATTCTACAGTCCATTTCACTGGATTGGAGGCATTTTTTAGGGTCAAGTTGACAAGAGGAGCTGCAATGGTGGAGAAGTGAGGCACGAACCTTCTGTACCAGCCCGTTAGGCCCAAGAACAAACGGACCTGTTTCTTAGTTCGGGGTCTGGGGCTGGTTTTGATGGCCTCCATCTTGTCCACCTGAGGAGGTGGTATCTCATTGTTGAGTGGCTCCACCAATCGCTCGGGTACTCTGTAGGGTCGCTGGCGGATAGGAGAGGACTTCTTTAAGCGGATGACATGCTCTATCAGAGGTGTTTTCCCTGGCTTCCCACTGAACAGCTCAGGGAACTCCTCACACACCAGCATGAGCTCAAGAGCAGACTGAGCAGGCAAGTGGCTAAGATCTGGTGGCTGGGTAGTGGTAAGCATGGAAAGATCAGTCTCCTCTACAGTCTCGTCCGTCTCCACCTCACAAGCCAGCATTACATTCTCCACTTGCAGCTCCATGCTCGAAGGGTTTGGACTGGTTTGGGCCACGTCAGCTCCTTCCAGATGGCTCCTTCGTTCCTTCCATTCTTTCAGGAGATTAATGTGGTACACTTGTGACATCTTACCCTTATCCGGGTGTGAAATCTCATTGGTGATAGGACCAACCCTTTTGACCACTAAATAGGGACCTTGCCATTGAGCCAGCAGCTTATGGCTGGAGGTTGGAAGCAACAACATCACCTTCTGACCCGGCTGTAGCACCCACAGGCGAGCTTTCTGGTCATACCAACTCTTCTGCCTTAACTGGGCTTTCCCCAGATTGTGTTTTGCCTCTGCTCTGTATTTCTCCAGCCGGTCCCTCATCTGCAAGACATAGGAAAAAACACTCCTTGGTGCCGTTGGCTTGGACTCCCAGGATTTCTTCAAAAGGTCCATGAATAGAGAAGCCATAAAGAAGCTCAAAAGGTGAGAACCCAGTTGAGGCTTGGGGTACCTCTCGATAAGCAAACAGAACAAAGGGGAGCCATTTGTCCCAGTCTTTACCAGTATCGTTGACGAACTTCTGCAGCATGGACTTCAGCGTCTGATTAAACCGTTCCACCAGTCCGTCCATTTGTAGATGATAGGGGGTGGTGCGGATACCAGTGATGCCAAGCTGTTTGTGAAGCAGCTTCATATGCTGTGACGTGAAATTTGTACCTTGATCGGTAATTATCTCATCAGGGATACCCAACCGGGAGAAGAACTGGATGAGGGCTCTGATGATTTTTGGTGTCTTGATACTCCGCAGGAGGAAGGCCTCAGGGAACCTGGTGGCATAGTCACAGAGGACAAGAATGTATTAATGACCTGCACTGCTCCTTTCAAGGGGTCCAACAATGTCCATTGCAATCCTCCGAAAGGGGACATCAATTGCTGGAAGGGGAAGTAATGGGGCCTTTTCAGGTTGCCTCGGTGAGGTCTTCTGGCACTGTGGGCAGGTTTGACAGTACTCAATGACATCTCTGACCATTAGCGGCCAAAAGATCCCACCACTGCCACCAAATGTCACACCTCTACCTCAGGTATGGGTAGTGTAGGGCCTTGGAGCCGGGTTGACATTAAATAGATGGCAAGACACGTTGGAGTTTATTCACCCAAGTGGTTTAACGTGCACAATGACAGAAGAGACCAACACAATCTGTAAAAAGAGAGACAACTATAAATAATCACAATTAAACACATTGAATGTATTAATTGAAATAAGGAGTTAGAATCAACAAACTCAAATACATTAACTATGGCAAAACAAGCAAATTAACTTAACAGTCATGACTTAATAAACAAACAAACTTCACCTCCTCAGAGACAGTTGTTGCACCTCAACAGACCAGCAGCATAGAGAGAACCGAGCCTCAGCTCACCCCCTTTTAACCACTTGGCCCCTCCCATTGCAGACAATCCCTGTCTCTAAATAATTATTGCACAAACACCATAATAACATGACTTTAAATACACATAATGGAACCTATAATGTTCTCTTAATGTCCTGTATAGTGTTTCCTTGATATCCTTTGTACTTCCTTAACAAAAGTAAAATTAGAGATGGTAGCATCCATTCAATCAGCCACAACCAGTCTCAGGTGTGTCACCTTACCCCTGTGTGGTGACTGGGACGCAGGTGGATTTAGGACATTCTTGTGAGCTTGATGTTGCTCATATCCTCCTCACAAGTGTGCACCCTCATCAGGAGTCATAGGTCTGGAAAGGCTGTCCTTTTAGTGACAGTGAGGGCTCACACTGTCACAGTAGGGTACACCCTGGACAGGTTGCCAGTCTATCACAGGGCTGACATGTAGAGACAAACAACCATTCACACTCACATTCACACCTACGGGCAATTTAGAGTCACCAATTAACCTATCCCCATCCTTCATGTCTTTGGACTGTGGGAGGAAGCCGGAGAACCCACGCTTACACGGGAGAACATGCAAACTCCACACAGAAGGAGCCCGAATTTGACCCTGACCCTGGAATCAAACCCAGGACCCTCTTGCTGTGAGGCGCCAGTGCTACCCACTACTCCACCGTGCAGCCCAAGTTTGTAACATGATTGAAATAATAAAAAAAAAATACCATTCAATTATCACTGTCCACACACATTTATCATCACTATGCTTGAAAGTATTTGTTAAATATGCAAAAACACATATCGTTTGTTTTCATGAACGGTCTGTTGCATCCTATGCTAAAGGAGCTCTGAAAGGAAGCATTGGAGCTCCTTTCCTTTGCATTTAGAGAATTCGAACGGCTCTTATCATGGCGGCCACTTGTTTACTTCCGGGTCACTTCTTCAGTTAGGAACCTTCCTAAGCAAAAAAGACTACTCGACTGTAGGCGATGACAGACGGAGCTCATTAGCATTTAAAGGTGCAGGCACAGAAGCAGCCTGTTCTCAGCAGAGCTCATTTGAGCACTTTTAGACAGCTGAAATTCAGGACCATGGGTTCCATGGGTTTGGGGCAAAGCATATCGAATCCAGTGTTGTTGGACCTCTGACAGCTGTGTGGAATTGATGAAAAACAGTATAATATGGGACCTTTAAGATTTAATATGGATCATAAAACTCTTGAAATAATAGTGTCATCATAGGCTACACACCTGGTTTATTATTATTATTTATATATGAAACACCTCAGGCCTGTACTACACAGCAAGCTCAACATACCAGAGGCCTGTAGTAGGAAGCAGGATTTGGGCTTAGCGAGGTAACTTCAAGGTTAACTCTGGGTTTTCCGTCCTACGAGTGGTTCACTTCTTACCGGGGTACATCGCCATGGTAACTTACACTGCAGAGCTAACCTGCTCCGGAGAAGGTTATGTTCCTGAGAAGAGATCAACGTGGAGAAAAGCACTACCTACTGACCAATCAGCCCTCTTGATGATGGCATCAGCATTTATAAAAGATCCTGTGGATAAAAAAAAAAAGAAGCTCGGTGGATCGTGGATCGGGTCTCTTAGGAGAACTAGTGTTCAGAGAACACAAAAACCTTTTTCTTTCCCTGACAATGTGTTTTTATATATATTTTATATAAATTTTATAAATCCGTTTTACACCGCCGGGTTTGCAGCTGAAAGAATTAGGCTGATATTGTCATACACCACGTTATAAGAATACGTCTAAGCTACATATTCATTTTTTTAACATTATTTTTTAATTGCAGGAGGAGCGCCCTTATGATGGGGCAGTCATATTGTAACAATCATCCTGATTCTCTCTCAAGTAAATTATCATCATTTTGTTTCGGAAACTACACCATATACTTATATATATATATATATTTGTAGCTTGTTTTGTAACAGTTTCCCAAAAGCCTTTGTATTATTTCGATAACTTCACAAAACACTATGCACTTGAATCAAAACACTGCTTTTATACATTTCCCCCTTCCCCAAGTGTCATAAAGTCCAGCAACCGAAAACACCAAGGGCCCTAGTTTCGTAGACCAGGCGTAGTCAGCTTTCAGCGCACCTGCGCCGCGCCGACGAGGTGTGTCCGTCTGGACTTTGCAAGTTTCGTGCACCGCGCAGGCTCGCGCAGGCACACCTCCCGTCTCGCCCACCGGCGCAAGTGGGAAAGAGGGAGGAGAAGAAGGCGTGAGTGGGAGACGAGGAGGAGACGAGGCGTGGACTGGGATTAATACAGCCGATTCAGATCTTCACCAATCAAATGAGCTCCTCTCCTTTAATGCGTTAGGGGAGGTTCAGTGCAAGATCCGTCACTTGACAAACCGATGACAGAAGCAGCGCCGGCACTCCCACCACGGGCATCACGGGCTGTGCGCGCGTATCATAATAATAACAATGCCGATATTATAAAAAACAGGAGAGAGAGAGGGAGATGTTTTGGTCCGAGAGGCTGAGTTTCCGTTACGCGTGCCATCCGCCTTTGATCTGACGTCAGATGTAACGGGACAATCTATATAGCAGTGGCGAGCGGTGACCTTTTACTGTGGTCATGCTGAAGTGTCAATACCATGCGCGCCCGTGGGGGGGCGTCAGCGGGATCCTCTCGTCAGCTCCAAACTCACCCGTCTGCACCTCATTCACAGACCACAGCTGGTTTTCCACACAGCATTTACAGTAACTCACGTGACACGTCTCAGATCAGTAGGCGCTGCTGCCGGTGTGTTTTTAAAACAAACTAGGCTAGTAGCGCCGCAGATCTCTCATTCCCCACCTTGTTTGACTGAGAGTGTTTCATCACCATAACCTGTCGTGGTCCAGACTGTGTTCCGTGGGAAAAAGGAGATACGGCCAACAGAACAGTTTGCTAACCTGTGGACAGCCAGCTAGCCGTTTATGTTTCTCATACGCGCTAGCTTGAAAATGACGGACGGAATTCTTTGCAGTCTTTGTGATATCTACTTCAGGAGTAGGCCGTCCACTTGAAATTAGAGCTTTCTTTTCCTCAAAAGTTCTCCGCGAAAATGGCACTGAACGCAAAGCCTGAATATAATTAATATTTTCAGTCATTTTGACCAGGCTACACAATGAATGAACCACTGACAGTTTCCCGCTGAACAATTTAAACAAGTCATTTTTGCGCATGCGCGTTGGCAGATAAGCTGCTTCACTGACAGCTTTTTTGCCATTCAAAATGCTCATCTACAGTAAACACAGCCTTTAGCAGTAACTGTACCACTCGGTGTCACAGTGCGCATGCGCGAAACAAGCTGTCAGCTTTCCAGCTTTTCGCAAGCCAAACGGGACAGATTAGGCACGGATTTAAGACCAAAACAGTAAAACTAAGGTATTGTATAATTGAACACACTGCCAGATTAATATTTTCAATTATTTTTATTGAAGGGCTTGGGCATGCACTGCATTTATAGCTTATTATGACCGCTCGCCAATGCTATATAGATATAAATTCACGTGTTGATTCAATTAGTTGCATTAAATAGTGTTTGTTGTGATTATTTATTGCATTTAAATGTGCCTGGACCTGTGGAAACCTGCCTGTGAGGTCTCGGTGACGTGTACGCACAGCGCGCCGTCAGCCAAATTTCCACTCCGCCAGCTGTGATTCGCCTTGAATGAATGGACTTTATTTACGCCTTGCGCCGAAAGTAGACCAGGTTGGAGCTGGCGAGCTTTCAGCGCAGTCTCGGCGAGGCTTTTTGCCACGAAACTTCTGCTACACCAAGCTGAATCTGTGACACCTCCCCCTGCTGCGCCGCCACACCCATCTTGGCGCAGGCGGTCCACCAAACTGCCAAACTGACGGTGCGCAAGGCTGCGCGGGTCGAAACTTGCATTGCGCCGGCTCCGCCACCCTGCGCCGCCCTGCGCTGCGCCACGAAACTAGGGCCCCATATGTTTAAAATCAGCAAGAGTAGGAATAATCTCCAGCCCCAATGTATGTTGGAGAACATTCCATGAGTTGGGAGCATCAAAGGAAAAGGCAGATTTACCTAACTCTGAGTGTACAAAAGGGACTTTAAGAAATAATAAACCACTAGAGTGAGTAGAATAAGATCCAGAGCGCCATTCTAATAAAGATGAGATGTATGGGGGCTGGTTACCAGTAAGGGCCTTAAAGATAAACATATACCAGTGCTTCATGCCTTCAGAAAGGGAGGACCAACCAACTTTTTCATAGAGTAACCAATGATGAGTGTCATATCCATCCCTGATTATAAATCTGAGAGCAGAGTGATAAATAAAGGAGCTACCCCCTGCCCTACTCAGACCCCCCCTCCCAAGGCTGCAACTAAGTCACCAAAACTCAAGACCCCCTCTTCCAAAGCTGCAACGAAGTCACCAAAATCCAAGATCCCCTCTTCCAAAGCTGCAACTAAGTCACCAAAACTCAAGACCCCCTCTTCCAAAGCTGCAACGAAGTCACCAAAATCCAAGACCCCCTCTCTCAAAGCTGCAACTAAGTCACTAAAATCCAAGACCTCCAAGACTCTTCCCTTTTGGCCACCCCCTCCCCACCCTGACAGCAGCCCTGAATATTACTGAGACAGAAAAGGGTTCAGCAGTAGACCGCATTATCAGCTGGACCCAAGGTCGCCTACATCAAAACATGGCACCTTCTGCATTCCTGTTGTGACTACTAAGAGAGTAAACATTGGGAAACTTGAACACACAGCTAACCTAAACAATCTCATTCCTGTTCTCTCAAAATCAAAGTCAACCTCAAAGCCTGTCAATAACACCATCAGGATGGGTCTGCTAAATGTAAGGTCTCTTAATAACAAATCATTTTTAGTCAATGATTTTATTACTACTTCTAAACTTGATTTTATGTTTTTAACTGAAACATGGCTAGAACAAAATAATAGTGCAAGCATTCTGATCGAGACAGCACCCCCCAACTATAATTTTATAGATGTTTGTAGATCTGGGAAAAGAGGGGGAGGGGTTGCTGCTATATTTAAAAATACATTTCAGGGGAAACAGATGTCCCTTGGTGTTTTTCCATCATTCGAATATCTTTGTGCTGTGTTGAAATGCTCTCCCAGAGTTCTCCTGTTAATTATTTACAGGCCACCTAAATATTCGTCAAATTTTTTCGATGATTTTACTGAATTATTGTCTAGCATCTCCACTGATTTTGACTGCCTAGTTATAACTGGTGACTTTAATTTTCATATTGATGATTTGAATGACAAGGGTGCAAAAGAACTTTTTAATATTCTAGACACATTTGACCTTTCTCAACATGTGAAAGAGGCTACTCATTGTAAGGGACACACCCTGGACCTGATTATCACAAAAGGTCTCAATGTTTCTGATGTTTTTGTGACTGATCCTTCATTGTCTGATCACTTCTGTGTTTTCTTTAATATTTCTTTCATTCCTGACACACAAACAGAATCAAATAAGGTCAAAAAACGATACATCAATGAACATGCCAATGTACTCTTTAAAAATGCCATTTCCTCGTTACCACCTCTAAACCCATGTCATGCTGATGATCTTGTAAACATCTTTAATTCCAAAATTCTGAATGTCATAGATGTCATTGCACCTGCTACGGTTAAAACAATTTCTGGTAAGCAAAAGGCACCCTGGAGAAAAGCTGCTGTTGTGACAGCCCAGAGAAGAGAGTGCAGGAAGGCTGAACGAATCTGGCGGAGTACTAAACTTCATATTCACCATGACATCTACAAAGAGAGCCTCCGGGCCTACAATTTAGTCTTAAAAAGTGCGAGAGAAACATACTTCTCCAATATCATAAACAACAACACTAATAAGGCGAAAACCCTATTTGCAACTGTTGACAGACTGACCAACCCCCCAACACAAATACCAGCTAAACTACATTCCACGCAGAAATGCAATGAGTTTGCATTCTTTTATACTAATAAAATTGAAGGCATCAGACGCGCCATCAATATCTCAAACAAAAAAGTTGGATCACCACCCTGTTCAGGCAAAAGTAACACAGCAATGATGGCAAGCTTTAATGCCATAGACTCTAAAACTCTAGTGGAAACGGTGACAAATCTAAAATCATCCACCTGCTGCCTTGATGCTTTACCTACCAACTTTTTTAAGAATGTTTTTGACTGCCTATCAATAGACGTATTGCAAATAGTTAATAACTCCATTCAATCAGGCAATTTCCCAAAGGCCTTCAAAACTGCAGTCATTAAACCTCTTCTAAAAAAGCGGAGCCTAGATGCCTCTATTATCAACAACTACAGACCAATTTCAAATCTACCCTTCATAAGTAAAATAATTGAGAAAGTTGTCCTCCAACAACTAAATCACTTCCTGGCTTCAACTGGCTGCCACAACAACTTCCAGTCAGGATTTCGACCTTTTCATAGCACCGAGACGGCCCTTATTAAAGTTGTAAATGACATCCGTCTTAACACAGACTCTGGCAAAACTTCAATATTAATGCTACTAGACCTCAGTGCTGCATTTGACACTGTCGACCACTCAATACTCTTGGACAGGTTGGAAAACTGGGTGGGGCTCTCAGGCACAGTCTTAAACTGGTTCAAGTCATATCTACAAGATAGGAACTATTTTGTTTCCATTGGCGACTTTGTATCAGAACCTACCAATGTAACGTGTGGAGTCCCCCAAGGTTCAATCTTGGGGCCGACTTTATTCAACATCTACATGCTCCCACTAGGACAAATCATGCAAAATAATAACATTGACCACCATTGCTATGCCGATGACACACAAATCTATGTAGCACTATCACCAAACGACTATCGCCCCATAGATCTTCTGTGCCAGTGCATTGAGCAAGTCAAAGACTGGATGTGCCAAAACTTCCTACAACTAAATGAGGACAAAACTGAGATAATTGTTTTTGGTGCTAAAAAAGAAAGGTTTAAAGTAATTCAACACCTTCACTCTCTGTCCCTGAAAACCTCAACCAAAGCCAGAAATCTTGGGGTTATTATGGATTCTGATTTACATTTCGACAGTCACGTTAAATCAGTAACAAAATCAGCCTACTATCACCTAAAACATGTAGCAAGACTTAGAGGGCTCATGTCAGCTCAAGACTTAGAAAAACTTGTACATGCCTTTATTACTAGTAGGCTAGACTACTGTAATGGTCTCCTTGCAGGTCTTCCGAAAAAAACTGTCAGGCAGGTACAGCTTGTTCAGAACGCTGCTGCTAGAGTTCTTACAAAGACCAAAAAATGTGAGCACATTACACCAATTCTTAAATCCTTACATTGGCTCCCTGTATGTCAGAGGATTGATTTCAAAATCCTCCTGCTCACATATAAATCACTACATGGTCTAGGACCGAAGTATATCACTGATATGCTCCCACTACATAAGCCCTCTAGACCACTAAGATCTTCTGAGACCAATCTGTTAGTGATTCCCAGAGTAAACAACAATCACGGGAGAGCATCATTTAGTCACTATGCAACAAATAGCTGGAATAAACTTCCTGAAGATGTAAGACTTGCCCCAACTCTGACCACTTTTAAAACTAGACTGAAAACTTTTATGTTCACCATAGCTTTCTGCTAAATCTTTTAATGTCTGCACTGTTTTTAATTATTGCAAATATGTTTTTATTCTATTTTCTTTCTGTAATGCATTTTTAAAATTTTTATTATTTTCTTTTAATTCTTCTATTTTTCTTTTCTTTTTTTTTTCTTCTCACTTTGTTTTATGATGTGAAGCACTTTGAGTCTGCCTTGTGTATGAAATGTGCTATACAAATAAAGTTGCCTTGCCTTGCCTTGCCTAAATGGAATCCAGGGGTTTGAGGGTTGTAGCTGCTGCATGTCTGTAAATGATATCACCGTAGTCCAAAACTGATAAAAAGACTGATTCTACAATTCTTTTCCTGCTGAGTAATGGAAAATAAGCTCTGTTTCGGTACAGAAAGCCAACCTTCTGTCGCGGAGTGGAGGCAAGGACATTTATATGCAATTTAAAAGTTAGCTTATCATCAAGCCAGTGTAGAAGAAATTGTGTTACCTTACAATTCTTATTTGGTTTTGGTATAAGGTTCCTTTCTCTCTAAACATCAAATGTCCTGCTGAGCTGTTTTCCATTGTGTTAACCCTTGCCGTCTTGATGAAAAGACTCTTTGATCTTTCCCTCTTCCTGAATGGTCTCTGTCTCAAATACATTGATCAAGGCCCGATGAGTGACCCCTGTAGTGACATCGTCTAGCTCTCCCAAGAACGGTCACACCTTGGAGATATCCACAGATGTCTCTTCCTCTGCAGAGAGACATGTCCTGATTCAATGCAAATCCACTCATGATGCCTTCCCTTTTGTTCTCTCAAACTGTTCTGTATAAATCCAACTCAACCAGGCCATTCCACAGACTAGATCTTCATAGACACACTGTGAATTTCTTTTCTCCACTGTCAGTGATTAAACCTCATTTGAACCAGCCACAGAATTGGACCTGAAGAGTTTTCTTCCACAATATGGCGTTGTCGGCATCTCGCTAACCCTGGGCTAGAGGACGTCTGGACTGGAGCCAGTGATTTTGAATATTAGCAATCGGCGCCAAATTCAAAGAGTAAAGGAAGCCTCTTGTAAAATTCCTAACTTTTGCTGATATTCACAATACCCTGTCTCAGGTCCGGATCTTCCATAGACCCAGGTAACGCGATTTAAATTTTCAAATAGCAGCGGTTGACTGCAGGCTGTTCTGGTGAGTTTTAAGTAAAAAGGCCTTTTGTAGTGTAATGACGGATTACATGGTGCGATTCTCTATGAAGTGACCTTATGGGTTTGAGTTTTTTCTCTGTGTAACTGATTATTATGCGAGGTGGATGACATTGAAGTAGGGGTAGCCAGACCGCCGCTCATGTCATCATAAATCCTACTTGGTAGTATAATGACGGTTTATATAGTAGAATTCTCTGATTGAGGATTTTTCTATATGAGGGATTGTTATGCGAGGTGGATGACATTGAAGTAGGGGTAGCCAGACCGCCGCTCATGTCATCATAAATCCTACTTGGTAGTATAATGACGGTTTATATAGTAGAATTCTCTGATTGAGGATTTTTCTATATGAGGGATTGTTATGCGAGGTGGATGACATTGAAGTAGGGGTAGCCAGACCGCCGCTCATGTCATCATTAATCCTACTTGGTAGTATAATGACGGTTTATATAGTAGAATTCTCTGATTGAGGATTTTTCTATATGAGGGATTGTTGTGCGAGGTGGATGACATTGAAGTAGGGGTAGCCAGACCGCCGCTCATGTCATCATAAATCCTACTTGGTAGTATAATGACGGTTTATATAGTAGAATTCTCTGATTGAGGATTTTTCTATATGAGGGATTGTTATGCGAGGTGGATGACATTGAAGTAGGGGTAGCCAGACCGCCGCTCATGTCATCATAAATCCTACTTGGTAGTATAATGACGGTTTATATAGTAGAATTCTCTGATTGAGGATTTTTCTATATGAGGGATTGTTATGCGAGGTGGATGACATTGAAGTAGGGGTAGCCAGACCGCCGCTCATGTCATCGTAACTTGGAAATGTAATGACGATTTGCATGGTGAATCTCTCTGTAATCTTATGGATTTCAGTGGTTCTCTTTGTAAAAGATTGTTATATTGAATGAATGACATGTGTTTAACCGGTTTGAAAGTTGTATGAGCTCATTGTAACGTCTTGTTTGTCAATGTTGTGTGTTTGTGTTTTGCTGCGATTTAAGGCCTGCTGCGGCCATAAATATGTTGTTTTCTTACTATAAGAAATGATTGCTAGAATTGAGTAGTTGTTCAGGAGGTTACAATTGAACACAACATTCCAGCTCTAGTTCCTTATCCGTTAGTTAATAACCTTTTGATCACTGTAATTCACCACTGCTGTTTTGCGATAAACCACGTGGCTAAGAGCACTTTAATTTTCATGTAAATACAAATGTTCCTTCACTGTGTAGAATCACTACTTTAGCTAATTGGGTTGTCTGTCTGTTTTAATTAGTTTCCCCCACCCTGGCCTTTGTTATTTACTCTTTTGTTCTTTACTATAGTTAAATTGTTGGTTCTTTTAGTATTCTGGCTTCTCTTTAGCCTGTTGATTTGTTTATTTTTTAATTCACTTCACCCTACCTACATTCTATTACTTTAGTATTTTTTTGTAAATATTTCATTTTTTCAATTTTATGATTGTACTGTATGATTGATACTGTACCTTATCCTTCTAGTATTATCATTTCTTTTGAGCCGGTTGTTTCTGTATCAATTAATTTGCCCCCTTTTATTTCTTTTGTCAAAATATTGTTCTCAATATTTAGTAGTATTATTATCTTCTCGTTAATCATTTTATAATATTTTAGTTTCAATTGAATTTTATTTTCACTGTATTTAATTTTTTTATCTTTATCTATTATTTTATTTTTGGCCTGGTTTTTGCCTGGAATGCTCTATACAAATCTGGCACCCTATTAAATGGAGTTAACTGAGAGAGCGTTCACAGACACCAGGATGAACCCATTCACAGTAGCGTTCATCATGCAGAAATACAGTACTTTCAGTTCACGTTCTTCCCAAAATATGAACGAGTTCAAGAACTATCATTCAATGAACAGGTTCAGGCACAACACTGTTTAGCAGTATTGCTTCTGTAACTAGTTGGTTGTCCGTCTGTTTTAATGCATTTTCAGCAACCTACCTGTTGCTATTTTAGTCGTTTTGTAAATACATTATTTTTCTATTTTATTACTTCAAGTTTCACATACTGTTAGTACCTTGTCCTTTAATTATTATTGTTTATATTAACTAGTTTGCTGTTTTTTTTCTATATGAATTAATTTTTACCTTTTGCTAATATTAGTTGTTTTTTTTTAAATGCATTATTTTCATTTTTAAATTTCTCGTTAATAATTATGTTGGTTTTGATGTTGATTTCGTCTTATTTTAGTGTTTCATTATTATTTTCGCTTGTACATTTTTATTCTATTTTTATCTCTCTTCTAAAAAAAAAAAAAAAAAAGAGGGATAAATTAACTGAATTATATGACTTGCCATCAATCCTAAAGACTTGAATTGTAACTTGAAATGTTGAATTGTCCTCTGAGGTTGTAAACACAGTAGGCGTCTCCGGCATCACTAAACAAAACCCAGTAAGTGCTCCAATGACAGTGGAATTAGGCCCCCTATATGGAGAACATGCTTTTCTAACGGCTACTGATACCCCTCTGAACTTACTGGGTCGTGATTTATTATGTCAATTCTGACTGCACCATTAATGCACCCCTTATGAGGTATATCTTGATGTACCTGATGCTAATGTTAATACTGTTTTTTCTATGCTACAACAGGTCTCCTGATCAGTGACCTATGCTTGACAGTTGCCCTCTCCTCAACTCTCTTTAAAACTTCAAACAATCTATAACCATATAACCAAGCCCACTTCTCCTTTCCTTTCTTGGCTGATTTCTGAAATATCTGACTCTTTGCTCTGATTTCCCTCACTCCATTGTCTAGCTCATCACGATGCAGTTCCAAATTCTGAGTATACTCAAAAAGCTGAGCAAGATAAAAGAGCAACCTCCCTCCTGCATGTTAATGATAGTGATTTCAGAAGGATGACGGTGTTCCCCATATCGCAGTAGCTACTGCTAACTAAAACGACACCTTGGAGCTGGGCAAGATGTAAAAGTTATTCCAATGTTGTAATGACAAAACATTTTGTGATACTGTAGCCAGTTACCCACTGTACAAGGTTGGCTCTTTGGGGTACATCCTGTGTGTCTCTTTTGATCCACAACCTGTTATCTTTTCAACTCTGTCACAGACAGAACCACACCTAGCCCCCCCCCCCCCCCCCCAGCCTATTTCTCCATCCACAACCTCCTTCCATCTTCATCCCAGATCCCTCCTGCTTTGTGTTCCTCCCACCCTATTGATGTGGGACTGATTCTTTCTGCTTCTAGTGTAAAAATAAATGAATGTCAACCCAGATAAACCACTCCCAAAGAAACGCCAGTATCCCCTTAAACTTGACGCAGAACTTGGAATTGCACCTGTGATAGAGTCCCTGTTAGAACAAGGTATATTTACTACCTACCTCCAGCCTCTGTAACACTCCCATTTTGCCCATACAAAAAAAAAACAAACAAACAAACAAATAAGACAAGTTATAAGATCTCAGTGCAGTTAATGATGTGTTAACCCTATTGTTCCTGTAGTTCCAGATCGCTGTATTTTTTATTTCAGTCACGCTGTGTAAACTACTTCCTCCATGGTACTGAGATCTCCACTAAACACTATTTGCCCCCACTCTGTCTCCCATGTTGTCTTCCGCTCTGAAACGCAACATTTTTCCTCCTCTAGACAGACTTGTTATGAGTTCACCCTTCTTTCCTAACCTTACTATTGAGCGCTGATCACCTCTTAACTCTATTTCCCTCCTTCCTTCCCTAATTGATGGCAAGCCATATAGTTGTGAAAGTTGATCTTAGTTGATCTTTTTGCTCAACCCGTCCCGATCCACTAGACAAACCACTTGCAAAACCTGAGTTATTTTTGTCTGTAGATGGTAGCTCATACCGCTCTCCCACTGGACCACTTGACTAGAACCCTATGAAATCTGTTTAAATTTTTCAAGATTCCTTTTATTTTTCCAGAATTTCGTGCTCTCCGTTTTCATTTTCTAAATTCGTATTTCCATTTTATTTTTCTAAATTCCATGTTTTTCCCATTTAATTTTTCCCAAATTCCGTGCTCTCCGTTTTAATTTTCTAAATTCTGATTTCCATTTTTATTTTCCCAAATTCCGTACTTCCCGTTTTAATTTTTCTAAATCCTGGTTTATGTTAAATTCTTTTTTCCAGTTTAATTTTTCAAAATTTTTATTTTTTCCATTTTATTGTTTTTTCCTTAATTCCATGCTTTCTGTTTTCCATTTTTCGGACTTCTGTGTTTTCTGTTTCTAAATTTTGTTTCCATTCTCATTTTTCAAAATTCTGTTTTCCGTTTTTATTTTTTAAATTCTGTTTTCCGTTTTCATTTATAGAAATTCAATATTTTACAATTTTATAACATTTTTTCATCAAATAGTGTCTAATCGTGTAGGTGATAGATCAAAATAAAGACATTTCTAGCAGCCCCCTGCCCCTGACCCCCGCTGTGTCTAAAATCAGCGAGTACTCCACTAACTGCTATTCGTTTCACTTTTCAGACATGCTGGATGAGGCGGTGTTCCCGTTGATTACACAACGTTTAACCCCCCCCACCACCCTTCCCTTTTCTTTCAGCTTAGATATGGTAACAAAGAAGAAAACATTGATTTTCAGATTTTGACAAATTCCACGAAATTCCACGTTTTACAGGTATTCTTGTCAGATTCTGCGTTTTAGTCTATGTGCATTGTGGGAATCAGAGAGCCCTACACGTGACTCAGGTTATGCAATTGGTCCCCTATTTGAGATCCTAGAATCTCACCCACCCCCTCCCACCCCCATGCTCAGCCCCACAAGCTGAGCTCTTTGCTTTAACGTGGCTACGTTACAAGCTGCCCCCGACACCTCTGAGCGCTCTGCCTGGTTGTGTTGTTTTATGAATTGTTGAGCTCCTGCGACGGCCGCGCATTAGCCACACATTTCCTGCTTCCTCAACTTGTTTGTGCGACACATGATGTGACTCACAGGAGCAAATGGGGAATGGTTGCTGCAATAAGCAGATTTACGTTGCTCCTGTTACGTCCCTAAGTTCAAACAATTTTGTCGACACAAACCAAGAAGAGCATTCCCCCCGTGGGGACTCTTATGTTAATATGCTGATTGACTTTGTACAAAGTCATATGTTCACGTTATTGTTATTGTTTTGTTATTTTTAATCATATGTTTTCAACATAGACTGAAGTTTTTTGCAAACAGAAAAGCAGACACCACAACAGTGACTACCCTGCTCCTCAGAGACATTGTCTGCCTGTTTGGGATCCCACGCTGCATTAACAGCGACGACGGCACCCATTTCAACAACTCTATCACACGAGAACTCTGCAAGGAACTGTGTTCTTCTGCCTAAGCTCTGCACTAACAGGTGATCGCAGCCCACACGCCTCCCACTGACGGGGACTATCACAACCTTCAGCCTAGTGATTTCAATCCTGGAGCAGTTCAAGCGAAGGAACGCTCTCCAGCCCAGGTGGACCGGCCCATCTCAAATACTGCTGACCAACAACACTGTTATGAAGTGTGTGACACCCCACATGGATCCACTCTTCACACCAGTGAAGATCAACAGCCCAGCAGGATGCCAACATGGACCAGTGAAGATCAACAGCCCAGCAGGAGAACAACCTGGAACGGTGCTGTTCTGACCAGATGCTGATGAACGACACCAACATGGCTGCTGCTTGTGACCGGATTATCACTTCTGTGGCTCCTTTGCAGTACCAGTATTAAGCAATGGGGACAGAAGGTTGCTTTGGAAAATCCGCTTCTTAATACTGCAGCTATGGAGCCACCAGAAAGAAGCATATCAGGGATAGTTCATCCCTTCTCGAATGCAGTCTCCAGCCTTCGTCAGAAACGGGAAACTGGACCAAAATACAATCTCCACACACGACCAAATTATTTCTACAAACACTTATCAACTTGCCTAGAATGATAGCTGACCAAAGCTCCAATTCTAACCATAACGGTTACACATGTGGATTCATCCCACATAATACTGATGAACTCTTCCCACTGATGACTCTGCCCATTTCCGAATGTGACACGTGCCATATACTTCACCGGAATACACACACATCTCACACCCATGAACTTTCTCCAGTTTTCACCTGAAATTAGAACTTTATCCTGCAAAATATCCATAAACAAGTGTCAGGCGTGCATGAATGCCCCTGCTACCATCCCTCTTAGTGTAGTTCCAGGACCATTAGAATTGTGTATTAAAGGCACCGGAAGTGAACATGACATAAATTTCATATTGTCACTTTGTGCTTTCCTCCGTGACCAAGGACTTTAATAATTTGGACTTCAACCTCTTCTACGCCTCCTGCCTACAGCTTTAGACTATCTTTTAGCATCCCAGGGTGGTACTTGTGCAGTGATTGGTGGTGGATGTTGTACTTATGTGCCAGATTATAATGCTAGCCTTTCTGATGTCATTGCACATGTTAAACACATTGCCGATGAAGTGCACACCAGCGATATTAGTAGCCCTTTTTGAATGATTGGAAACACTCATTGGTCATTGGGGTACAAATATAGTTCAATATGTTTTTGTTGGTTTAATCTGTTTTATTTTTTGTTGTTGTTATTTTTCTGGTATCAGAGCAATGTGTAAAATTATTACAGCTAAGGTGACTACTAAAATGATGATTCAACGAACTACTCACAACGTACCTAAAGAATTATTTCCTGATGTTTTTGATGAATTGTGTAGAATTGATGTATTGTAATTTTCTTACTTCACTTGATTACATTTGCTTGTGTATTTACTGTTGTCCTATAGGACAAAATGGGGAATTGTAGAAGAAATTGTGTTACCTTACAATTCTTATTTGGTTTTGGTATAAGGTTCCTTTCTCTCTAAACATCAAATGTCCTGCTGAGCTGTTTTCCATTGTGTTAACCCTTGCCGTCTTGATGAAAAGACTCTTTGATCTTTCCCTCTTCCTGAATGGTCTCTGTCTCAAATACATTGATCAAGGCCCGATGAGTGACCCCTGTAGTGACATCGTCTAGCTCTCCCAAGAACGGTCACACCTTGGAGATATCCACAGATGTCTCTTCCTCTGCAGAGAGACATGTGCTGATTCAATGCAAATCCACTCATGACGCCTTCCCTTTTGTTCTCTCAAACTGTTCTGTATAAATCCAACTCAGCCAGGCCATTCCACAGACTGGATCTTCATAGACACACTGTGAATTTCTTTTCTCCACTGTCAGTGATTAAACCTCATTTGAACCAGCCACAGAATTGGACCTGAAGAGTTTTCTTCCACACCAGACACCAAGGTATTTATATTCAGTGACTCGTTCTATGGATGAGCCATCTATGGTTAATAAA
Organism: Chelidonichthys spinosus; assembly: GCA_029853015.1. Lineage (NCBI taxonomy): Eukaryota > Metazoa > Chordata > Actinopteri > Perciformes > Triglidae > Chelidonichthys > Chelidonichthys spinosus. Next base: position 27,316,450 of record CM056829.1, on the reverse strand, counting down.
AGTGTATTGGAAACCAGGTTTCGGGAACGAGTGAAAAGCATAAACTTGGTCTTTTTTGCATTTAAGACCAATTTCAAATTAATAAGAGCCTCCTGCAGAAATTTAAATGAGAGCTGCAATTTCTCAGTGGCTAACTGTACAGAGTCAGCAATGCAATATAGAATCGTGTCATCTGCATACAAATGGGCATGACAGTCATTCAGCGAAGAAAGAATATCATTGATATAAATGGTAAAAAGGACAGGAGCCTTGTGGCACACCTTTGTTTACAGGCAGGAATTCAGAAGAAAAATTACCAGACTTTACACATTGGCGCCTAGAAGATAAATAGTCAGCAAACCAATCACAGGCATTAGCATGTAAACCTATGTTATGTAGACTATTCAACAGTATTTGATGATCGACTGTATCGAATGCTTTCGACAAGTCAACAAATAAAGCAGCACAGTGTTTTTTCTTGTCTAATGCTGTGATTATGTCATTGGTAACCAGAGTGATGGCTGAAGTTGTACTGTGATTGGCTCTAAATCCTGATTGTTGGGGACTGAGTATCGAGAAGGTGGAAAGAAAGCCCTTCAGTTGATTGTTTATCAATGTCTCAAGCACTTTTGCAGAGCAAGGTAACTTAGAGATAGGACGATAATTGTCTGGGTTATCCCTGTATCCTCCTTTTTGCAGGACATGGGCGGATTTCCAAATGGGGAAATTTGCCAGCGGAGATGGAAAGATTAAATATGTATTTGAGTGGCTCTGCAATAAATGGGGCTGCCAGTCTGATGAAAAATGGTTCTAAATTATTCTCACCAGTAGAGCTTCTAGGATTAATCAATAGTAGCTGGTGTAGTACCTCTTGCTGAGAGACAGGGTTAAGAGAGAAACAAGGGTTAAACAAACAATCAGAGCTGATAATTGGTGGAGCAACAGTGGACCTGAAATTCTGATCGAACAGAAGGCCAGCATCAGCAAAATGTCTATTAAATGCTTGACAGATGTTGGTTTCGCCTGAGACAACACAATCATTTACACGCAGGTGTGTTGGCAGAGCACTGGAAACTTTAGGTTTACATAGTTTTACTGCCTTCCAAAATTTAGCAGGGTTGGAAGAAGAGTTAGAGATCAGATAATCAAAATACTCGGTTTTAGCTTTCCTCACAGCTGTAGTACAGCGGTTACGAATCTGACGAAAAGTGAGCCATGAGCTTGACATCCTTAAAACGTCAGCAAAGGTCCGGTCTCACCACAAGAAACGTTTTACCTAAGTGTTCCAGTGTTATTTGTGCTTTTGTCCAGCATAAACAATCTCTTTACATTTTGTCAGTGATTCTGACTGTGTTTTCAAATGTTGGTCATTTTTATATAAGCTCTTTTTGTTCTGATCATCCTGAGAATGTCAGCAAATGTCCAGTCTCTCAACAAGAAACTTAAAGTGCCAGTGTTGTGCTTTTGTCCAGCACAATTTGTTGACATTTTGTCAGTGATTCTGACAGTGATTTCAACTGTTGCTCAGTTTTATTTAAGTTCTTTCTGTCCTGAACATCCTGAGAATGTCCGCAAATGTGGTGATTACAACTGTTGATGGACATAGTTGGTGTATGTATTGTTTACTGTTCTGAAAGGGGACAGGGCACGCTGAGTGAGTGAGTGATGTTTTTTTTCCCTGCTAAGGGAAGCAAGAAGGTCTATGACCATGTGTTTGTGGTTATGTTATGTAGATATTTTAAATATATCTATCCCATTTCAAATATGAAATAAGTGTCTTTCAAACATCCCTAAAGCTGCAAATATTTTTTTTAAAGTATTGAATAATCATTTAAGAAAATAGTAAAATTATTCAATTAATATTAACTAATACATTCATAATAAGTATTACTTAATAATTACATAGAATATAACAAAGAAAAGATGTGTAAGAAATGCAAAGAAACATCAGCAACGTTTACTTGGGTTTTGTAATTAGATGCAATGGTAATCTGAGTGAAAGTTACAATCTATAGGTGAGTATTGCCAGTCAATTTACTTGTGTATTTTTCATAAAAAACAAGTGGTTCTAGTAAGTAAATATTACTTACAAATAGCCTGAGTAAACATTACAAGCACTTTCTGTGTGGAAAAGCTTGCCTAGCTTTTTTTAAAGTAAATGTCACTCCAAATTTGATTCAGTGTAGTCTTGCCCTTGCGACAATATGGCAAGTCTTTAAATTAGTGACCCAGTCTTTGTGAAATCACAGTCTGAGACTAGGCCAAGACTAAAAAGTCCTAGAGTAGTCTTAAGATGTGAGATGGCTGTTTTTTTAACAAATCTTTGGCAAGTCTTTCCTAAATCTGTATATTTAAGGAGTCAATTAATATGTGAGATGGCAGTCTTTCACAAGTCTTTGCCAAATCTTTCCCAAATCTGTATAAAGAGATCCTTAAAATGGTCTTAAGATGTGAGATTGCAGTCTTTGCTGAATCTTTCCAAAATCTGCAGATGCACGGAGGCCCTAAGGGAGATAGGAAGATAAGCTTTACACATTTCCCCAAACATCATTAAGTGACAGCTTCTGAGGTTTGAAGGTCTTTAATGTTAACAGATTAATGGAACCACAAGCAAACCTTCTCCACAGTTCCATTTATTTTTCAATCCAAATAAGCCTTTGAAAGGCGGATCATGAGGAAGGAGTAAGGCTGAAATTACCCCAGATCATCCTTCCAAGCAATGCTTTTCAGATATTTTGTACATGTTCACCACAAACTGACAGCATATAAAAAACAGGTACTAAGGTTTCAATTAATGCAAATACTGGTCTAAAGGCTAACCAGTCCAACTTTGCCTTATTGTAACTTAACTTACCTCTTTTTAGACATGAACCTATTATTGTCTTCTCAAAAATATCTGATTATTCCCACATTTTGATATTAATACAACCAAAACTGCCAATTATCAATATACATTTTACCTGAAACCAATCACCTTACTCCACCCCAAGTAAATTGTCTGACCAATCAAAAATCTGGGGCCGTATTTATCAAGCGTCTTAGAGTGCCATTTTACTCTTAAGTCCTGAGAATTTGTGCTATTTAGTTCTACTCTGAAACTTAAGAATAAAAGCTATTTATCAACTTTCTTAAGTCTAAGAATCACTCCTACTCTCCCAGATATTTAAGAGACCTCCAGAGGTGTCCTAAGTGGTTAGGAGTTGCCAGCAGGGGATTGCACTGAGGCGAGAGAGACATGCGCGAATGTTCCGGGAGCGGAAGGATGTCCTGGATTTGTTTGATGACGAGCAGCTGATCAAACGGTATCATTTAGACAGAGCAGGTATTATTTTTGTCACAGATTTAATTAGGGGCATCATCTCATCAGCAACATCACGCAGCAGAGCTTTCACGGCAGAACTAAAGGTCATCACAATGCTTAGATATCTCGCCACTGGGAAAATGCAACAGTGTAACGCTGATGATTTGGGGCCATCACAACCATCTGTTAGCAGAATTGTTATGGAAACAATAATGGCCCTTACTGCTCCTCACCTCGTCATGCGTTTCATTGACTTTCCAACTACACCCCGGATAATTCAGCAGAAGCAAACTGCATTCATGCAGGTAGCTGGCTTCCCTGGAGTGGTCGGTGCAATCGATGGTACACACGTAAGGATCATCGATCCAAGTGTGGACGAGAGCGTGTATGTTAACAGGAAGAGGTACCACAGTATCAACACGCAAGTAGTGTTCGATGACTATAACACCTTTGATGTCGTACCCAAGTGGCCTGGGTCCACCCATGATGCACGGATACTAAATGAAAGTGGCCTGAAGCAGCTTTTTGAGAGGCACATTGTGCCACCTGGGTGTCAACTAATTCGGGATAAAGGATATTCTTTACGCCGCTGGCTTCTTACCCCTTTTCAGATGCCACAGACACATGCCCAAATGAACTATAATAGGTAAGCCCAACAAAATGCCTAATTGTTTTAAATTAAAAAAATATATATTATATATGGTTTAACAGGAGGGTTAATTCTTGTCACAGGGCGCACAAAAGCACAAGAAGTGTGGTGGAGAGAGGGATTGGCCAGTGGAAACGCAGATTTCATGTGCTTCATTCAGAAATACAGCACACTCCAGACAGAGTGTGCCGTATCATTATGGCATGTGCAATACTGCACAACAGTTGTAAGGAGTGCAATGTCCCACCAGCAGACAATGATGATGATGATGATGATGATGATGGAGGAGGAGATGGAGACGCGAGCGTCCCTGGCAACATCCATCCATGTGATGGGGCAGCCTTCACACTTCGCCAACCTCCACTTTGGGTAAGAATAACAATAAATCATGGATACAGTGGCTTTTTATCCATTTGTTTTATTAGTCACCGTATCTTCTCTTTTTTTTTTTTTTTTTTTTTATTAAAGCCAAGCTGTAGTATGCAACACTTTAATTTGCAGCTTAATTTTTTGTCTCCGCAGTGCCTGCAGATCATCCGTCTCCTCTGCTGGGCCACAATCACTCACCTCGGCCTGAAAAACAAAAGAGACGGCATGCTCAAGATGTGATAAACTTAAGTTGATTTTTCTTTTTCCACCCACCACTTGATTGATTGCCCGTTGCCTCACACGAAGTGCTTGGGCCTGGCTGCACCGTGTCAAAAGCACAGGGAGAGTGAGCGTCGAGATGCCTGGGGACACAGATGCTCTAATGCAGCTCGATCAAAACTGAAAAATAAAGAATATGGCTGAAATATCAGAAATGGTTCTATTGTTGTTATGGTTATGACTTGAACAAACACACATTTTAGACATTTACTGAACAGTAGCCTGGCAAATATCCAACAACAATTACGCATGTATCTCATCAAAACGCACCTAGGCTGCAGCGCAATATCCCTATAGGAGGAATAACAGGAATAATTTGTAAACTCACCCTTTTGAAAGCAACTCAAGCTTCATCGCAGCTGGATCCTGGCCTCACTGCAACCCAGAGATGCTGGGGTTATCTTCTCCAAGTATGCGCTGCACAACTTCTGCAACTGCGCTCAATTTCTGCAACTGCGCTCAACTCTTTCCAGGTGGTCCTCCGCCTGCATAAGAATATAAAAATGAATTAGATATGAGCGAATAGGGTGGCATGGCATGCAAGCGAATGAAAAAGAAGCACTACATACCAGTGCGCATGGAGCAGGCCTTGAAAGCTGCAATTTCAGATCTGCTTTTCGAGAGAACGTTATACCACTTCTTCTCGGAGTCAGCTGGTGACCGATGGCAGAAGGCTTGAGAAGCATACAGTTGATTTGCTATGTCCTCCCATGCCTGTTTTTTATCATGGCTGGTAAGCGTTGGGCTGAACTTGCCTTTAATGATGAGCTTCCTTTCCTCGACTAGCTCCACTAATAACAACTTCTCCTCTCGCCAATTGGGTTTCCTTTTTGATTCCATGTTGATTTCTGCATGTGGTTGCAGTAGGCTAGTATATATAGAGCCACCCACACCAGTTTCAAGTTAGTTGCCTAATTAGCCTCATGAATTGGAAAGATAAGTGTCACGGCCCTGCTGGCCTTAACCTTTCATCCCTGCAGGAGGTGCTGGTGATGGTGATGAGGCTGATTGGGTGCACCTGGGCTCAGTCCTGTAGGAGGCTTTAAAACCCCGGCCCAACTCAGTGCTCTCGCGCTTCGCCCTGCCTGCTGATGCACATTTTGGTTTGCTGTCTTTTGGTTTTACATCCATCATGACATCCTCACACCGCAGCCACTCACCCACATTTACACTACTGATTATACAGATGAACACACCTCATCTTTTGTCTATGTTAACTTAAACTCTTGTGTTAATAAATTATTTCATTTATTAGCACTCTTGTGTTCCATTGTTGTTTTTGTCACTGCTTTTTGAGCCAGGCTGTGACAAACATTTATTTTTTGATTCATTGCTTTCAATGTTTTGTACTATTTTGTAGATTATTGTCAAAATATACACTCCCATTGTCCATTTAAATATTTCTAAGATATTTCTTTATTGGTAGACAAGGGATTCCCTTCCGTGATTGGTCATTTCTATGGACACGGAAGTGACGTCACCTAAAATTCCGTTTAAGGCACATAGTACTGTCATAATTCAGCTCTGAGCGTGACACTTAGGATTCAGTCCTACACTTCGCTGAAAGTGTGAGTAAGATGCTTGATAACTAACTTTAAGTGCAGCTTTCAGCGAAGAATGTTTTTACTCATAAGTCAACTCTTTGCAGGGTTCTTAGAAGTAATTCTAAGAAGCTTGATAAATACGGGCCCAGATTTAGTGACAACTATAAAAACCTATATCAAAATCATTTGCCCCACAACATCACCATGGAATCACTCCAAAAGAAAGGCAGGTTTGAAGAAGAAACTGTGCAAGGATACTTGCACAATATTTCTGAAATGAAGATGTCCAAAATTGGAACGCAGTACTGCATCTTACAAACCGAAAGAGATGCGTTTCACCGAGTCATCATATTTGCTCCTGACCAAATTGACAAAATTCAAGTCTCAACTCAAGTCTCAACTCAGTGCGTCTAAGGAACATCCGCAAAACCCCAGGTACATCTTTTATGAACTTTTTTTCTTGTTCCCTGATTAAGAACCTTTATCTGACCATAAACTAAGTGTTAGAATGTATATCAATGTTCACTATGTTTGAAGTTTTTAATCATGTAACTAAGTCATTTTTTATTAAAGAATAATTTATTACATCAATCTTTGCATAAGTCTTGCAAAGTTGTTGTTCAGTAATGGATTAAATATTTTTGTTCTATAAAAACAGACATGAAAGGAGGACCTGCATTTGAAATCCTCTTCAACACCCGACCAAAATCATCCTTGGAAATAACTGAAGTACCATTCACATGCAAGATCCCACCGGCACAAAGCACCTCCGTCACTTCCATTGAAGAAATTAAAAAATTGCCGGCAAAAATCCAGGTAAGATTTCTTTACATACTAAAGCATAGCTAGCTAAGTGTTTTTCCTAATGTTGAACATTCTCTCAGTTTGCATCCTTCTGGTTCAATTTCTGGGCATCCATCTTAAATTGCTCAGAGTAGAGAAATTTCCCATATTGATGTGCGTGATCCCATTGGTGGAATCACAATGATGCAATACTTCCATTCTACTTAGTCTGTTCCAAGGTTTGAGATTATCAATTAGGAATGTCTCTTGTAGCTCCTGGGGCCCGTTTCACAAAGCAGGTTCAACAAACTGACCCTTACCCTGAACTCTGAGTTGAACAACTCTGAGATGGGCAACTCTGAGTTTTCGGTTTCAGAACAGCGGTTTTGAATTAGTTCAGTCAACTCTGAGTATGTAAACTCTGAGTTACGTGCGTGCCTGCCGACTCTACAAAGCCATCATCAATGGAGCTCCAATACTACAATTCACCATGGCAACTGGGAGAGCGTTATTAGATATCACCGAGTGTTTATGTAGAAAACGAGCTCATCCTGAGAAAGCGGAGCAACGTAACTGCAGTAAAGTAGCGATAGTTGGCATGGCAGACAATTACTGCCCGGTCTAATGTGTATAACTGAATGAAACGGTCTATTGATCTAAAGCTAATAAGTCGTGATTTTCAGCCTTGCACAGCGACACTGTGGTGTAATGGTTAGGAACGCTGCCCACGACGCAGGCGACAGGGGTTCAGCTCCCGTAGTTCACAAAGTAGCGCACTGAATAAATGATCATTTTCATTGGGTGTAATCCCCCCAGGCACAGAAAGAAAGTGGCTTCAGTTGAAAATTACGCATAAGAATATTGCGCAAATACGTTGACTAAGGCATATGATTTTAATCATATTTCACATATTAAACAGTAAATATAAGCAGGTATTTCAACACAGGAATGTACTTAAACATTTCATAAATCTCCCGTTCGCAAAAACACTACCTCCGCAAAGAATCTGGTTGCGGATTATGTCCGCGATATGAAATGTTGAAAATGTCGGAGAATATTGTTTAGATAATATCTTATGTGATTGGAAGGAAAGGTAATCAAAATCCTCTCCTGATGCAAAGCTGCTAGAATCACTTTTATTTCCATATCAATTAGGTTGGAAAGGATGGCACATTTTTTCAGAGTTGGTTCAGATTCCGGAAAAAGGCGGAGACATGTAGGGAGAAACTCAGGGTTTGTTGAAGCAAACCAGCTAGCGATCAGGTTAGGTTCACGGAGTATGTTACCATGGTAACTGACTCAGATTTATGCTGAACTGGCTTTGTGAAACCGAAAAACCAGTTTCCCTCATCTCAGGGTTAACTAACTCAAGGTTTTTACTAAACCTGCTTTATGAAACGGACCCCTGATGTCTGAGGAAATGTGGCACAGTTAAAAGTGTCAAGACTTAACAATTCCTGCAATTTCTATGGATCACATGAACATATAAATTAAGCTACAGTTACACAAATATGTTGATATTTATCTCATATTTATTCATTTCAAATGTATATTCCCCTTCTCTTCAAATGCAATCGCTTACTGCCAAAATCCTTGAAGTTGGTGAAGTAAAAGAAGTATTCGCCTATGGAATGAAGAAGGTACAAACCTGCATCATTGCTGACAAAACCGATTGGATCGAGCTGAGCCTCTGGCAGGACCACATCCAGCAAGTAACCCCCCTTAAAACATATACACTGACAAAAATCAGTACACGCCACTTCAATCATCACACCCAATTCACACTGACCTCACAAACAGAAGACCTCAACATCCCAAAACACAAACTTCCACAAACCAAAACACACATACCAAATTCCCCGATCACTGAACTTCATTTGCAGCAACACATAACATGCCCACATTGCAACACCACACAATCTGATTTCACATCAATATACAGACACCTATGTGTGGCGAGGGCAGCTGGGTCATTCCGTGTCATTTCATCAAATTTCTGAAAATCTTCCCACCTGACCATCTCAGAATGACCTGAAAAAATTCAATTACAAAGACACACTTGTTAATAGGACAAATCCAAAATATTAGGTCTACTGTCAATACTTTTCTCATGAAACATCATTGAATGAAGGGTAGTTTAGACGGTTTTTGGTATCATACTCTGAAAAGCCATTTTTAAACAGCAATATCTCGAAAACTATCTCACCTGTGGCCTTCAACATTTTTACAGTGTATATCTGTTACTAATAGCCTCCAGACATGAAATATCAGGGGTGTAGCTCAATGATAACCTAGTATGGTAGGTACTTAAAATGTGGCTTGTTGAAATAAAGTAGTACATTTGAAGAGTGGCTGAGCTCCCATTTTTGCAGATAAAAGACTTATATCACTTCTGCCTCTATCTCTGGTGTTAGCTTAAACATTCTACAAAATATGGTTTCTCTTAGATTATTAGTTTCACAGATATTAAGGCTCAAAAATGGAAGTAAACACATCTTTGCCCAACTTCAGAGTCATATTCCAAAAAACTGACAAGTATCAGGTCCAAACTTACTTTTTTTGAAAGATCATATTCTTGTTAAAATCATATTAAAAAATCAGGAGGGTGTTTTGCCTCATTTTGTCGAAGTGATTTTTTAAAATCCTGATATTGGTGGGGTTTTTGTGGCTGGTTTTGGTACTGCATGTCCTAATATCCTACAAGTAAACACACATCACAGCAGGGCAATTCAATTGTGTTTTTTACCATTTACCAAAGACTTACATGTGCCTAAATGCTATTGATAAATTTAGCCATACGAAAACATTAAAATGTAGCACAGTCATAGTTACAGAGGGAATACGTCCTTGGATGTGAGTTAAACATGCTGAAAGCAGCTTTTAATGTCTTAAACCATGAACAAACAGCATAATATTGAAGACTGTACATTTTGTCATACTTTATGTAGCTATATGAATTACACAACCAAATCAAATAATCTTAATTTGAGCATAAAGATTTTACATTACAGTAGAAAAGTCTCCAAAGTTTGATATTGAATAACAGTTTGTCTCTATGCTCATTATGAGACAATATGTGATGATCAGAAATGGTGGATAGGAAGTATCAGATATGTTTCAGATGAAGATGTACTGGTTCAGTTCATGCACCCACATGGCCCTGCCAAGAGTTTCTACTGGCCAAGAAGAGAAGACATGTGCAATGTCCCACTGCAGCATAGAATTGCAAGATTTGACGTTCCCTCTACAGAAACTGGGCGCATGTATGCCATCAAAAAAGATGAGCACAACAGAGCAGAGATGTACATTAGACAACTTGTAAAGTGACTGCCAAATTAATGAATGTGACGAAGGAATTGGATCTAAAAAAAAAATGTGTGATCCCTCATAGTGAGCAGAGACAAACTGTTATTCAATTTCAAATTATATTTTGATATTGATATTGATATTTTTTTTAAATATGATTTTAACAAGAATATGATCTTTCAAAAAAAGTAAGTTTGGACCTGATACGTGTTGTCAGTTTTTTGGAATATGACTCTGAAGTTGGGCAAAGATGTGTTTACTTCCATTTTTGAGCCTTAATATCTGTGAAACTAATAATCTAAGAGAAACCATATTTTGTAGAATGTTTAAGCTAACACCAGAGATAGAGGCAGAAGTGATAGAAGTCTTTTATCTGCAAAAATGGGAGCTCAGCCACTCTTCAAATGTACTACTTTATTTCAACAAGCCACATTTTAAGTACCTACCATACTAGGTTATCATTGAGCTACACCCCTGAAATTCCATGTCTGGAGGCTTTTAGTAACATATATACACTGTAGAAATTGTTAAGGCCACAGGTGAGAAAGTTTTCCAGATATTGCTGTTTAAAAATGGCTTTTCAGAGCATGATGCCAAATACCTTCTAAACTACCCTTCATTCAATGATGTTTCATGAGAAAACTGTTGACAGTAGAGACCTAATATTTTGGATTTGTCCTATTAACAAGTGTGTCTTTGTACTTGAATTTTTTCAGGACATTCTCAGATGGTCAGGTGGGAGGCATTTGATGAAATGACACGGAATGACCCAGCTGTAAGCCCCTGCCAGCAAATGTGACAACGCCACTCTGGGAATTTCACCCAGAGAATACCAACTTTGCACACAAGTTCTAATACAGAGAAAAGGAGCAGAGATGGGAGTTCCAGTTCAAACACCTTTTTACTTTTTATTTAGACAGCAGATCAATTGGTGGCTCTAATGAATAAAGATTTTTAAAAGATGATATCATGTTAAAAGTCAATTGTTTTATTACAAAAATATACTTCAAAATCCTAAATGCTAAGAAAAGGTTACCAATGCAGGGGAGAGGGTGTCAGAGAGACCCACGGGAGGGAGTATGTGAAGGGAAAGGGGGGGGGGGGGGGTCACCACCACCACCAGGCACCGGAAAGAACAAGCCACTCACACTGCAAAGCAGAAGACACACGGGTTAGTCATGCATTTTATATTAGGCATTTAAACTCACTTCTACTATAAAAGAGGACACAGCAAAGTTGCATGCAATAGACCCAGAAGGGGGGGACCCTGCACCCCGTGACCCCCACCTGTACGCATATGACAACCCACCTGCACTGGCACTAAAACACCACTCAAAATGTCAATGGTTCATACATTTAGTCACCACAAGCCTTCTCTCCAACACAGTTCAACTAAATTCTGGTAAATAAACCAAAAATAGAACAATTTGAAACAAACTAAATAAACAAGGAAACTGGTCAAAATATCAAGAATTGATAGTCAACAAAAGGTTACCAAAAACAAGGCGACCAGACAAATAAATACAAAAAATCAACATAAGAAAAAGGTGGGCAAAAACAGCAGTAGCCAGAGCTCCTCCTTTGCCAGAACCACAATTGGATCACGTGGGGTTCTCCATCATATTCCCATTCCTAGTATGAAAGGCATGTATATTAATCCGTTCAAGGGGGCATATAATATGCAACATCTCCACAGCCACAGTCCATTATCCCAAACTGAACATTTAAATACAATAGGGAGACTGCATACCTGAGGGTTGCACGTTACACCAAACAACTTATGTGCATGGGCTGGCACTAAGTGCACCACACTCCTCTCACTAATGCCGCACTGCGTGGGGGAAGGGAGGAGATGCCACCACTACCTTGTTTTAGCTCTCTTGTTACCGCAAACACCTGCAGACACCAGGGAGGTACCTCATAAAGAAAGAGTCAACAGTATGTATGTGACAGACAAAAACTACATACCTTAGTTGAACATTAGCATAAAGTAATGTGGTGTTGGGACAGAGCGAAGCAAGCCTGCTGCTGGTAGTGATGGGCAAATGATACCGAGGCTTTGGAGCTTGTGTCGCTCTTCCTGAAGCAGAGTGGTTCGAACCACTGTGTCGGAGCTTGTATCAAAAACCAGCGTCACGTGACCGAAGCACTAAAGCCCTTCATTGCTTCGAAATGTTTCGAAGCGTTTCATTGGCTCATAGTGTACTGGTGCGTGTTTTTGGCTCATAGTGTGTGTCAGTGCGTTTCATTGGCTCGTAGTGTTCATGCGTCGTGAGCCAGAAGAGGAGCAGACTGAAGCCTGCCACAGTGGAAAAAATTATATTTCTGAATAAAAACCTGTGAAGACTAAAAACCTGGCTGTTCTGTGCATAAACATTCCTCCTCGACCATACAACTTCTCCTATGACAAACTATTATCTGGACTCTGGTGTAAAACACTTAATAAAAAAACGATCTGAGTTTACATACCATGATCAAATAAATAAACCCTTAACAAACATTTAACCCTTCATATCATTCAGATTTATCTGTTTGCTTAATCTGGGATCTGGGAATGTACGATGAAGAAAGGGACTCAATGCACTGCATTTATTGTCGGGAGTGCAGTCAGAATTTGGCCGGTTTCACTAAATTTAAGTCAGAAATTATTCTGATGAGGAAAATGCCAACACACTGAAGGACAAGACAGCTGCGGAAGTTGGAAACGCCACATACACGTCATTCATGATTGACGGCGACACAGACTACTGCCGCATTTTGCGGAAAGGGAGGCCAGGTGGAGCATGGACACGCACAGTTTTTGAAGGCCCACATTACAGCATGAGAGATAATTAATAGGAAATTGTATACTAGCCTATTCCTAATATTATGAAAAATGAATAGCCTAAGTAGGCTAGGCTAAGATCACATAAACTGTTATCCATTTGCAATCTATAGGCTAGTGACCTGTATGATCTTTTTATTGTGCCACAAAGCAAGCATTTGCTGCGTTTGGGCATCAGTGTGCAGATTGGCTGGAGAAAACGGGTGCTCTGGGTGCTGATGGTACTGCAGTTAACCTAGGCCATAAGGGGGCGTCATTATGTAAAAGGAGAGTGATAAAAAAGGCCTCTCGCTCTCGCTCTGCTTGCTTGGAATCACAGCACAGCACTATCTCCCAGCCCCTCACCTCAAACTACTCTGTGATTGGCCGGAGTCACTGAACTTCACACATGCCAATCGTATAAAAGAAATTAGTGACTGACACCTCTCAAAACAAATAATCATCATACACCTCAAAACATTATATCAGCATGAACTTACTATTTGTTTATATGCCATGAAATAAAAGACATTAACTTATATTTTTAACAAATACTTATTTTACATTTTTAACTTGTTCTCTATTTGTCAATGAACTTCTATGAATCGTGAATCTGTGGATTGTTTATATATTCTGTCATTGAAATACATCCATTATTTTAACAAGGGCTACACTTGGCGTGTTATACATATGCCATCTTATCCATGTTTGCAATTGGTCAAATGCTGCAAACGCCGCCTCTTTTATGTGCACACGCTCATAGCTCAAAAGGGAAATCCTGGGTTGACTTACTGAGTTGAAGTGTTATTATTAGCAAACACAAGACTTCTAAAGGTTATAAGGCCAACTCCAAGGACCTTGGTATCCCTGTTTCAACAGTGCCTAAGGTAAGACGTTTACTAAGCATGGAACTGTCAAGAACCTGTCTGTGTGTGTCTATTTATATATATATATATATATATATATATATATATATATATATAATATTTGTGTGACGTCACTCAAATTATTTAAATGTAAAGTGTGTATTTAAGTGTGTGATTGTGAACCGTCGACATGGACCTAAACAGCACCAAGGACTCACCAATCCACCATACCGTGCCGCTCGCTCCCGCCACTACTCTTATGGCTACCATCCTTATGCCTCCGTCACTCAATGGGGCGAGGCCGGCTATAATAACTTTCGTCAACGGTACAGAGAGCCTGATAATCGATTTATAGAATACATTTTTCGAACAGACCTGCTATGGGCCTTCAAATCAAAAACATAGAAACTATGATGGCGCTGGTGCTCGCACCGCCCCCACCTCCAATCCCACTGCTCTGACAGTCGATAAGAAAGCAGAGACCGTAATGGACACCGATCATTGCTCATTGCTGGTGGATGTTGAGGATGAGGGATTTGAGGCTTCAACTCCCAACATCAACCATGTGGCTCCCTCTTTGCCAAAACTGACGGCGAGTTTGACTCGTAGAGTTGGCTCACTTGTGCACAGACCACACAAAGCTCACTAATTGGGTTTGGGACCCCCACACAAAAATATGCGCATAAAAAAATTAAGCAAGGGGGTCCGAGTGTGGCAAATTTTGTGCAGGGGTGCTGCAATGTAAATCTAAGGTGGAGCCCAGGCCTCTGCAGGAGGGTGGAGAGGGACTGCCTTGGACCCAATTTTTCACGGGGGCTTGAATGAGAAATGGACTGGAAGGGACTGTGCCCCAAAATGTTTATCCCTAACCCTGAGTGAGGAACATCTGCTCTTCCCTCATGCACCAAAAAGGACAAGGACAGGATTTTAACAACACAAACCAATTGGACAAGTATATTTTTAAAGAGACTGATACACACGCTTTGCTGTTCAAGATTAGTCTCATCACCACCCCAAGCATACGTATGCTGGGCTAGTCAAATCACAATTTCTGAGATTCCACAGAATTTGTTCTCAGAAGGGAGACTTTGAACAAGCCACCAAAATGATAGGTACAGCTCTACATGCCAGGGGGTATAAGAAGATCTTTTCATACATTTCTACACACCAAACCACACACAGTTGAAACAATACTGCCTTTCATCGTGACATATTCACCTTCTGCGGCGAGGCTGGTCAGAAGGATTCCACAACAACCTAAGTAGCACATCTTGCAAAGCCACATAATTGTTGCAGCATTCTGCAAAAACAGGAATCTGCAAGAAAACCTGCACCACTTGGAAGGAAGAAACCCTTATGCAGTATTTTTTGCAGGACGGTTGGAGCTTGGACACCACTTTTCCCAGAGGCCTGAACGAAAAACAGACCGGACTGGATGGACTGCAGGATGGAATGTGCACAGGGCAACACTTTTTATTGCCCTTAACCTTAATTACTAAAGATTATGAATCAACTGAGAAGTAGGGTCAATTTCTCATAGTCTTCCATGCAGTCAGCCTTCTATTTGCAACCAGAGGAGTCACCCCCTGATGGCCAGTAAAGAAAATTGAAGTTTAAGGCACATCAGCGTGGCTGATGCCCACAGACCTGGGGTTGGAAGTCTAGTGACTCTGACATCACATGGTCAGCAGGCACAACCATCACCTTCAAAACACAAATTTAACTTACTTAATCCATGCAGATTGTTGAGTGTCAAGTTTCCAGTTGGACTCTTTTGTATCATGAACTTTATTAACAGCAGTCAAAAACAATGAATTAATTCTCATCAAAACATAATATTAAGTGCAAAGAGCCCCCCCGCTATCATGATCATTTACATTCAGCAGAGAATCACAAATGAACAACAGCCAAACATGAATGAACTCATGTCAAATAAAGGAATAGTGTACTTATCGTATCGATAGGCAGATCCAGCAGCAGTAGAAATGACGTGAAGCATGACATTGAAGTCAGCATGAATCAGAAGGATGTGAGTCACTTGCCCTGCTTTTTGGACACAGTCCTCCAATTTAGTTTTGGATATATTAGCAATATAAGCTGCATATATTCATTGTAATGGCATCCATAATTCATATAATTCAGTTTTGCCTGCAGACATGCATCAGATACAAACTTTCCAGTGGGAGGAATCTAAAACTTTACATGATAACCAAAACATGAACAAGCAGTCTCACTTCAGTGGTAGTGGAGCAGTTTTTGAAAAGGAAAAATAAACATCAAAAAAGTGTTTTTCTTCACGAGTCACTTGCTGATGATCTGCTGTTTTCTTTTGGGAATTTAGTCCATGCAACGTAAGTTTGGCACAGTGGGGAGCAGAACTGTATACAAATGCAAAAACATACAAAGGAATAAAGCTCCATCAAACTAACTAAAAATGTGATAAAAGATACTTCTTCTACTTATCAAAGTATCTCCATGTTATTTTTCACAAAACACACAATTCCATATGTACTGTACACATTGCTTCAAGTTTCATAAAGTTTAAAAATCAAAATATTACACGTCTAAAGAACAAAACAAAACAGATGAATGGTGAAAGAAAACCTGCAAACTCTCAAGCATCAAGTTAGTGGGCCTCATTTATCAATCTTGCGTGAAAACGGGCGCAGATCTGAGCGCAGATTTGGTCTTACGACAGGACACACGTGCGATTTATGAAACGTTCGTATCTGACCAATCTCAGCGTACGAATGAGCGGGCGTTGATAAATGCGGCGGCTGAATTCGATCGTCATTAACATGTTACGCCCATAAATATTCCTGTTTCGGAGGCCTCGCCCACTGAGGTCAAACATGGAGAGACGAAACATGGGTAAGAAAAGAAACTTTTCTGACACGGAGATCGGCATCCTGACATCGGAGGTGGAACACAACAAGACAGTGCTTTTTGGCAGCCTGAAGGGTGGCATAAAAGGGGCTCACAAAAACGCTGTCTGGAAAAAGATAACGGAGGCAGTCAACAGCGTTGCCGCAGAGGAACGGACTCCAGCTGAGGTTTGAATATAATTCTCAATAACTTAACCCATGCCTAACGACTTAAATGAATCTTTTCATCCGCAGCCTAAAAGCTTATGTCTGTTAACTGATCAAAACAATTCTTTACATTTAGGTCAAGAAAAAATGGTCGGATATGAAGCTGGCCACCAAGAAACGCGTTGCTGCGTTTAAACATTGCAGCATCAGGCAGACTGGAGGAGGCCAAACAGACTCCAGCCTGATCTTGACGGGGACGGAGGAAAAAATTGCCTCCTTAATTGGGTCGGAGTCGATCTGTGGCATAAGTGGTGGAGGTGACACAGAGATCCCTGCGGTCCCTGAAAACGCGCTCACGTCTGACGCGCGTATTGTTCCTCCAAAATAAGCAAGTCTGCCATCATCAAGACTTGATAACTGTCAAAGCATCTGTTTAAATAGGGGAATGAATAAACATCTGACCAACCACAGTGGAACGATGATTATCTCAACGGGTGCTTTCATTTTTGTTCCAGTTCTGTCACACCCATCGGACAAAAACAAAAACAATTACACATTTTTGCCTTTTAGTTAATTTGCAAACACACATTTCTGCTTGTATTTATGATTCTTTCACATTTTAATGTGTAATAATTAGTTGTCATCTTAGGCTATTTATCCCATTGTTTAATTTTTTGAAAGTGGTATCAGTAAAAACATGGGCTTTAAAAGAAATGTTTTCGTTTTAATAATCCGTTTTGATCTGTTCTAAATATGTGACTGCTTATGCTTAATGACAGCTGAGGTTTGTTCATTATTTTACGCCAGATTTTGCTGTGCTGCACCGCAAATCCACAGACTCGAATTTGCGTACACGAGCTCAGACCTGACGTGAGATCTGATCGCAGCTTCCGCTTACGTCCAAATTGATAAATGCCGAAGTTTGCGTGGAAATGGTCGTACGCACGGTTTTCGGTCGTACGTTCGTTTGATAAATGAGGCCCAATGTGTTTTATCATGCTGGTTTATTTATGTCAATTTGAATATTAGTAAGTATGTGATCTTTTATGGTAATTTCTCTTTTGGTTAAGAGAATGTAACGGCATGTAGAGAAAAACACTAAGACTACCCTTTGGATACAAACGTCATCTCCATATGATGACATCAAGAGAAAAAGATAAACTCACACAACGAAATAAATGCATAGAAAAGGGTAAACTCACCCTAAATAAACTAGTCTCCTAAAAAGAAATGCTTGAAATGACGAGCAACCGTTAGCCTTGGAAAAGTAGATCCTTTTAATGGCCTAGATTTAATGGCCTGACAGCTCAAGACAAAGCTCCTCTTTGATTTGGTAATAATCATAACCGCCACACTATCTTGGTCACTGGCTAGAGCTAAAATGCCATTGAAAATGTAACTCTCACATCACTGAATTATTTTATATTATTTTCTTCCATCACAAAGTTCATATCTTCCTTTCTAAAAAAACAACACCATCCTTCATTAGATGATGACGCACACCACTTTCAGCAAACAAATTAGCTTTGCAATGACTCATGCAATCAGTGTATGATCTCTAACTTGGACTGTGATTACTGCTTTTTGCTAGACATCTTGTGATGTCCAGTCTGCAGACTAAACAAAGACAGTTCTCACTCTCAACACCACCGCCACTGTTAAGCTGTTGTTAGACAAGGCTTGATTGGCATGTTAAGGTACGTTTACACCAAAAGTGAAGGAATTTTTTTGCACGGGGCAATTGCATATGAAGTCAGTGCACAGACACACATGCAAGTTTGCACCAGATGGCTTTGGGGCAGCGCGACCAGAGACTGTCTGTGGTACCCAAGACCTCTACGATAGTAGCTCACATTAGTCCAGAAACAAGACCAGACTATGAGGAGAAACCAAGGACTGTCTGTGGTCCCCCAGAGGTCTACGATAGTAGCTCACATTAGTCCAGAGACCAGACCAGACAATGTGGAGAAACCAGACTGTCTGTGGTCCAAACAACAAGGTCTCTTCCGTATTTATATCTAGACCTTATTAGGAGTGTTGATGGAGCAGATAGAATGTTAGCATAGCCTAGCATCAACCAGCACTCCATTCAGAAAACCATCATTTTAAAAGAAGTTAGCTTGTGGTCTTGCAGACAGACCTAACAAAGCATGACTTCAAATGTTTTACTGATCACCATCATTATGGAGTTATTTCAACATCCTTTTCACCTGGTTATTGATATTAAATCACAGCAAAACACTTTATTCTGGGTTCCTCCAGCTGTGGTGAACAAGCCCACGTCCAGCTTGGTGAAATTCACCGAACACCTCTGGATGAGGTCATGATGATGTCATGAACCCAGACAGGATGGAGTCTGGGTTCCTGGTGGATCTGCACCTTCACTACATGCACAAAGCACCAATAATGGATATTTCATTCACGATGGAGGAAACCTGGTTGGTGTGTGGCGCGTCTTGACTGGGTGACGTGAATAAACACAAGTGGTCCAGTGGTCAAACTTGCTTCGCTTTTGGTGTAAACGTACCTTCACATATAGAGGGGCAGACCCTTTACAGTGTCAGGAGAAGAATCAAGTATTGAACGGTGGCGACAGGGGAAAAAAGGGGAGTATAAAGTGAATGGGTGATGAAGACGGTGAGACAGGCATATTGCGGTAAAGCTGACGGTTGGTACGGTGCAGGCATGTTGTCCTGCCATTTACAGGTGGTGGTGGTGGGGGAGGGGGGGTTGACTTGAGCCTCTGCTGGGTTGTTGCTTTCAGCTCTAACTCAGGACCATCAGTGGCTCATTTCTCTCTGTAGTACAGCAGGTACATCTTCAGAGACTCGGGCAGCGGCAGGCCCAGTATCCTCTCTCTGAGGATGTTCACAGCCGGCTGGGGTCGGAGCAACTCCCCGGTCTCCTTCTCCTCCTCCTCTTCCTCCTCCTCCTCCTCCTCCTCCTGCTGCTGCTGCTGCTGCTCCTCCTCGTCTTCCTCCTCCAACGTCTCTTCCTCTTCCATCACCCCGCCTGCTCCTCTCACCGCCCTCCGGCTCCCTCTCATCTGCCGCCTCCGCTCCCTCTCTCCTCCCTCCTCCATGCCCTCCGCTCTCCCTCCCTGGTTGTCGTTGCTGTCCAAAGGAGCAGGGCCGATGCCGCTGCTGGACACCACCTGACGCGTGGCCAGGACGACAGCATTGCAGTGCCGCCTGTGGACGCGTCTCCGTTTGAAACGAGGGCCGTACTTATGAAGCCCGGCCACCGCCAGACCTCTGCCAACACTGAACGAGGAACCCCGGCCACGTGATTGGCTGTCTCCTCCGTCTGTGGTCACTCTGAGGGTGTGGCGGATGCAGATACGAGCCAGCTCCTGTAATGTCCGTACCTCATACTTGGCTGCCAAATTGAGAGCAAAAGTGGGTGGTAAATTGTCACAATTAGTTGATTTTTTAAATTTTTTTAATAAAAGTAAAAATAAGACTTACGTAGTGGGACAGTTTTGGGTCTGCGATTTGTGCTGTGTTTAGGCAGCATTAAAGGAGCGAAGGACACAGAAATGATCTTTTTGGTCTCCCAGCTGTTCGGCCCCGTATGGGTGATCTTGGTCAACTGCAGAACATACAAGCAGATTAAATCACATTCTGTTTTCATTGTACTTTATGTGTGTGTAGTCTGGTTTTCTCAAATACTTTAATTCAGTATATATATATATATATATATATATACACACACCCACGCACACACACACATTTTCAGTATCCCTCATATGTAGCCCCCTATTTAAAAACATAATCAGGCATCCAGGAAGGAGCATATATCTTTAATATCTTATGTTTTGAAGAAAAATATGTGTAATTTCTGGAGTGCATGTCAGAAATTGTTCCTAATAAACACAAATTAGCAAAAAGACAAAAATGTGTTAATTCATGAGGCCAGAAAGGAGTCAAGTGGGTCAGGGAACATGTCTGGACCCAGGTCCCTTAGCTTTCAGAAAATGTGGCCCCCTGAACCATATACACTGCTCAAAAAAAATAAGGGAACACTTCATTATCCCAGTGTAACAAGTCAGTTAAATGTCAAATTTCTCCATTCAGGAAGCTCAATGATGGTGTACAACTGCTTTAGTACAAATGAAAAAGACAACAGGAGCAATGGAGGCAGAAGCAGGACAAGCCCTAACTTCCTGACTGGTTCTTCTCTAGTTCTGGGTCCTAATCACTATTTGGACCATAAGGCGGTACCTGCAGCCCAATCAAGTTCACAGCTAGTCCAGCTCCTCCAGGATCCACATCCATACCTGAGGTCACAAGGAGGTTTCCTGTGTCTGCCAGCACTGTCTCAAGAGGCTGGAGGAGGACCAGGAGACCGGCCTTTACACCAGGAGAGCTGGACAGGACCAAAGAAGGACACCAACGCAGCACCAAGACCAGTATCTGCTCCTATGTGGCGGAAGACATGACCTCCAGCAGGCTACTGGTGTTCATGTTTCTGAGTAAACCTTCACAAACAGACTCCATGAGGGTGGAATGACGGCCCAACGGACTGTAGCGCTACCTGGTCTCACAGCCCAGCACCATGCAGCTCCATTGGCATTCACCAGAGAACAGAATTGGCAGGTTGTCTTCACAGATGACAGCAGGTTCACACTGAGCACATGTGACAGACTGAAAGATTCTAGAGAGGCCATGAATAACGTTCTGCTGCCTGGAACATTATCCAGCAGAACGGTTTGGTGGTGGGTCAGTGATGGTCTGGGGAGGCATATACTTGGAGGGTCACACAGACCTCCATGTCATAGCCAACAGTCCCCTGACTGCTGATGAAATCCTCAGAGTGATCGTCAGACCGTAAGCTGGTGCAGTGGATCCTGGGTTCCTCCTGGTGCCGTGGGCCCTGAGTTCATCCTGGTTCAGTGGGCCCTGAGTTCCTGCTGAATCGGTATATCCGCCACCACCAAGTACTACCATAGACTGTCCAGGAGCTGACTGATCCAGGTCTGGGAGATGTCCCAGGACACCATCCTCAGATACCTTGTTGGGAGTTCAGGCAGGCGAGGGTCAAACACACTACTGAGTCACATGATGAGCTGCTGTGATGAAATTCACTAGTTGGGTCTGTCTGGGATTTGTGACTGAGATACTTTTCACTTTGATCCTCTGTGTGATTCTAAATCCAGCCCAACCCATTGATGGGTTGATGATTCTGGTTTCCATTGAACGTTGTCGTAATTTTCTTACCAACAAATATCATGATGTACATCAGTTAAAGATTTTGAACTTGATTAATTAGTTCATCAAGACCTGATGTGTGATTTAAGCGCTCCCTAAAATTTCTCAGTGCAGTGTAGTTGATAGCCCCGACCTAAAGTGTTGCCTAATATGTAGATTTTAACTTTCTTCAGTGCCAGTTTCTCTCCAAAAACACCAACCTTTTCCTCGAGAGGCATCACCAGGATGCCGCCCAACTTGAGCAGGTTCTTCATGTAATTCTCATGCTCCTTCTGCACCCCGGCCCCACAGTATACCCTGTCATACTGACGGCTCTCTGGAGGAATCTCCAGGCAGTTACCAACGACAAAGGAAGGCTCACAGAATTCAAATCTGAAGAGACAAAGGAGAGTTGGGAACACAACGTACACAAGAGACAAAAACAATAAACCGTCACAAGCATATTTGGACACCTACTTGTCAAAACTGTCGCTTGTTTTGATGAATGAGTCGAGCTTCTGGTAGGCATACTCAATCACATCTGCATGCATCTCTATTCCGTGATTCACTCCAAATGGTCCTGGAATAGTTAGCACACAGTTCAGTTTGAAATTCCCGACATTCAATTGGCCACAACAATGTGTCTGTAATGCCATTCGGTTCAATAACTAACTTGAAAATGCTGTGCGATGACCGAAAATCACTTTTGGACCATAGACTGTATGTAAGAAGTGGACGTACTCATCGCGACGGCAACCAACCAACCAACCAACGGAAATTACCATATTTGGACTGTAAAGGAGCAATTTTTTGACCCAACCACCTGAACACCTGTTTAAACTCTTTAGGCCCTAGTTTCGTGGCGCAGCGCGGGGCGGCGTAATGCAAGGGACCCTTGCGCATGGTCAGTTTGGCAGTTTGGTGGATCGCCTGCGCCAAGATGGGTGTGGCGGCGCAGCAGGGGGAGGCGTCAGAGATTCAGCTTGGCCTAGCGGACGTTTCGTGGCAAAAAGCCTTGCCGAGACTTTGCCGAAAGCCCGCTAGCTCCAACCTAGTCTACTCTTGGCGTAAGGCGCAAGGCGCAAATAAAGTCCATTCATTCAAGGCGAATTACAGCTGGCGGAGAGGAAGTTTGGCTGACCGGTGCACAGTGCGTACACGTCGCCAAGACCTCACAGGCAGGTTTCCACAGTTCCAGGCACATTTAAATGCAATAAATAATCACAACAAACACTATTTAATGCAACTAATTGAATCACGTGAAGCCTCTCGGACCAAAACATTTCCCTCTCTCTCTCCTGTTTTTTATAATATCGGCATTGTTATTATTATGACACGCACAGCGTGGTGGGAGCGGCGGCGCTGCTTCTGTCATCGGGTTGTCAAGTGACGGAACTTGCACTGAACCTCCCCTAACGCATTAAAGGTGAGGAGAGGAGCTCATTTGATTGGTGAAGATCTGAATTGGCTGTGTTAATGGCTGCGTTTCGGATCACATGCATTTGCGCCTATGCATGCACAAGACTTGAGAGGATCCGCCGGAATTCGTCATAAACACGTCAAGTTCCCACCACGTCAAGTCGACACAGGTGCACTTAACTGACTTTTTTTTTTTTTAAACTTTATTAATAATTATATACATAACAAAAACTGTCGAGCCAGGGGAAACTTCACGGACTTTGCACAAAGAATATGGCCTGCCCAGTGGTGCTGGCTTTCTTCGTCGCTGTCGAATTCGAGCCGAGGCATTTGAACTCCCCTTGTTGACGGAGGCTGAGGAATTTTCTCACGTGGGAAATACCACGTGGTAATTCTAACCAACTAGGGCAACGTTGAGGGGAGTGTCTTATGTCAGCACTTATTTGAGACCATCTGCACAGAAAAGCATGCGGAGGGAGGTACCCTGGAGATACCGCAAGTTTTTAAAGCCATGTGACATGTCGCAAAGGGAAGTTATCACCAGCATTTCTGACGTTTTTTTCACAGAATGCCTGGTTTTGCGAGGCAAATGCATGCGCATGCATGATTGGAAACGCGCCTAATCCCAGTCCACGCCTCGTCTCCTCCTCTTCTCCCACTCACGCCTTCTTCTCCTCCCTCTTTCCCACTTGCGCGGGTGGGAGTGACGGGAGGCATGCCTGCGCGTGCCTGCGCGTGCCTGCGCGGTGCACGAAACTTGCAAAGTCCAGTTGTGCGCTGCGCACTGACTACGCCTAGTCTACGAAACTAGGGCCCTTTCAGTACGATCCTGGCGCCGGCGACAGAAATGGACATAGGGAATTCTAATTACCGTAACTCCTCAACCATTCACTCGATCGCTCTAATTTCAACGGCTCCTGACAGCAGTGTCAGCGCTTTCCATTGATATACATGATGTTACGGAAATGACGGGGCTTTCCGAGGGGGGAAGGGCAGAAGTGGCCGCAGCTGGAGCGAAGGAGAGCGAAGACGGCAAAGTGAAACGCTGTATTGGTGGACATTTATTGGACTTTTCGCGGAGGTTTATGTGTAAATAAGTGTTGTATATAATATATGATAGTGTTAGTATTGTTTTGAGCGATCAATAAGTGTTTTCTACCATGTTTTCACCGTTTTCTTGCCGTGTTTACACCGTGTTTACATCCTGTTCATTGGTTGTTTGGATCCAAATCCTCCGTGTTTTTCTGTATTTTGTATAGTTTATTGATCGTATTATTAGCTGTAAATATGGACAAAGACATGTTGAGGAGGAGATCAACCAGGGAGAAGAAAGTCACCTGCAGATTTGTGGCTGAAGATGAACAGGAGGAAGGACCGTCTTCATCTACAGTAAGCAATAGTGTTTGTTGACAGTGGATATTTATTCCTAACGTTATTACAATAATCCTTTTCAACATCTCGTGTTGTTTTGTTCTTGTTGGCTTTGTCTCACACTGCTGTAATGCTTTCAATTCAGGTAGCAAAGTATAAAGTTATTTCTCGGTCGATTATTTCCAAAATGTCTGCATGCCGAAACACAAGGACGTTCTTTTGTCTAAATCTTATCCAATCTCACGATATATCTTTATATCTTTAGAGATTATTCTGATGAAGTGCCATCCATCAGTACCAGCAGTGGTACAGGGCGGGGACAGAGTCGGATCCGAGGCCGAGGAGGTGCTGATGCTGCTGGTGATGCTCCTCCTGGCCGGTCACTGCATCACCAAGAGGCCTGGGAGTTTTTGGACATTGCTAGCAGCTTTATTGTGCACAAGGAGCAGCAGCAGAAGCCAATGAGCCACCTAAGCCCCCCACTCAAGGCCACTTTCCTGTCCCCACCAATGCAAGAGAGGATACTGAGAAAAAGACAGAAGGCAGGCCTGAGGGAGGAAACAGTGAGCACACCCTAGATGTGTGAGGAGTGCATGTTGGGCTCTGTTTTCAGCTGGACAGGAACTGTTTCAGGGAATACCACTGCAGCTAAAAAAAAAAAAAAAAAGAATAACCTGTAATATGGACACTGAAAGCTCAAGGCAAAAAAAAAAACTGTTTGAGAAGATGCAAAACGGGTTATTTACTGCAAAAAAAAGACACAAAGGACCAGGCGGACTGTTTCAATTATGGGACTCAAAGGGTTAAAAAAGTAATTAATATACAAGTTGTATATGATACACATATACTTGAGGACTTGCCAGTGTTCCAACAGGCACTTACACTTTGTGTGCTAAGTAGGATGTGTCTGTCTGTGTTTGGACTCCTGAGACAGATCCCATTTCCTGTGGACTACGACTAGTCATCATGACATCACCCATTAGTTTGTGGACTACGGTTTTCAAGCCATCTTGGAATTTTTGCAACCAATGAAGGAAGTCACCATATTTGGACTGTGGAGGAGTGACAGGTGCATCTGATGAACACAAGCAGCAGAGCGGCACCCAGTCCAGCAATGTTACTGGATTTGGATCCATCTGGATCCTGGTGTGAAGCTTCATAAGTCAACTTTACAGCTAAGTGTTAAAGGACCATACCAGTATAGTTACTCAAAAGCATGAAAACAAACAAAAAACACCATACAATTTCAATAATTTGGCTGTCAATCACAACAGAGCCAAGAGAGCAGTTGGGCCGAATGTTAATACGCCTTGAAAAATAGTTCCTTACAAGAACCCGAATTTGAGCTAGAAGGTGGATTTCAATGACGAGGTGTTGTAACGAACCTAGACGTACATTTATATAATATGGACAAAACGTAAACAAACAAACAATCTCAAAAATCACACAATTTTGGTTTATGTAAGATAGTTGGCCGATGTTGTCGACAAGAAGTAACGCTGGTCTGGTGCTTTAAAATCATCTTAGTAGCTAACTGCATTGGTAGCGACATTGTAGTAGTGACCTGTCAATTACAAGGCAGTCCCGCCCATTCAGTGACTTTTACCCTTTCACACACACATTCATACATACACTGATGGCAGAGGAGCCGCCTGCACATCAGGATCTAACTCATTTATACACAATTCACACACTGATGGTGCAGCATTGGGGGCAGTTGGGGGTTCAGAATCTTGCCATGCAGCAGACTGGAGGAGCCAATCTTCTGATTGGAGGATGACTTGCTTACCTCTGAGCCACAGCCACCCTAAAGGCTAAATAAACATCATGCTTGGATTGAAGAAGACTTGAAACTAGAGATTGAGACCATAAACTCATTTTTACTGAGATAATAAATCAAGAGAGAGGTAGGCTCATTTTCTCACAGACTTCTATATAATCAGACAGGAGTCACCCCCTGGTGGCCAGCAGAGAGAATGCAGTTTTAAGGACCTTTAGGTTTGGTTTCGCTTTTCAGAAGTGGAGGATGCCACCTGGACAGAACTTATCCATCCAGGCACCTCAAAGTTTGAGTCTGTGCACGTGGATGTTGTGATTGGACTTCTATCTCAGTAACTGTGTAATGGTGTGTTTAGTCCAGGTTTCGTTGTACATTCAAACTGACACTCAGTAAGGGTGCTGTTTCTGTTGTTTCCGGTGCTTATTCTTCGTTGCTCAGTGACTGAAGTTTTTATTTGTATTTGGTTTCCGTCAGATAGATTAAAGCTCTTACTAACAGCCCTCTTTTGTTCATATTGATTTATTTGTTTTAAACAGCATCCATATGCCATTAATTCTTTCTTTGTAGTTCACCTCCTGGCTCCATTTGCCCTAATCTCTGTGCAAACAAAACAACTTTTTAACAATTCCGACTGATTTTATGGTGCTTCTCCTTTCCCTATAGAGCTGGGTCCTTACAGCCAGCAAGACAGATTTCCCTCTGTTTTTTAAACCAGTTTAATTTAGAGTCATCATCAAGAATGAAACTTGAATGTCAAAGGGATTTGATGTCCAGTCATTTCTGATATTACTGAGGCCATTTCATCCCAAAATTCATTCACTTTGTCACATTCCTAGAGTATGTGTATGAAAGTCTTCTCTTAAAGAAAAAAATATATAACATATTACCAGAAAAGTTAACAAGACATGAATCAATATCCTTCAGCTCACGTGTGTCTGGGCCTGTGACCTTCATGCTGCCACATGTTTACCAGCACAATAATAAAGACACTACATGCAAAACTGCGGCCCATAACAACATACCCAATATAAGGCCGACCATGGTGCTGAGGTAACCAGTCCCACTGCCCAGGTTGAGGAAGGAGAGACCGGGCTGGAGATCCAAAGCCTCCATCACTTCAGAGTAGATACACGGAGCAGACAGGTGGATCTTTCCATGTCGCCATGCCAAGTCCTAACAACAACAGGACTTGTATCTGAACCAGCTTTTCTTATATCTCTCAAACACTTGTTCTGTGTCCTGAAGAACATCACAGATATCCAGTGACTAATAACGTGAATTCCTTTTGACACTGTTTGCATGAGGGTCATTCCGTGACATTTCATCAAATGCCTCCCACCTTACCATCTCAGAATGTCCTGAAAAAAATCAAGTACAAAGACACACTTGTTAATAGGACAAATCCAAAATATTAGGTCTCTACTGTCAATAGTTTTCTCATCACATCATTGAATGAAGGGTAGTTTAGACAGTTTTTGACATCATGCTCTGAAAAGACATTTTTAAACAGCAATATCTGGAAAAGAGTATATCTGTTACTAATAGCCTCCAGACATGGAATATCAGGGGTGTAGCTCAATGATAACCTAGTATGGTAGGTACTTAAAATGTGGCTTGTTGAAATAAAGTAGTACATTGGAAGAGTAACTGAGCTCCCATTTTTGCAGATAAAAGACTTCTATCACTCCGGCCTCTATCTCTGGTGTTAGCTTAAACATTCTACAAAATATGGTTTCTCTTAGATGATTAGTTTCACAGATATTAAGGCTCAAAAATGGAAGTAAACACATCTTTGCCCAACTTCAGAGTCATATTCCAAAAAACTGACAACACGTATCAGGTCCAAACTTACTTTTTTTGAAAGATCATATTCTTGTTAAAATCATATTAAAAAATTGGGAGGGTGTTTTGCCTCATTTTTTTTGCAGTGATTTTTTTAAATCCTGATATTGGTGGGGGTTTTGTGGCCGTTTTTGGTACTGCATGTCCTAACAGCCTACTTATAAACATCACAGCAGGGCAATTCAATTGTGTTTTTTACCATTTACCAAAGACTTACATGTGACTAAATGCTACTGATAAATTTAGCTTCACGAAAACATTAAAATGTAGCACAGTTGTAGTTACAGAGGCAATAAGTCCTTGAATGTGAGTTAAACATGGTGAAAGCAGCTTTTAATGTCTTAAACCATGAACAAACATAGCATAATATTGAAGACTGTACATTTTGTCATACTTTAAATACATACATTACACAACCAAATCAAATAATCTTAATTTGAGCATAAAGATTTCACATTAAAGTAGAAAAGTCTCCAAAGTTTGATATTGAATAACAGTTTGTCTCTATGCTCACTATGAGGGATCACACATTTTTTTTTTTATATCCAATTCCTTCGTCACATTCATTAATTTGGCAGTCACTTTACAAATTGTCTAATGTACATCTCTGCTCTGTTGTGCTCATCTTTTTTGATTGCATACATGCACCCAGTTTCTGTAGAGGGAACGTCAAATCTTGCAATTCTATGCTGCAGTGGGACATTACACATGTCTTCTCTTCTTGGCCAGTAGAAACTCTTGGCAGGGCCATGTGGGTGCATGAACTGAACCAGTACATCTTCATCTTGCTCTGAAACATCTGATACTTCCTATCCACCATTTCTGATCAAAACTCACATATTGTCTCATAGTGAGCATAGAGAAAAACTGTTATTCAATATCAAACTTTGGAGACTTTTCTACTGTGATGTAAAATCTGTGTGCTCAAATTAAGATTATTATTTGATTTGGTTGTGTAATTAATATACTTAAAGTATGACAAAATGTACAGTCTTCAATATTATGCTATCATATGTTTGTTCATGGTTTAAGACATTAAAAGCTGCTTTCAGCATGTTCAATTCACATCCAAGGACTTATTGCCTCTGTAACTACAACTGTGCTAAATTTTTATGTTTTCGTAAGGCTAAATTTATCAGTAGCATTTAGTCACATGTAAGTCTTTGGTAAATGGCAATGAATTGCCCTGCTGTGATGTTTACTAGTAGGCTGTTAGGACATGCAGTACCAAAACCGGCCACAAATACCCCACCAATATCAGGATTTTAAAAAATCACTGCGACAAAATGAGACAAAACACCCTCCCAATTTTTTAATATGATTTTAACAAGAATATGATCTTTCAAAAAAAGTAAGTTTGGACCTGATACTTGTCAGTTTTTTGGAATATGACTCTGAAGTTGGGCAAAGATGTGTTTACTTCCATTTTTGAGCCTTAATATCTGTGAAACTAATAATCTAAGAGAAACCATATTTTGTAGAATGTTTAAGCTAACCCCAGAGATAGAGGCAGAAGTGATAGAAGTCTTTTATCTGCAAAAATGGGAGCTCAGCCACTCTTCAAATGTACTACTTTATTTCAACAAGCCACATTTTAAGTACCTACCATACTAGGTTATCATTGAGCTAGACCCCTGATATTTCATGTCTGGAGGCTATTAGTAACACATATACTCCACAGGTGAGATAGTTTTCCAGATATTGCTGTTTAAAAATGGCTTTTCAGAGCATGATGTCAAAAACGGTCTAAACTACCCTTCATTCAATGATGTTTCATGAGAAAACTATTGACACTAGAGACCTAATATTTTGGATTTGTCCTATTAACAAGTGTGTCTTTGTACTTGAATTTTTTCAGGACATTCTGAGATGGTCAGGTGGGAAGATTTTCAGAAATTTGATGAAATGACACGGAATGACCCATGATGTCACAGGCTTTGATTTCACTCACCTTGTAAGCATTATCTCTGTATTCATCCAGGTAATAGTCAGCCCGGTCGATAGCTCGAAAAGCACGCTCCACCAGGTCTGAGCGGATGTAGTAAGCCTCCTTCAGGTTGTCAATCAAGTCATCATTATCCTCACCGGCACTTACAGCTCCACCCATGTTGACTGAAAGCAAAAGGAAAGTATCTCAAATGACAATATGAAAAGCATTATGTGATCATATATTAGCATTGCAGCAGTCTACCCTACCAAACTCGTCATCTGGATTAATGCGGGAAAATCCACAGAAACAGATGTCCTCCCGTAGAAATAGAACAGGAGCATAACAGAAGTTGAACTGCTTTCAGTGGTCATGTGACTAGTACAAAAGAAAATGGGAATTGTTAGTTATTATGGTGACAACACACCAACAGAAAGACAACAGACACAGCTCTGGAGACGGATGCCTAGGTTGTTAGCTAGGCAGCCTTGCTGCCACTGAGCAATATAAAAGTGGACAGCTGAATCTTCATATATTACAAGAACAACTAAAAAAAGGACCTTCAGCACTGGCTCCACTTTCCAGAACCGGAGGTTGCTGCTGTCTTATGTGCACACATCAGAATTTATTTCTGATTGTATTTTGATTAGAAATGTGGATATATTGTTAAATAGGTGATTTCTAAGGGTTATAATGTTTCCCCCCACTTTTTGGCACTTTGAGACTTTGCACACGAATAACTAATCCCAAGCATGAAAAACAAAGCCTTTGGCTGTGTACAGAGCTGTAGGTGTGATTGCTGTGTTAAAAACAACACCAAGGGCAATACCAAAGGACAAGAGATCACAGGGTGGTTGGACATGGTCATGAGGCTATAAAAGAGCAAACACAGGGCGTGTTGAACCTTCTGCCTTTAATGCCACTGAAGTGAGTTGAGACGAAGAGGATGTTTTCAAGTCCAGAATCAATCAAAGGAACAAACAGCATCAAAAAGAAAACCCGTTTTCTGAAAGAAATGTCGCTCTGAATATACTAGCTGCCTCTTTAGGGTGTTACCACACATGACCACAAGAGGGCCTGCAATCCATTACTAACTTGTTTAGTAGGTTGTAAGTTGTTTACTAGACTACACACTTCCTGCAGAAACACTGACGCTGAAACGTCGCAGTTCTTTTGCTGATTCAATAAATAAGCCACCACGTCCGTTCTTTCATTGAAATCGTCCATCAGGAGCCCAGAAGTCACGACACGATCTGAAACTCACTGCAGCCTGCACGTTGTTAGGGCTGCTGTTGTGATCCGAAATCGAATTAAAACTCAATTTCACAGCCCTAACGGTCCAAACCCCGTCTAGTATGCACAAAAAACAGCGAATATAACATCTATGACATAACTGTCATCCAGCAGCAAGATCGACAGTGAGCAGAATGAGCGCATTGTCGTCTCTGCTGGAGGAACAGAGAAAGATGGAGACAGGAATGCTAACCGCTGCTGCTGTAACGTTAGTTAGCAAGCCGCGTCTTTCACCGCGGAACTACTACGCAGCGCTGCTGCTGTACCTTGTGGAAATGCTGACTGATATTCCCTGTTTCAGCGCCTTTCCTCTTCTTCAGCCTTCTGTTGTTGTGGGGATCCAGTCAGAAACACACCACTGCTGGATGTAAACATTCGGCCAGCTGACGTTCCGACGTCATAACCCTACGTAACGCACGCACTACGTAAGTGAGGTGTGAGAGGAGGGCGGCCTCCATTGTGCAGAGCTGAGGAGACGAAACAGTTCAGAATGGGTGCAGTCGAATAGTCAAAGAAATCGGTCCTAACTAAATCCTAATCCTTGACCTCTGGGGAAAACGTCACGGGGTTAAGGAAAGGCGATAGGAGAACTCAAAAGGATTTAGGAAAAGACGGCTGCTCAGAGAATCCGACCGGACTTTCACTAAGCTGCGTCATTATAACGCGGTCGCTGATTATTAGGGGGATTCTTTTCTTCTTCTTCTTCTTCTTCTTTTTAACAAATTGTATTATCAATAAAATTACGACATTGCAAAATAAATAAAAATACAGGGAGGAGTTTAACAAAGTGCATAAACATACAGTTTGATTTCATAACAACAAGAAAACAATTATCATCTGGCAATGTAATCCATAGTGTTCTTCAAGATGTGAGAAGTCTTTAAAGCTTTTTTGTTTTTAAATACTTTACATACAGAGTCATAGATGTCTGGAGTTCACCATAAAACAAGTTTGTGCAAACTGAAGAAATCTGGTCTTGTGAATATGATATTTGCCCAAAAGACACAGCAATTTTATCACGTTATCAACTTCCTTGTTGTCAGACTGTACATTCAAAAACAAGACCATATATTCTGTTATAGGGACCAAGACCTTATGAGTTTCCCAGATTAATAAAGAGATTTGAGTCCAATAGTTTCATGAATGAGTACAAGCATAAAATAAATGAGAGAAGGACTCAACCTCCTCTTTACAGAAGGAACATACAGGGGAAACATCAGGTCTAAATTTATGAATAAAGTCATCGCATTGGTGATATCTGTGTACAATTTGAATATGATTTTCTTTAACCTCATTGGGGACAAAAAATCTATTGAATTAATTCCAAATATTCCTGCTAATGTTAGGAAACACTACTTTCCAACGATGAAAGGAAATAGGACACTGACTTTGAGTAAAAGTCATTACACCTCTGCTATGAGCATTATTACATGAACGTTCCTCAAGAACCTTTCCACCCAGCCACAATCTAGGAATCCTCCCTACGAAAGGATCATATAATAGTGACGCTTTAATGAGAGTCAGCAAATTGGTGGATATACTTTTGAGTACTCTGGAATGTTGAGTTTGAGAAATGTCTAATCCTCTCTGATGGATCATTTCTTCATAGGTTGCTAGGTCCCCCCTATCATTTAGAAGTTCACAAATGAACACAATACCTTGGTCGTACCACTCCTTCACAAATAGGGTCTTATTTCTGTATACAATTGTTCCATAAAATACATGTGTGTGGGGAGAAGTTGTGCTTGAAAGCAATCTTCCATGTCTCAACCCACTGGTTCCCAGAACGTTCTAGTTCCCTGTACGTTACCTTTGGTTAGGTTTTGGTTGCCACTTGGTTGCAGCGGAAAGTTTTTGTTACATTCTGTAAACGTTAGCTGTTTGGTTCCCTCAATGTTCCCCTACAGTCCCCTAACCTTGTTGGTTATAATGTTGGTTCTCTCAATGTTCCCCTAACGTTGTAATGTCTGTAGTATGTTATTTTGTTGTTTTGGTTGCATATGACAACTATTTACTTGAGAATATTGACAGGGATGAATGAACAGGAAATTTGGCAGGACTTGAAAGTTTAATACATAAAAAAAATAATAATGAAATACAAAATAAAATTAAAATACAAGTTAAAAAAGATAACAAAATAAAAGAGATACAACAATATAAAGCCAATAATACAATACAAATTAAATATTAAAAAAAAACAATAAAAGTAATATCTAAAAAAAAAAAAAATGCAGAATTGCTGCTGTCCGTCTTCTTCTTCAGGCTACGTTTCATGATGAGTCCAGATCTGAGCAGAATGTTACAGGGCGTGAGCAGTTCAATGACTACAATATTTTGCAGTTTTCACCCGCAAGCGTCCTCGTGTAAACGGGTCTCAGTCTTGCTGACCAGTTGACCTAAAAAGAAAAAGAAACAAAAGGTTTAAACACAAGAAGTTCACAAAAGCACAAGAAACGCCCTACTACCAACCAAGACATTTCAGAGACAGAAGTTTGATTTACCGTCTGTGTGGAGCAAACTTGAGCGCTTGCCCAATGCACTCCTCGACCTCGGCTTCTGTCCAGCCAGGGAAGTTCTTCACACAGGCCGCTACAGGTAGAAGTAAAAAAGTTACACATCTAAATCTCATCAGTCAAGCTTGGCATAAAACTGATGTTAACAATATATAAACACTTACCTGTTATAATCTTGCACAGCGCCAGTTCCTGGAAGAACTTTATGGCCCTTCTCCCCTTCAGGCTGTACTGGGAAAGGACATCGTTTGTTGCCACTCGCCGTCATATACGTCGAATGGCATCCCCTGCACTTGTCCCTCCAACCTTTCCAAGGAAATGTGGCTGTAAAAAAAACATAATTAAAATGAATGTGGAGAGCTTATACAATCTAATTTTATAAGCCAAATCAGTACGGTTATAATGAGTCCTGGGACATCCTCAGAGGCTCGTAGCAGCAGTGTCTGCTCCAGATGTCCAGATCCCTGTGTTGCAGGAACATCCATCCATCCATCCATTGTCTACCGCTTATCCTGTATTCCAGGGTCGCGGGGGGGCTGGAGCCGATCCCAGCTGTCATTGGGCGAAGGCAGGGTACACCCTGGACAGGACGCCAGTCTATCACAGGGCCGACATGTAGAGACAGACAACCATTCCCACTCACATTCACACCTACGGGCAATTTAGAGTCATCGGTTAACCTATCCCCATCCTGCATGTCTTTGGACTGTGGGAGGAAGCCGGAGAACCCGGAGAGAACCCACGCTTACACGGGGAGAACATGCAAACTCCACACAGAAGGAACCCGGGGCCGACCCGGGGATCGAACCCGGGACCCTCTTGCTGTGAGGCGAGAGTGCTACCCACTACACCACCGTGCAGCCCTGTTGCAGGAACATGATTATTGTTAAGGTTTTATTTGTGTTTATCAGTAGTGCAGTTTATAATACCACACAGTAGAAGTTCTTACAGACAAATGTTTCCTGTTAAATGTTTTACGATAATTAGGTTCTGTACAAATCTAAATAATAAATATCTGAATATAGCCTATATGATTGTTGACTCATGTTTTGGGCCTGCAGGTCTATTTCCCTCCTGCTCTGGAGGAGAGACCCTGCTGCAGTAGTTTGCATCATGGCTGAGGAGATGGGGTGTAGTGGGGTAATAGTCTTTGCTCCATCATCTCATCCATGACAACAAACACTTCCAGTGTGCACCAGTGACCTCTCCTCCCTCAGTGCTGACACCGTCAGTTCATACAAACAACACTTCTCATAATCATTGTTTAGATCAACTATTCACCACTAGTCATATATTATAATATGTACTGTAATACTGTTCCACATGGGACCAACTTAATGGACTCTGATGTTTGAACACATTGTTGATATTACCCAGCACTGACTTTGCCTGATTATTAATAAGAAAGACAACTTCATCTTGTTTATTTTATGCTATAGTGTTCAATACTCTCAACTGCTTCAAACTCACCTTGTATTTCTGCTTCATGTTCTCCCACTTCTTCTTAGCTCATCCAGCTCCACCTTCCCTCCATCCCATGTTCTTCAATAAACATCCTGTATGAAGGGGATCAGCACGTAGAAAAGTGGCGAGTCCACACCGGACCGAAAATCTGCGTCTTTGAGAGAGTCGGCGTCCGTGACATGAGTCTGCTTGGTGGAGGCTAGCAGCTTTACTAGCGAATCAGTTAAGCCCGGAAGTGACGATGGTAAACATACCAGATAACCAGTGGAATCGAAGAAGGTGGTCTAGAGAGGACCACCTACTTCCGGTTCTCGTGTTTTTTGGCCCACAATACAGATTAGCGCCGCCTGTTGTTTTGGAGACGTATGGCGTCGGCTGTAATTCCATAGGTGTGAACCGCCCATGTCGTTGTTCGAGTTGGCCATATTCAGTAGCCCGACTTCATTTACCGACACGAATCGGGCAGTCGGTCCGGTGTGGACCCGCCTTTACAGTTCATTGATGATTGCCGACTCAAATAACTGTTAAACAGAACGTTTCAGGAGACCAGTACATCTCCCGTCTTTATACGCTGGTTTTCAACCTTATATCATTGAGTAGCTAAATATGCCACAGCAGAACTTAAACGGAGTCCTGCATATGAGAATTATAACATTTAACACCACATGTTCTTAAGTGAAGCCTCTCATAGCAGCATTCCTCCTGCCGGTGAACGTCTCCTCATCGTTCCCTCCACTGAATGAGGCGCTCAGTGTCTACAACCCGCCCCTTTAACGAACAACGATGCACAGCGTTATTAATCACCGTTAGTAAATATAATACCACGTTTTAACATCAGCACAATCTTCTTAGTTAACGTCGGTAAAAACGGCAAATTTGCCGCTTCATTTGCCGCTCGCTAACCTCTATGGTAAATTAGCGTCAGTAGGCTAGCCGGCTAGCAGGACCTTCGTAACGTTAACGTACAATTCCAACAATAAAGTAACGTTCATTATTAATACGATTAAAAAGTCAGCTGGAAACATAAAAATTGTGTTACAGTATACTTACATGTGTACGCGGTTTGTGTCTGGCTATCGCCAGAATCACTGTAATCGTCCGCCATTATCCAAAACTTTTCAGAAGCCAGACGAGCCGCAATGCATTTTGGGGAAGTTGAGTAGATCTAGCAAGGTCCGCTTTATACTCAGAAATTCTTGCCAATGCAGTATACATCCGGGCATTTCTCGCGTACACAAATTCACATACTATTCGACTTGATGTAGCCTGCAGCGCGCTACCTAACGTGATGTATTGTGGGTTGAAGCGATGCATGATGGCTAGAATTTGTGCCCGACTTAGCAGCCGACCTCAAAGACGTCACAGGGTCGCAGCCATATCACGTGGAACAAGTTTTTAAGAGCTGCTTCTTGCAGCGCTTGGCAGCGCGGTCTACGACGGCTGCAACCGGCTTGCCCACACCTCCGCCACGCAGAATGGCTCTCTATTGGTTAAAAGTTCAATGACGTGTGTTCAGGTCCGCACTCAGTGGCCACCTTGTGGTTAAATGGTTTAATGATTTGCCTTTTTATTTTGGTCACTTTGATCTCCTGGCTTGATCTAAAGTTCTGTGCATTGTGCTGTGAGTCGGCCTATTAAGGTCTGGTTAATACAAACATAGAATGATAATACGAATATACTGAAAAAAAAATGCCTTCTACATGTTGCCTTGTGTGTGTGTGTGTATGTATATGTACGTATGTATGTATGTATAACATATCTCTTTGGTTGGCTGCTGTGTTCTATCGCTTGAGCACCATAGTCACGTTGACTTTGTTGTCCGACTTGACGGCGTTTGGCTGCCGTCTCTGTTTCTAGAGCCCGCCCTCTCAGACACCTGCAGCTCTCGTCGGCGTGATAAGTCAAGCCAAGCCAAGACCATCCTGAACAAGCCTATAGTATGTAGACGCACTACGTACTCAAATATACGTCACATTTTAGTACGAGTAGGACGTTAGTATTAGTGATGGGCAAAGGGAAGCTTTGAAACAGTTCGAAGCGATGTTTCAGTATGTGTTGAAGCCTTGAAACAAATATGAAACCTGACTCTACAGTGGCATCTAGTGGCCGCTTCTGTGAACTACATGCTCTGGCCAAAGAAAATTCCTAATTATGTGTCACTATGAAATGAGCCGGTCTTAGGTTTCCTTAATTTAAGTAGAATATAGGTTGAATTAAAGAAACATTATTAAAAATAAATAAATGACACATTATATGCAATACAATAATCAAAGTTTTTTATTAAAAAATAATATTTGTTCAGCTCTTTTTGAGCTGAGTCTGTTTCTTTTTTTGAATAACACTTCCCCTGCTTTTGAAAAAATCCTTTCACAGGGTACACTTGTTGCAGGGACACTTAAAAATGTCTTAGTCAGTTGGTACAAATTAGGGAAGACAGCACGTCGCTCTTGCCAGTAGGCTTGTTCATGATGGTCTTGGCTTGACTTGACTTGACTTGACTTACCACGCCGACGAGAGCTGCAGGTGTCTGAGGGGGCGGGCTCTAAAAGAGACTGTAGCCAAATGCCGTCAAGTCGGACAACAAAGTCAACGTGACTATGGTGCTCAAGCGATAGAACACAGCAGCAAACCAAAGAGGATATGCTATATACACACACACACACACACGTAAGGCGGAATGTGGAAGGCATTCTTTTTTTCAGTATATTTGTATTATCATTCTATGTTTGTATTAACAAGACCTCATATAAATAGGCCTACTCACAGCACAATGAACTTTAGATCAAGCCATGACATCAAAGCGACCAAAATAAAAAGGCAAATCATTAAATAATTTCACCACAAGGTGGCCGCCGCGTGTGGACCTGAACACAAGTCATTGAAACTTTAACCAATGAGAACCATTCCGCTGTAGCGGCAGTGTAGACAAGCCGGTGGCAGCCGCTGTAGACCGCACTGCCAAGCGCTGCAAGAAGCGGCTCTTAAAAACTTGTTCCCGCAATGTTTTGGGTCACGTGATATGGTCGCGACCCTGTGACGTCTTTGCAGTCGGCTGCTAAGTCGGACACAAATTCTAGCCATCATGCATCGCTTCACGTTAGGTAGCGCACTGCAGGCGGCTACATCAAGTCGAATACCCCTAGTATTTCAAAGGATCTGCCCGTCTTGTTGGAATAGCCGTTTCGAAACAGAGGCGTTCCTTTACGGTGGCCCAGAGGTGTCAGGCCAAATACAAAAGCCACAACACAAATACAAAAGTCACAACGCAAATACAAAAGTTGCAACACAAATACAAAAGTCACAACACAAATACAAAACTCGCAACAGAAATACATAAGTCACAACACAAATACAAAAGCCGCAACACAAATACAAAAGCTACAACACAAATACAAAAGCCACAACGGAAGTGACCCACAACGGAAGTGACCTCAAACACATCTCATGCTACATTTTTTTTTTTTTACTTTATTGACATCTCATCCTCATCTTCTCTCACTTAACTGAATCGATTTCGGTTCTAGCTACCGTTTAATGGACATTACTTATCAAAATATAAAGCAGGATTAGTATTACACTTAATTAAATATTTAAAAATATTTTTTCAGTCAAACTACCATTGTCAAATGTTTTCTACAGTTTTTTATATATGTGCGCTCTCACGCTTTCGCATCGATCGCGACTATTAAGCAGCTTTTATCGATCATTAATGTTCATAGATTGTATAATTCCTCTGACCATGGGACACCAGCACCTTCACCACGGAGATGACGGAGGCAATCGGCCGTCGGAGCAGCTATATTATTCACATACATGGAATTTGGATTTCCCTCTGAAGTAAGTAATATCACTTATCTGGTTTAAATAAGTTATTTGATTATTTGATTATCAATAGACAGGCATATGCATGCATAAACAAAATCAACAGACATGCAGGCTAATATAAGCCGCTTTAATATCATGTACGAGTTTGGTGGGAAGTAGTGGGCTATTAGTGAATAATTTGTTAGACAAATAATCCATGTTATAAATACAGGTTGCAATACGTGTATGATAAGAAATAACTACTGTTTATCAACAAATTAACAGGAAAACATTCAGAATACCCCTCCTTGAACCAACACCTTACCGTGGTGGAGGGGTTTGAGCACCTGAATGATCCTAGGAGCTATGTTGTCTGGGGCTTAATGCCCCTGGTAGGGTCTCCCAAGGCAAACAGGTCCTAGGTGACAGGTCAGACTAAGAGCGGTTCCAAAGCCCTTAATGAACGAGTGGGGTTCTGTTATTGGACTTCTGTGCTGGTCGCAGTTTGTCCATAACGAACACCATGTTCAAACATAAGGGTGTCCATCAGTGCACATGGCACCAGGACACCCTAGGCCGGAGGTCAATGATCGACTTCGTGGTTGTGTCATCTGACCTCCGGCCGTATGTTTTGGACACTCGGGTGAAGAGAGGGGCTGAGCTGTCAACTGATCACCACCTGGTGGTGAGTTGGATCCGCTGGCAGGGGAGGAAGCTGGACAGACTTGGCAGACCTAAACGCGTTGTGAGGGTCTGCTGGGAACGTCTGGTGGAACCCTCTGTCAGGGAGGTCTTCAACTCCCACCTCCGGCAGAGCTTTGACCAGATCCCGAGGGAGGCTCGAGGAAATTCTGGCAAACCATCCGGCGCCTTAGGAAGGGGAAGCAGCCCTCCACCAACACCGTTTACGGTGGAGGTGGGGAGCTGCTGACTTCAACTGGGGATATCGTCGGGCGGTGGAAGGAATACTTCGAGGATCTCCTCAACCCCACTGACACGTCTCCCATTGGGGAAGCAGAGGCTGGAGACTCAGAGGTTCATCCACCCATTACCCGGGCTGAAGTCACCGAGGTAGTTAAGAAGCTCCCGGTGGCAAGGCACGGGGGGTGGATGAGATCCGCCCTGAGTACCTCAAGTCTCTGGATGTTGTGGGGCTGTCTTGGTTGACACGCCTCTGCAACATCGCGTGGCAGTCGGGGACAGTGCCTCTGGACTGGCAGACCGGGGTGGTGGTCCCTCTATTCAAAAAGGGGGACCGGAGGGTGTGTTCCAACTATCGGGGGATCACACTTCTCAGCCTCCCCGGGAAAGTCTATTCCAGGGTGCTGGAGAGGAAAATTCGGCCGATAGTCGAACCTCGGATTCAGGAGGAACAATGCGGTTTTTGTCCTGGCCGTGGAACACTGGACCAGCTCTATACCCTCCGCAGGGTGCTCGAGGGTTCATGGGAGTTTGCCCAACCAGTCCACATGTGTTTTGTGGACTTGGAGAAGGCATTCGACCGTGTCCCTCATGGCATTCTGTGGGAGGTACTTCGGGAGTACGGGGTTGGGGGCCCTCTGCTAAGGGCTGTTCGGTCCCTGTATGACCGGAGCAGGAGCTTGGTTTGTATTGCCGGCAGTAAGTCAGACCTGTTCCAGGTGCATGTTGGACTCCCGCAGGGCTGCCCTTTGTCACCGGTCCTGTTCATTATTTTTATGGACAGGATTTCTAGGCGCAGCCGTGGGCCGGAGGGGATCTGGTTCGGGAGCCACTGGATTTCATCCCTGCTTTTTGCGGACGATGTGGTCTTGTTGGCTCCTTCGAGCCAGGACCTCCAGCATGTCCTGGGGCGGTTTGCAGCCGAGTGTGAAGCAGCCGGGATGAGGATTAGCACCTCCAAATCTGAGGCCATGGTTCTTGACCGGAAAAAGGTGGCTTGCTCCCTCCAGGTCAGGGGGGAGTTCCTGCCTCAAGTGGAGGAGTTTAAGTATCTTGGGGTCTTGTTCACGAGTGAGGGAAGGATGGAACGTGAGATTGACAGACGGATCGGTGCAGCGGCTGCAGTAATGCGGTCGCTGTATCGGTCCGTCGTGGTAAAGAGAGAGCTGAGCCGAAAGGCGAAGCTCTCGGTTTACCGGTCAATCTACGTTCCTACCCTCACCTATGGTCATGATGGATGGATGGACATTCAGAATAAATGTAATATCTTGTGTTTTCTGTTACAGGTTTGTGCCAGAGGGCTGTACTGCAGGTCAATACTCATGTTCTCCCGCTGGGGAGGGGATTTAAGGAAGGACCTCCGTCTTTCAAGGCGTTCCAAGGAGAACCTCGTCCACTGCTTACTAACAGAACATAACTTATATATAGTTTACGTAATTCCTCCGGCAGATGAGGAAGTTTAAGGTCTCCCCCTCCATCCTGAGGACCTTCTACTCCGCAGCCATTGAGAGCATCCTCACAGGTTGTACCTCAGCCTGCTACGGAAGCTGCACTGCACGGGACCGAGCTGCATTGCAGAGGGTATCAAGGCATCCCTCACCACGCTGGAGGAAACGTATAGCAAGAGGGTGAGGCTGAGAGCCAGGAAAATCGGGCCTGACGCCTCTCACCCAAATGCTGGCCTCTTTACCCTGCTGCAGTCGGGCAGATGCCAACGCTGCATAAAGGCCAGGACAGACACTGAACTTTTTCCCGCAGGCAGTCAGACTTCTCAACCATGATGGACTTCAATTGGCACTTTATGCAAAAAAACACACACAAAAAAACACCTGCACTTTTTAAGTCAGGGAGGGAGAAAGTCACAAAGTGGTGGTCGGACACGGTGAGCGGAGTAACAGAGAGTGCCGAGATGCCACAGGATCTTGTGAAGACAAGGTCAAGTTGGTTCCCGGCCCGGTGGGTGGAGAAGTTGTTTGCCTTCTTGACTGCAGACTGGCAGTTCCATAGTCCCCCTAGTACTTCAAGTTCCGTACCGGTGGTGAATGGTGGGTAGCAGAGATTGGATGTGTTACAGCCTCGACCGATGGGTCTCTGGCGAAATCTTCTCCGGTTTGATGTCCTGATTGACTACAGCTGAGCTGGCTGAAACTAGTTTAATGCTCACTCAATATGAACAGCTTCACAAGAATTTAAACAACAAGCTATCTAGACAAGACTAAATTACTAGCTCTACTCACAGAATGCCTAAACCCAAATCTACAATTAGTTTCTTAATTACCAACAAGATACAAAGCAGTTTCCTTCCTTTCTTCAGACAAAATGTAGTTGTCTTTAATTTTCATTTCTCAACTAAAAAAAATTTCAGTGTTAAGAATTGAAATGGTGAACTACGAACGTGAACAGTTCACTATGTGTGAACTTTGAACAAGTTTGTTAAGTGTGAACTTGCACAACACTGAGTAGTATTAACAGTAGCCGTAGCATTATTAACAGTCGTAGTATCATCAGTACTAGTAGTAGTATTAACAGTAGTATTAACAGTAGGCGTATTAACAGTAGAAGTATTAACAGTAGTAGTTGTAACAGTAGTAGTAGTATTGACAGTAGTAGTTTTAACAGTATTAGTAGTATTAACAGTAGTAATATTTACAGTAGAAGTATTAACAGCAGTAGTATTAACAGTATGTGACGCACTCAAGAGTGGTAAGAGTGGTCACAAGACTGAAAATAATAAATTCACTGTCCACAACAAAACCAAATGAAGTGGGAAAGTTTATTGTCTGCTCGTAGGAGTGAGGGGTGAATGTTGAATTGCGTAATCTTGAAATCATCTGGCACTCCACCAAACTGGAGGAATCCCGCCTAGTCTGGCAAGACAGTCTTAAAATGTATAAGAAAGCTCTCCGTGATGCCAGAGGAGCCTATTACTCATCTTTAACAGAGGGGAAAAAACCAACCGTTGATTTCTTTTCAGTACTGTTGCCAGGCTGACAAAGAGTCACAGATCTACTGAGCCTTGTGCTCTTAGAGATCTTAGTAGTAACGACTTTATGAATTTTTATAAAATTTTAGCTATCAGAGACAAAATTACTCACGTCTTGCCTTTGTAGAAGATAATGCGTTACCTTACAGTTCTTATTTTATCTCATACTATATTCCTTTCTCTTGTACTCATCAAATGTGCTGCTGCTCCTATTTGATTGTGCTTAACCCTTGATGAAAAGACCCTTTGATCTTTC
Source organism: Chelidonichthys spinosus (assembly GCA_029853015.1). NCBI lineage: Eukaryota > Metazoa > Chordata > Actinopteri > Perciformes > Triglidae > Chelidonichthys > Chelidonichthys spinosus. Next base: position 27,272,777 of record CM056829.1, on the reverse strand, counting down.
CCCCTTCCTGGACCGTCTCCGAAACATCTTTATCTCACATACATTGATCAAGGCCTGATGAATGGCCCCTGTTGTGACACTGTCTAGCTGTCCCGAGAACAGTCACAACTTGTTGGCATCCTGGGATGTCTCTTCCTCTTTGAAGGGACATGTGTTGAATCAATGCAAATCCTCTCATCACACCTCCCACTTTGGTTCTCTATATAAAGCTCTCTTTCGGACTTTATCGCAACGCTGTAACTTCCTTTATCCACTGTGGTGATTAAATTTCATCTGAACCAGCTACAGAACTGGACCTGAAGAGTTTTTCTTCCACACCTTCAATTAGAACCACGTTACCCTCAAACTCAGGAATCTTTGAAATAGAAACAGCATTAAGACCTGATATATATTTAGATTGCTTTTCTCCAATCAACCTAGGTCAATGATCTCTTCTTCTAAACCTTCAACCTGTCCCCTAGACCCGATACCAACCAGGCTACTGAAAGAAGTCGTATCCTTAGCTAGTGTGTCCTACTAGATATGATCAATGTGTCTTTATTAACAGACTATGTGCCACAGTCATTTAAAGTAGCTGTAATTAAACCTCTTCTTAAGAAGCCTACTCTAGATCCAGGGGTTTTAGCAAACTACAGACCAATATCAAATCTTTTCTCTCTAAGATCCTTGAGAAAGTAGTCGCTGGGCTTGAGTAAATAAAGCCTATATTAGAGGATTTACGGTAATGGTGGTTTCATATTTCTCCTCTTGTTCCTTGCTCTATGCTCCTCCATGGCCGGCTGTCACAAGTAGCCATAGTATTGTTAACAGTAGTAGTATTAAGAGTAGTAGTTGTAGTATTAACAGTAGTAGTATTAGTATTAACAGTAGCTGTAGTATTATTAAGAGCAGTGTTGGGAGTAACGCGTTACAATAATGTAATGCATTACGTTTTGCTCTCCCGGCGCAAGTCCAGAACAAGCGATTGACACCGAATGGCATCCGTCTCTCACGTGCGGTCCTGGAGTGCCTGCATTCACGCGGCAGCGCGACGGCCGCCTACCCGTGCAGCAGCCACCTCCTCGTGGCGGCAGCTTAGACACAAGCGATACAAGTAGGTGGCGCTCTGACAGAGTGAATATCACAGTGCAGATGTGTTCAGGAAGGAACTCTAATCAAGTGTGCAAAGTTTGAAGCAGCTCTGAGAACAAACACTGAAGTTATGTTTATGGCAGAGTTCAACAGACAGCTGTGTGAGATGCATTTGCAGTGTGCATGTCTCCTCCTCTCTCTGTGTCCAGACTGAAATGAGAGGAATTTTAAAAAAGGAATTAAAAGTGGCATGACTGTTGATCTGGTGTGAAGCAGACTGCAGCTGCATGTGAGAGTCACAGACTCTCCATGTGTTACTGATGGATCTCTGACTCCCCCTGGTGGTCGCTGGCCCCATGTGTCTGTCTCCCCTATGCTGCCTGAGTGAAAACTGAGTGAAAAAGTGGCTGAATTACACACTTGGCGAAAAACATTTTTTTTGCCCACTTTATGATATTTTTAGGCGGTGGGTCCAAGAGGCTTTTTTGTACATCTCCACTTGGGCTATCTAGGAAAAAATATTTCATGCCTCTACGACCTACCTAGAGGGGGGGCTGCAGCTCAGAAAACGGGCATAAAATCGGGCACATTTCATGTCGCCATTAGGTGGCGCTCTACTTGTGAGTTAAAATTGCAGTGCAGTTGTGTTCAGGACGTGACTTTTAACAAGCATGAATATTTTAGAGCAGATCGGAGAAGAAACGGTGAAGTTATAACAGTTTTGATGCCAATGGCGAAGGATGAAAATAGTAGCGCAGTCAAGGCGTTGTTGTGGCCACGCCCCTAAATATTCTGGACATCTTTTGATAACTTTTTCTCCTTCAGGCCTTTCCAACAACATATCCAATTTTGGTATCGATTGGAGCAACGGTGTAGTCAGTTTTTGATTTTGTGTGACTGGCCAAAAAGAGCCAAAAACGGCCAAAAATTGCACTTTTTGGAAATTTGTGGCAGTGCCAAACATTATTCAATTTTGATGAAACTTGACATGCATGTTCTTTGAAGCTATTGCAACATAGGTTTCGAGTTTCGTAATTTTTGAGATAAAAGTTATAGAGTTATGCTAATTGGATTTTGGTAGCTCCACCCTCTAATGTTCATTGGCCGATATCTTCTGATAAAAAGCATATTTTCGAAACCTTTTTGGAGCACCCGCCCAACTAGGTCTGCCGAATATGCCTACCAATTTTTTTCCAAATCAGACCAACGGTTTCCGAGAAATGCGCAACTTCCTCTTTTTCATAAAATCCAAGATGCCGGAAAATTTTGCCAGGCGGACTTTGGTACTTGGCTTTTTTGTAGAGGAGACTTGTCTGCACATGTGTACAAAGTTTCATGTCAATCGGACTTACGGTGCGGCGGTAGTGGCGATTCAAACGCTAGGTGGCGCTAGCGAGCAATTTTTTTGTGACCGACGCCAAATTCTCAAATTTTTCACCAAGCTCTATAGACACTTTTCGTTAGTTTTTTTTTTCAGATTCAGGCCCCCAAAATGGAGGTCAAACATGTGTAAGAATAATAAAAAACACTACAGATACAATAGGGCTTCGCAGCTCGATGTTGTCGGCGCTTGGGCCCTAATAAACATTGCAGAAACAATAGGGCTTTGCAGCCCGACGTTGTCGGCGCTCGGGCCCTAAAAAGGTAATATTTTACTTGGTACAAATCTCAGTAACGTGCGTTACAATGCATTTTAAACCCAAAATCAATTGATTCTACATTAGCGATCGCGAGATAGGCATACGGTGTGAAAGCCGGTCCGTGTAACTCTACACTATGTTAATTAAGCGCTGTTATTAGCAGGCTCCATTAGCTGGACACCGACTCACAGAGCGGCTCCTTATAGTTGCACAAGTCACTGTTGCTAAACTGGTGTTGAGCTAGCGCAAGTCAACGGTAACATCCAGCCTGTCACTAAAAACAGCTTTAACTGCTCTGCAGAACACCCGAGTCAAATGTATTATGACGTCGGACTATCGATGTACGTCAGTGTTGGTAGAATAATTAAAAAAATTAAACCAACCTTGCATGGCATTGGAATAGCTTATACTTTGTTCCCTATTGTTGCTAAGGCTACGCCAGCGGCGGATTGATATCTCCGGGCTAGTGAGGCTACAGAGGAAGACGGTTTCGGTTTCGCTGACAATCACGTGAGTTTATTCAGCTGCTGTCAGTCCTATGCTAGCGGGAAGGAATCAGGATAACAGGAACACACACTGAAGCACCATTTTTATAACGCTGCTACGAGTACTAGCTGTCATGACTGTAGGGCACTTAGGTTTCATTTTAATGCACTACTACTAACACGCAAAACACGCTGCTGCTGAGAAACTAGTCCCTCAAAATGTTTTATCATTGAAAATGCAAGGTTGGTTTAATTTCTAAATTCTACCAACACTGACATGTACATTGATAGTCCGACGTTATAATACATTTGTCTCGGGTGTTCTGCGGAGCAGTTAAAGCTGTTTTTAGTGACAGGCTGGATGTTACCGTTGACTTGCGCTAGCTCAACACCAGTTTAGCAACAGTGACTTGTGCAACTATAAGGACTGGATCAATTGTGCTGAAAACGGTCTCCACCGACCTATATCACCTCGGGTAAGTTGGAAATGAGGGCCTATGTCCAAAATTCCGAACTTTTCCTTTAATGTGTTTTACAGCATGTCCATGGTCTTTCTAAGTATGTTGCATCATTTTAATTATCCAGCATTAAAATATTACATATTGTCATTTCTCATTTCATTTATATCTGTTGGCTGTTTGTAACTGCAACAGTCTTTGATTGATTCAAGTGGTAGTATTGTCACTCAGTCCAAGTGTTATATTGCTATGCTAATGAATGCTTGTCAAATTGCCGTCAGAGGTTTCATAAATATGTGTTTTATTGCAGTAATTGAGATTACAAAACACAGCTGATGAAGTTGCAAAGGTGTTTGCAATGAAATCTGTGACGAGGGCAATATAGTATATATAAGTCCAACTCCCATTCACCTGTTCCCTCTACATGATGGCTTGCCCTTTTTTGGAGGAGGTACTGGATGAGGAAGCTCTAATCCTCAGACGAGCATTTAGGCATGAAAGAGTCTTCCGGGATAGGTAAGACCCATTGGCCTTTGGCGATGACTATCTCATTGAGAGATACAGATTCTCAGGTGATGGAGTGAGATATTTATGTAGGCTGTCCAAAAATACAGCACCAGACTGCACGAAGCCATGCTCTCACTGTACCACAGATGGTCTGTGTTACATTGAGATTTTTTGCAAGTGGGAGCTTCCTTTATTCTGTTGGGGATGCAGAGAACCTCAATAAAGGAACCTTTTTGCCGCACAATAAGATGTGTTTGTCTGGCGCTGAAGTCATTAATCAGCATATTCATCACCTTCCCTGGCCACAGAAGACCCCTCCATATCAAGGAGGAGTTTTACAAGATTGCAGGTAACCTCAGTGGCGGTTTCTCATATGGGAAGTATGGGCAGCCGCCCAGGGCGGCATTCGTGGAGGGGCGGCATGAGTGCCCGCACAAAAAAAAGGTGCGTCTGCTGATGCTGAGAGAGACTGGTTCAAACCGGCCGCGGAAGCGCCGCGCCATGAAGCGATCGTTTCGGCGTCTGCTCTATTTTTTGCGCGTGTCGCGAGCGATCGTGTCAATTCTGGCAGGAAATCACACAAAGAAACATGAGACAATCCGGTCAATTTTCAAAATTAAAGCAATTTTCAAAATAATATACCGCAATTGACAAATGCGATATTTGTGTATCTAAACTCGCACTGGGAAACAGGAAGAGAAAATACATTTAATAAATGAAGAGTAGATAGACAAATATGTGTATTTCAATTGTAAATCTACACTGTCTAATACCATACTCTCTGTCTGTCTGTGTGTGTGTCTCTCTCTCTCCCTCTCTCTCTCTGAATGGATAAATAGAAGAAGTGTACAAACTTTTTGGTTACAGAAACATGGCATATTTATTTTATGAGGTTATGATAAAAAAAATAGCTCTGAATGAACAACAGATGAGCAGAAGCGCTTGTCGACTGTCACAGAGAATTACCTCTGAACAGGAGGGCAGGGGGGTCCATTTGTGTGTGTGTCTATGTGGGGGGGGGGGGGGGGGGGCGCTGGAGGTGAGGTCATGACTGTGGGTTTTTGTAGTGTTGGTTTCCTGTTTCATTTTGTAGTCCTTCTGTCTTGTGTTGTCACATGCTTTACTTCCTGTCTTGTTTCCTTTCTGTCTTTACTTGGCCGACTGTTGTATCCCCGGATGCAGTGCTTCCCTTACCATTGTACAGGCCTGGCGGGGCCGCCAGGCCAAGGAGACCTGCCGCCAGGCCAAAAAGAAGAAAATCAACATGCCAAAAATAAGCCACCTATCAAATCATTCATAAATTGATAATCATTCACATTAGGAGTGCCTCCGCGCAGGACAGTGTAAACTTGCTCCGCAAGGCGCACGGTCACAACAATCCTCACTGCGTGCTCCCGCTACGTTCTTCTTCGTGTACTTAATGCCCTTGATGCTGTTCTGATGCCGCTCCGCCTCGTTGAACCACCACGATGTCGCTTTCTACTTTGAAAACTCGGCAAGTCTACACTGTATTTTGATAAGCTGCTGCACTCTTCAGACTCGTGGTGTGAGCGGAACCGGACCGGTACTTTATAATAAAAATGCGTGTGTCCGTGTGTCTCCGTCCGTCCGTGTCTGTGTGCTTGCGCTGCCTGCTCACACAGATCCACTCGTGCTCACATGCGCTGATGCAGGTCAAGTGTTTATTATAAATATATGCAGAGACGGCGCTCCTTCAAAACAACATCAAGCCATGCGTGTGTAGTATTAGGACGTGATGACGTATATACAACTGGCAATCGGGCCAAGGCCCGTTTGGGCTGGAGCAGTGTGAATGTAAAGCGGCGGTGGGACCCCCTGTGGGGGGCAATCGTGCCGAGGCATGCTACTGATCATGCCCTTAGGCAGCCTATGTTAATAAAATAAGCTTTGTTTTTTGATAAGCTGTGGAATTCTGAGTTAACCTATATCTACCTGCATTTCTATGAACTATTAAGCTGTTGAGTAAACCTATAACTTATATTTTACTTGTTAAAATAAGACAATATATGCACTCTTATACCATGGTCTGGGTGAATACTCCATTCTGATTGGCTGGAGGGATAATGCCCTGCGAGGTGTCCATTAACAGAAATGAATGGACTTCGCGGAAGCAACCGTCCGACGCCAACACCTCCGCATCGTCCATTCATTTCTGTTAATGGACACATCGTCGGGCATTATCCCTTACATATGTTGTTGTAGTTTTTTTTACAGTATCTGTAGCTATTAATGTGATGCTCATCATTTTCAAGCCATATTTTTCTGGCCCCTCATTTTGGATCATTTCCATTTTCAGAATTGCAGACTACTTGCTGTACCACCTAAGTTAATCCAACTGCACCAATACACCATCCCAACCGTCTGTTGAGGGTTTTTTTGGTGGTTAAAAATTCTCGGGGAAATAATGCCGGATATATATCCACCACCTGATCTGTCCTTCCTGTGTCTCCTGGGGTTTTTCTGTTTTGTATTTTTGTGAGTTCTTTTAATTTGTTGGATTTTCTTGTTCTTTATTTTTAATAATGTTTTTGCCCTTGTGGTCTCCCTGAGGTTTTGGATGTTTTTTTGTTAGCTTATTATTTAAAAAAAGCTTTTTACCTTCATCTGCATTTGGGTCCATACCTCCTTGATTCCTAGTATACCCGTGACAGGGTTTGCAGTTTGGTGTGCTGCGGATCGCATTGCTGCTTTTTGCAGATGATATGGTCCTGCTGGTATCATCGGTCTGTAACCTCCAGCACTCACTGGATCAATTTGCAGTCGAATGTGAAGCAGTCGGGATGAGGATCAGCACTAGGGTTGTCACAAGAACCGATACTTCGGTACCAATTCGATGCCGACACGAAAAAAATAATTAGATACTTGCTTTTTTCTGGTATCGTCAGAACCGAATATACAACTTTTTTCACTCTGCGAGCCGTGTCGATTCTTGGCGGAACTGACGGGGGCAGTATACGCGTGTGAGCAGCACAGAGCAGTAAGCGGCGCTGAAGAAGAAAACTTGCCGTCTTCGAAAAAAATGGCTTCAGCAGGTGGGAGCGAAAGCACAACACGTCGGCTCGTCGACAAGACAGGTGCGAAGAGTCGCGTGTGGAAATATTTTGCATTCGAGGCGGATGAATCCGGAGCAATTCTTGATTCAAACAAGCCGACATGCAAAAAGTGCCTTATAAGCACAGTATTGTTTGTTTTTATACTGGATGGCTATAGGTCTGTTGTAGAGGTAAGATCGGGCCTAAAAAATCCAGCCCGACCCGACCCAGGCCCGCGGGATTAAAGCCCGACCCGGCCCGAACCCGAGCAATTAACTTGATTTGCAGGCCCGAGCCCGAACCAAACCCGAAATTTCATATTTTATTTGTGAGGACTCAGAGTACGTCCTTAAGAATCTATCGCGGCACTTTTAGAGAGAGAGAGAGAGAGCGCAGAGAGAGAGACGGGGAGTTGTGGTATCGAATTAGTATCGAGAATCGTGGAAATTCACAGGTATTGGTATCGACTACTGAAATTCTGGTATCGTGACAACCCTAATCAGCACCTCTAAATCTGAGGCCATGATGTGAAGCAGGTACCGGTGGATTGCCTCCTCCGGGTAGGGAATATGTCCTTACCCCAAGTGAACGAGTTCAAGTACCTTGGGGTCTTGTTCAGGAGTGAGGGGAAAATGTAACGTGAGATTGGCAGGAGAATCGGAGCAGCGGGGGCTGTATTGCATTTGCTGTATGGCACCATTGTGACGAAAAGATGGGATCCCCCAGTCAGAGTTAGCTGATGTGGCCTGTGAAAAGGGAAGTTTGGGGTCCCCCGCTAAAGCTGTTGTCCCCGCGAATCGACACCAGATAAGCAGTTGTCACTGAAGAAGAGAATTTTAAATTTATTTGGGGTTATTGTGATTTATTGTGTTGTTGAGATTTTAATTAAGACAAAACATGTATTGAAAAAAAATGGATTCCTGTTTATAGTAATTTACATTGTACGTTAAAGTCCCAGTAGGCAAGTCCAGCGGATGGAGGGCACTCAGATCTGGCACTGTCAGATTTTGAATGTGTACAACTCTCACGCTCCTCCCCCACGACCACAAGCTCCTTCCCCTCAACTTCGTGCCCTTTGAAATCCATTAGATCACGCCACATTTGAAACGTGGGTCTGATGTTGACTCTGGTTTTATCACAGGCACTGTCGCAATCTTTCTTTTTTTCCTTCTTTTCCACCGGTGTTTTCTTTGTCTTGATTGTTTTGGACCTCCTCGTTTCGGTTTTGAATTGGAAGATTGTTGCTACTTCCCTCCGCCTCCCCCCTGTGATAATGGTATGACCCGAGGGAAGAGGGGCTCTGTGTGTGCACGAACACAGCCCTGCGTGCTGAGTGGACAGGATGAGCCGGGCTGTGTTGATTTTTGCAAAACAAACAACAGGCTCTACGTGTACGTAGAGTTGCGCTTTTCCCCCCCAAACCAGGCACAGTGACAGATTTTGGGTGCACCTACTTTATTTGCTGGTGTTCAGTAAACCACACTTAATGCTTCACTTCAAATATGAGTAAAAAGTTAAAGGTAAAATACATTTTAGTACCCTCTAAGGTTAAAAAGTGACTGGTTTGGTGTAATTAACAACTATATCAATACAAGGGTGGATTACCGAATGGGCCTATCAGGTCTAAAGGGACCAGGAGCCCCAAAACATTTGTGGCATGTGAGCAAGAATCGATTACTGAACGGGCCTACATGAAGCCCAAGTCTTTGCGTGAAGTCACTACCTCAATCAGTCAAAAATAGCAATGGTTATACTATCTACTCCTGATATGGTGGAAGGTCCCCTCTCAATGAGGCGCCTGATCAAATTCAGTAGGTGATATGTCTTAATAGGGCCCCTTATTCATACAAAATGGGCTATGATATCTAAATGGATATGTGATTTGTGATGTATCTAAAAAGGCCTCTTAATCATGAAACTTGGTTTATGTCATGATGTCTGTGTGGAGCTCTGAATGTATGTAATCAACTTATCTTTGAATCCAAAATATAGGCCTTTAAAGTAGGTTTATGGTTTGGGGGCAGCTAAACCTGGTGCTATATATATTAGCTAGTGCAGGCCCTGCAAATCAGGATGTAGGCTATGAATCTGAACAAATTTAGGTATTGTCATTCTCCAGCTGGCCACCCCAAATGCACCAGAATACACGAAAACACATCTACCAAATTCAGAATTCAGAAAAAAGGTGGGGTTTTATGCATCTGTGCCCAGGGGGACAGTAGTTCATAATCCGTCATCCCAGTTTATCTAATTGTCTCGTCAGCATTGCCTCTCGTTCTCCCCAATCACCTCAGCCTTTCCCCAACTTTCTGTCCTTGACCTAATCAACCCTAGTGTATTTAGTCTGTGTGTTTCTGTTTGCCCTTGCTGCCTCCCTTGGCGGCCTCCTTTGGATTTTTTTTTGTTAGTTTATCCTATTTAAATAAACCTTTTGTTTACTTCAAGCTGAATTTGGGTCAATACCTCCTTTTGGGTAGATTGAAGATTGAAGGCGTTGCTGCGAGCAAAATTTTTGGAATACTGCTGATAATAGGTGTTAATCGCATGAGGCGGGAGTCCGGCCAGGAGAGAGTTGCAGTAGCTCACAGGCGGGCAGATGACCTAGTGCTTGGACCAAGAGCCTCGCGTTGCATCCCTTTGTGAGGAGGGTCCGAATCCTGCGGATATTGTTAGAGGGCGAATCTGCAGGATCGGGCCAACAGCAGTGATGCTTGGGGTGCAGGATAGTCCTGGTCATTCGAAAGCGCATCTACATCCACAGGTTCCCTCTGCAGTTGAGGAAGGTAATACTGTGTCAATGCCCATCGACATGTCGACTCGACAGGTCCATGCGTCAGGGCAGTCTTTCCCTGGGATGAAGAGGAGTTCGGTTTTCAAGCTTTCCTCCAAGCGTTGAGCTTGAAGGCTGATGTGCAGTTGTCCAGACAGAGTATCGTCCAAGCCAGACCAGTTTGAGATGACGAGTTGCAACTCCCCAAGTGAGCGTCAGCAGGATCCGGGAAAAGAGCCCAGTGTCAACAGCCTGGTTGTCAGCTCATCTGCGTCAAAAGCCAATGGTTCAGGAGACATCCCATGCGATGTGATCAACAGAACCTAGTGCATACTTGGTCAAGCTAACTAGCCATGAGAACACTAGAGGCGGTCCTAATACTGTAATGCCTTGAGGGACGCCCGTGTCCAGTAGAGCAGGGTTTGGACATAGAGCCATTCCATGTGACCTTGGAAGGTGCGGTTTGTCCAAGGCTTAATAGATTGTAAACCAGGAACGAAGAAGACCAGAGTCAGTTATTGCCAAAGTTCAGCCAGAGTGGAGAAGGTAGGCATTTGGTGAGTTGACTGTAGTCGAATGCAAGCAGATAGCTCGAGGAAGAATTTTTTTTGATTTTTTTTTTTTTTGAACGTTTTGATGTTTTTTGATTTTGTTTTTTTTGGGACGAGGCTCTGGCGGTCTCGCAGGGACGTCAGGGTCACTGTGAGGAAGGGACCGTCTACAGTGGAGTTGAGCCTTTGAAGTCCTGAATCCTGATCTGATTAGGGTCTAGGAGGTTTTTCCGCAAGCAGATAGGATGACAGTTGGTTGTAGGAGGCATTCTGTTCCAAGGTTTTAGAGACGGAATGAAAGAAGAGAATACAGGTCTGGTAGCTTTGAATGTCAGTAGCGTCTAGGGTGGCGTTTTTTAAGGCCAGAAGGCCTTCACGTAATTGAGCGGTGCTTAAAGGATCCGCTGGAATGACACCTGAGGTGAGGGAGGAGTTGATCAGGGTGGTGAGGAATGGCAAGATGTCGTGTGAGATGTCCTGGAGAAGAGAGGAGGGAATCGGGTCAAGGGAGCAGGTGGTGGCGCGGTTAGATGTAACAAGTGCGTGGACGTCCTCAGAGGTGAGGGGGCTAAAGCTGGTAAGACCATCCGAGTTGAGAGTTGGGGAAGATGTCTTCTGGGAGGGAATAGGCGTGAATGAGGAGCTGATGTCATGTACTTTCTTGGTAAAGTAAGTTGCAAAGTCATCGGCAGTAAGGGAGGAAGGGGGGGTAGGGGCAGGAGGGGTGAGGAGGGAAGAGAACACGGAGAAGAGTTTCCTGGGGTTGGAGGCAGAAGAGTTGATCTTAGCCAGGTAGAAGGCAGATTTGGCTGCCGAAACAGTTGAGGTGAAGTCAGAGAGGAGGAGGTGGTAGTGAGCAAGGTCCTCGTGATGTCCCGATTTCTTCCATTTTCTCTCTGACGCTCGCAACAATGATCTGTTGGTTCGCAGAGGTTCAGACAACCAGGGAGGGGCGGGAGATGATCGCGCCGGTCGTGAGATTGGGGGACAGAGTGTGTCCAAAGAAGAGGAGAGTGAGGACATCAGGATAGAGGAGGCTTCCTCAGTAGACATTAAGGAGAACTGTTCCGAGGATGGGAGCGAGGAGATAATAGTTGAGGTAGATGGAAGGATAGGGTTTGTGCGGGGCTTTGCATTCGAGGCGTAAGGTTGAATGAGGAGGCTCGGGGATGGAGAAAGACACAAATGGTGGTCGAGACGGTTGAGCGGGTAAAGTCAAGCGGAGAGTCAGATTTTGACATCCTCATTGTCATTCCAAAAAGCCCCATCGTCGTTCCAACAGCCTCATTATTGCTCCAATAGCCTCATCCTCATCAGCGTTCCAAAAAGCCTCACTGTCTTTCCAACAGCCTCATCCTCATCATTGTTCCAACAGCCTCATCCTCGTTCCATAAGCCTTATCGTCGTTCCAAAAGCCTAACCTTAACCCCAAATGTAACACACGTAGGCAGGCAGACAGTCAGTAATTACTTTTAATGCACACTTAGAACAGGACAGTTCACAGATGACACTGTAGACAATTCTTGCTTCAGACATTTACATTACATTTAGGTCATTTAGCAGACGCTTTTGTCCAAAGCGACTTACAATAAGTACATTTGTCAAAAGAAGGAAACAAAGAAACCACGACGTATCATTGCCGATAAAGTAAGAGCTAAAAATAGAACAAGTGTTAGGTCCTCATCTGAGTAAAGTAGTACTTCAAGAGCAACAGTGCTAAGATCAGAGTGCTATAGGTAAGGTTTTTTTTTTGTTTTTTTTTGTTTTTTGTTGTTTTTTGTTGTTTTTTTTTTGTTTTTTTGTTTTTTTTTTGGGGGGGAGGGGGGGGTGTCGAGGGAGGGTGCTAGTGGGTCATGCTATGTAGAGTCAAGGTGAAGTCTGAACAGGTGAGTCTTGAGCCTTTTTCGGAAGATGGCAAATGACTCTGCTGTCCTGACATTGGTCGGGAGTTCGTTCCACCACTGAGGCGCCAGAACAGAGAAGAGTCTGGACTTTGCTGAGCGACATTTGCTTGATTTCAGCGATGGTGGTACCAGCCGGCCAGCTGAAGTAGAAGAGCGAAGTGCTCGCTTCGGGGCATGAGGTTTGACCAGTGTTTGAAGGTAGAAGGGTTGCCGTTCCATTGATGGCCCTGAAGGCCAGTGTCATCGTCTTGAATTGGATGCGTGCTGCAACAGGGAGCCAGTGGAGGTCACGGAGGAGGGGGGTCACGTGGGAGAATTTGGGTAGATTGAAGATAAGGCGTGCTGCGGCATTCTGGATACGCTGTAATGGTTTAATCGCAGAGGCCGGGAGGTCCGGCCAGGAGAGAGTTGCAGTAGTCAAGGCGGGAGATGACCAGTGCTTGGACCAAGAGCTGCGTTGCATCCTTTGTGAGGAGGGTCCGAATCCTGCGGATATTGTAGAGGGCGAATCTGCAGGATCGGGCCACAGCAGTGATGTTGGGGGTGCAGGATAGTTGGTCATCGAGGATTACACCCAGGTTCCTCGCAGTTGAGGAAGGTAATACTGTGATGCCCTCGACAGTGACCGACAGGTCCATGCGAGGGCAGTCTTTCCCTGGGATGAAGAGGAGTTCGGTTTTGTTCAGGTTGAGCTTGAGGTGATGTGCAGTTGTCCAGACAGAGATGTCAGCCAGACAGTATTGAGATGCGAGTTGCAATGTGAGCGTCAGAGGACGGGGGAAAAGAGAGGAACAGCTGGGTGTCATCTGCGTAGCAATGGTAGGAGAATCCATGCGATGTGATAACAGAACCTAGTGATCTGGTGTATAGTGAGAACATAAGCGGTCCTAATACTGAGCCTTGAGGGACGCCCGTGTCCAGAGAGCAGGGTTTGGACATAGAGCCATTCCATGTGACCTGGAAGGTGCGGTTTGTCAGGTATGATGTAAACCAGGCGAGAGCAGAGTCAGTTATGCCAAGTTCAGCCAGAGTGGAGAGGAGGATTTGGTGGTTGACTGTGTCGAATGCAGCAGATAGCTCGAGGAGAATGAGAACGGAGGAGTGGGACGAGGCTCTGGCGTCTCGCAGGGACTCGGTCACTGTGAGGAGGGCCGTCTCAGTGGAGTGAGCAGTCCTGAATCCTGATTGATTAGGGTCTAGGAGGTTTTTCCGCAAGAGATAGGATGACAGTTGGTTGTAGGAGGCACGTTCCAAGGTTTTAGAGAGGAATGAAAGAAGAGATACAGGTCTGTAGCTTTGAATGTCAGTAGCGTCTAGGGTGGGTTTTTTAAGGAGAGGCTTCACGATAGCGGTCTTAAAATCCGCTGGAATGACACCTGAGGTGAGGGAGGAGTTGATCAGGGTGGTGAGGAATGGCAAGATGTCGTGTGAGATGTCCTGGAGAAGAGAGGAGGGAATCGGGTCAAGGGAGCAGGTGGTGGCGCGGTTAGATGTAACAAGTGCGTGGACGTCCTCAGAGGTGAGGGGGCTAAAGCTGGTAAGACCATCCGAGTTGAGAGTTGGGGAAGATGTCTTCTGGGAGGGAATAGGCGTGAATGAGGAGCTGATGTCATGTACTTTCTTGGTAAAGTAAGTTGCAAAGTCATCGGCAGTAAGGGAGGAAGGGGGGGTAGGGGCAGGAGGGGTGAGGAGGGAAGAGAACACGGAGAAGAGTTTCCTGGGGTTGGAGGCAGAAGAGTTGATCTTAGCCAGGTAGAAGGCAGATTTGGCTGCCGAAACAGTTGAGGTGAAGTCAGAGAGGAGGAGGTGGTAGTGAGCAAGGTCCTCGTGATGTCCCGATTTCTTCCATTTTCTCTCTGACGCTCGCAACAATGATCTGTTGGTTCGCAGAGGTTCAGACAACCAGGGAGGGGCGGGAGATGATCGCGCCGGTCGTGAGATTGGGGGACAGAGTGTGTCCAAAGAAGAGGAGAGTGAGGACATCAGGATAGAGGAGGCTTCCTCAGTAGACATTAAGGAGAACTGTTCCGAGGATGGGAGCGAGGAGATAATAGTTGAGGAGAGAGCGGAGGGAGTGAGGGATTTCAGGTTGCGGCGGCTGGTGACCATTCGAGGCGTAGAGTGGAGGGATGAGGTGGGCTTCATGGGGATGGAGAAAGACACAAAGTGGTGGTCGGACACGGTGAGCGGGGTAACAGAGAGTACCGAGATGTCACAGGATCTTGTGAAGACAAGGTCAAGTTGGTTCCCGGCCCGGTGAGTTGGTGGAGAGGGGGACAGTGTAAGGTCAAAAGCGGAAACGAAGTATATGAATTCAGATGAATGCAGCTTTCCCGGGTGGATGTTGAAGTCACCGAGGACGACGAGTGGTGTGCCATCATCAGGGGAGCAGCTCAGGAGGGCATCCATCTCATCCAAAAAGTCACCAAGAGGACCGGGTGGGCGATAGATCACTATGATGTTGAGTTTGAGAGGAAGGGTGACAGAGACGGCGTGAAATTCAAGCGTAGATCGGGGAAGTTGGTGGTTGAGAGGAAGGACCTGGTAGGACCATGTGGGTGAGATGAGGAGCCCAGTTCCTCCTCCTCGCCCTGTTCGTCTTGGGGAGTGTGAAAACGAGTAGGCAGTTGAAAGGGCAGCTGGAGTGGCAGTGTTTTCTGGGGTGATCCAGGTCTCTGTGAGGGCCAGGAAGTGGAGAGTCTGCAGGGAGGCATAGGCTGAGATGGTGTCCGCCTTCTTGACTGCAGACTGGCAGTTCCAAAGCCCTCCTAGTACTTCAAGTTCCTTACCGGTGGAGAGTGGTGGGTAGCAGAGATTGGATGGGTTACAGCCTCGAGTGAAGGGACTTCGGTGAAATCTTCTCCAGTGCGATGTCCTGACTGGGATAAGACACATGGCTGCGAGGGGTTGAGATGTTATACCTACCTCAATGGGCTTCCTCGATGGACTCCCACAGATAGACTCCCTGTGTCTTTGTTCAGCTGTCTTGACTCCCACAGATAGACTCCCTGTGTCTTTGTTCAGCTGTCTTGACTCCCACAGATAGACTCCCTGTGTCTTTGTTCAGCTGTCTTGACTCCCACAGATAGACTCCCTGTGTCTTTGTTCAGCTGTCTTCGTTCTGATGGCCCGACGCTGCAGCTGACGCTGAAGTGACAGCCTTTTAAGTGCTCAATTTACCGCAAGTACTGACTGTGGCTCCTCCTTCCCTCTAATCAAGTCTATTCACTACAGGTGAGCTGGCTCAAAAACAAGCTGATTGCTCACTTAGCACAGACAGCTTCACAAGAATTTCAACAACAAGCTATCAATACTAGACTAAATGTTACCACTAGCTTTACTCACACAATGCCTAAACTCAAATCTACAATTAGTTTCTGACTTACCAACAAGAGACAAAGCAGCTTCCTTCCTTTCTCCAGACAAAATGTGGTTTGAAGAGAGTTACTGCTGTCCCTTAAGTTCTGACTGTGGCTCCTCCTTCCCTCTAATCAAGTCTATTCACTACAGGTGAGCTGGCTCAAAAACAAGCTGATTGCTCACTTAGCACAGACAGCTTCACAAGAATTTCAACAACAAGCTATCAATACTAGACTAAATGTTACCACTAGCTTTACTCACACAATGCCTAAACTCAAATCTACAATTAGTTTCTGACTTACCAACAAGAGACAAAGCAGCTTCCTTCCTTTCTCCAGACAAAATGTGGTTTGAAGAGAGTTACTGCTGTCCCTTAAGTTCTGACTGTGGCTCCTCCTTCCCTCTAATCAAGTCTATTCACTACAGGTGAGCTGGCTCAAAAACAAGCTGATTGCTCACTTAGCACAGACAGCTTCACAAGAATTTCAACAACAAGCTATCAATACTAGACTAAATGTTACCACTAGCTTTACTCACACAATGCCTAAACTCAAATCTACAATTAGTTTCTGACTTACCAACAAGAGACAAAGCAGCTTCCTTCCTTTCTCCAGACAAAATGTGGTTCAGAGAATGATGCCACCAGCCCACGAGGAACACGTCGCAGGAAGCGACTGGGAACAATGTGCCAGGCAGTGGTGTGAGGCGCAGGCAGCCAGCCAACACACAGTTACAGTCTTGCCTGTACATAGTAACGTGAATGTGGTTGGAGATGAGGAGAGGATCCGCGGAACTCGTCATAAACACGCCAAGTTCTCACCACGTCAAGTCGGACACAGGTGCACTTCACGGGCTTTTTTTTTTTTTTATTTAAACTTTATTAATAATTCCATACATAACAAAAACTGTCGAGCCAGGGGAAACTTTACGGACTTTGCACGAAGACTATGGCCTACCGAGTGGCGCTGGCTTTCATCGTCGCGGACGAAATCAACACATTGGAACTCCCCTTGTTGATGGAGGCCGAGGAGCAAAGGTGAGGAATTTTCTGCATGCATAAGGCTTGGCTATGTGGAGAAAAGTGTAATGTTGTCCCGACACCACACACACCATATCGCTGGTGCATAATTTCGTGTAGGCTTGACAGATGCCAGCTAACCTATCTGTTCAATAAAACGTTAACTTAAGTAATCGCACTCCCCAATGCAGTAAAATTAGCGCTGGTCTGAAGTTTGATTGTCGGGGTTTATGGCTCACTGGCTAGCGCGCTCGACTAGTCCACCGCGGTGGAGTGTGGTTACGTGGGTTCGAGTCCTAGCGTGTGCGTGTTGGTGCGTGCGTGATGAGTAAGCTATTGTTGTAGTAGCCCAATGAAAGCTACCATCAGAATTGCTTTTGTAGTCATGAAAGTTATCATGTGCAACTCACTGCTATGTATGGCATTTCAAGTGCATGTTATGAACCCTCAATTGACATGCATGGATTGGAATAACTCTATTTGAAACTATTCCTATGTTTTCATGTGTAATGTTGTTGTATGTTGGACATATGCAGTGCAGTACTTAAGTGTAGCTCACAGAGAAAGCATTATTTTCATTTGTTTCTGTTTGAATGAATAGAAATAATAACCGCTCAGGTCAAGTAGGCCTAGCCTGGTAAGTAGGCTATACCAAACATTTGAATCATTACACACTACTAATCACTAGCAGTCTAGCACATGGAATTTTGCACAGGAATCCTTCTCATATGAATGTTTGGCCATTCTTGTGCCTAAACAAAATGTTACATGTTACATCATTATTTCCTTCCAGGATACACAGTTCAGACAGTCTGTGAAGCTGGCTGAACTTTAGTAATTTTAGTTTATGGCCAGATAGTGTGTATGTATGCATGCATGTATGTTGTGACATAGGCCTAGGTTTGAATAAAAACAATTGAATAGGAACAATATGTTATGACATGTAATGTCTAGTCATGTCTTGACTAAGTTAATATTTTCGTCCCTCAAGGATTTTTGTTATATATGTGAGGCCTCAATAATATTCAATCCTGTGCTTCATGGTGGTTGATTTTTCATTAGTCATTTATGTGCTGCATGATTTCGCTATTAAGGTTTAATTAGGATTTGCCAGCAATCTGTTGTGAATCATAGGTTACTATTAGAGAATTCACATTTTGTTGGCCACACACTGCAATGCCAAACAATTCTCATGGCCCTTTTTAAAGGATCGTTCCTAAAGTGTTAGGATACGTCCAGGCTGTGGTCCCCTTCTACAGCCCGTCAGAGTTTCGTGCCCATTTCAGGCTTACATTTCAGGTGTACATGAATCTATTCTAACCAGTTTCCTTGGATTAATTACCTTTTTGTGTCTTATCCAGGACATTATTCTAACTCTTGGCCCTCATTACCAAAATCCCCAACACACCAAAATCCCCATCAGAGACAGTGTGCTGGCCTGTCTGTGGACTCTTGCCAACCAGGAGTGTGGCAGACCGCTTCAACATCACTAAATCCATGTTGATGACACATCTTCATAATTTCTGTATCTTGATTAACAATCACTTTGCACACGTTATCAGCTGGCCAATGGGGGAAGCCCTCCGGCGAAGTGAATTGGGCTTTGCGCAGGCGGGATTCCCCGGAGCAGTGTGCGCGGTTGACGGGTGCCACATCCCAATCCAAAAAACACATTTCCTAAATCCAATAGCCTATCTTAACCGGAAACGGTTTTATTCAGTCATTTTAACTGCGTTCTGCGACAGCAGGAGGCGTTTGTGCCACATTAGTGTGGGCCACCCTGGCAGCTGGCACGATTCTAGGGCATTTCGTCAGACTGCGGTTGCAGAAACACTCCAAAGAGCCCCACAAACCCTCTTTCCAGAGGGGATGTTTATCATCGGCGACTCTGCGTACCCGCTTCTGCCTCAGCTGATGAAGCCGTATCGTGACAATGGGCATCTGACCGCTAGGCAGAGGCGTTTTAATCAGCGGCTCAGTTCTGCAAGAGTGGTCATTGAGCACACCTTCGGCATCCTCAAAGGGAAGTTCAGGAGACTAAGATACATGCAGATGGGCACAGTAGAGCGGATCAGCTCAGCTGTGTCTGCTTGTTGTATTTTGTACAATCTTGGCCATGATCCTGAAGACCAGTATTTGGGTGATATACAAGAGGTCATGGATGATGACCCCCATCCTAGAGGTCCCAGGCCCAATGAAGAGGCATCCATGCAGAGGGATGCCATAGCAGGTGACAGCTGTTCAACTCCTGTAGTTCACAAAATAGGGCAATAAATAAATTATTATTTTTATTGGGTGTAATCCCCCCAGGCACAGAAAGAAAGTGGCTTCAGTTGAAGATTATGCATAAGAATATTGCGCAAATACGTTGATTAAGGCATATGATTTTAATCATATTTCACATATTAAACAGTAAATATGAGCAGGTATTTCAACACAGGAATTTACTTAAACATTTCATAAATCTCCCGTTCGCAAAAACACTACCTCCGCAAAGAATCTGGTTGCGGATTATGTCCGCGATATGAAATGTTGAAAATGTCGGAGACTATTGTTTAGATAATATCTAATGTGATTGAAAGGAAAGGTAATCAAAATCCTCTCCCGACGTAAAGCTGCTAGAATCACTTTTATTTCCATCAAAGAATTGGTTCAGATTCCGGAAAAAAGCAGGAGACATGTAGGGAGAAACTCAGGGTTTGTTGAAGCAAACCTGCTAGAGAGCAGGTTAGGTTCACGGAGCATGTTACCCGGGTAACTGACTCAGATTTATGCTGAACTGGCTTTGTGAAACCGAAACACCAGAGTTTCCCTCATCTCAGGGTTAACTAACTCAAGGTTTTCACTAAACCTGCTTTGTGAAACGGACCCCAGGTCACTCCCGGGTGACATCATCACGCACACCCGTACAGACCGTGACGTCAACGCTCTTGTTAAAGGGACAGTACTGGTACAATTCGCTTTCACTGTGTTCACTTTGGACTCATACTTTTTCACCGAACCCATATAAATCACTTAGTACAGTGTGACTTTTCAAGCTGTTGCGGGCCGTTTTGCACTAGTTTCTAATTCATTCAATTTAATCGTATATTATTCCGAATGTGTCTGCGTCATATTATTCATCATTTGAAAGCAGCGAGTCTTCGTGAATCGAACGAAACAAGCCCTTTTAGGCTCAGGGAAACGCATCAAAAGCAAACACAGTGTGCGCGCAAAAAAAAAACAAAAAAAAAAACAGATCTTGCGGGAGCCCTGCCATTCTGAGCCCAGGCCCGCCATACTTTACTGCGGCCTGGACAAATTCTATATTCATGAACTGAGGATTTCTTCGGTTTATCCTTGGGCTTCCAACAAAAGAACCGGGGGCCAATAGTACCATCAAACACAGCCCTAAGAAAACAAGAGCAGTAGCAAAAGCAGAGACAGAGATCCTCTGCCAGATCAAACAACTCCGGAGTTTCCACCACCACTTCTCGTCATCTCTACAATCCAGAGGGAGCGCCCAGATGGATTCAAGGACCCTCCAACTTCCATCAGGATTGTCATCATCAGCAAAAGCAACCTACAACCCCAACGGCAAACGCCACAGCGCCCACCGCCATCCAGTTCCAGCCATCACCGCAGCTAACCTTTTGCAGGGGCTCCTGCCACCGGGATGCCAGCACCCCCTCGTCGCTTTTCCAACAACCACAGTAGCCCGTTTCAGCCGGGGCTCCTGGCACCAGGATGGCAGCGCCCCCCCCCCCCCCCGCCGTTTTTCCAACAACCACAGCAACTCCTTTCAGCCGGTCCCCCTGGCACCGGGACGCCAGCCCCCCCGCCCCGCTGCGTCTTCCAACAACCACAGCAACTCGCTTCAGTCGGGGCTCCTGGCACCGGGCCGCCAGCGCCCCCCGCCGCTTTTCAATAACCACGCAGCTCGCTTCAGCCCGGGCTCCTGGCACCAAGATGCCAGTGCCGGGATGCAGGGATCTACTAGATCCCAGCTTTCCCCGTTCCCACCAGCCTACGTAGGCAGCCAATCGACGGTAACTACATCGACGTTGCACTCCCTATCTCGCCTTCCCTCCATCAACCACCCGCAGACAGATTTATTGAAGGTTTCAGGAGCAGGTCCACACCTCAACAGCGCCAATTTCCGCATCTCTATAAATAGCCACCTGACCCTCTCCTCCGCTTCGCTCTCGTATTCTGCGCCCCTCCCCCCCACCCCATTTCTCTTCCCATTTCTTCTTTCTATCCTCTCCTTCGTAGGTCCACAAGGGGGGTCCGTCGCTGCCTGGGAGTGGCGGCGGATTCTCTACAAGAATCCCCACAACGCACTCAAACGCTCAAGAACCAAGATCTTCGACACTTCATTCTCTTTGTCAATAATAATAAATCCTTAAACACATGTTGTTGATGGTGTGGTCCTTGCTAGTGAATTCAGATCCGGTAGTTGCCAACTGTTGGTTGATTCCGACCCTGACAACAAGGCCCTGCCTCCAACGCTGGATCTGTTTCCCTTTAAACAGACTCTGTGAAGGCCACCTACTACATTTGTAGATATGGAAACCATTACCCTGATCTAATGTAACATAAACATTTAAATTGTTTGGTCCTGTCCTTGTAGTATACCTTTTTGGAGGGAAGCGAGAATTAATTGTGGAGACTCTGGACATATTATTTGACTTTTCCTTTAACTGTTTATATCTTGGAGAACTCCCTGGAGGTCTCAGTAAAGGGGAAGCATACCTCCTGAAGATTTTCATGGTTGCAAGTAAAAAAGCAATTACTAAAGGCTCCCTCCTGGCACCACCAGTCTCCGTTTGTTCGGTCCCGGTTCTCAGCTCCAGCTATCTCGGTCTCCACAGACGCTCGTTCACGTTCTGCCCTTTGAGCATCCCTCTCGCGCAATTCTTCCGCTGTATATTCCGGCTCGTACAGGCGCGGTTGGGTTTGGGTGGAAAAAAACTCATCACAGTTCTCAAAAGTTTCAGTATATTCTCCAAAAGTGTCCATTTCTGTGAGATTGAAGAAACTAGCACTGCAGGCTACTCTGCGTCTGTAGCAATGACAGCACGTAAACAAACTATTATAGAACCAGTAACTTTTAAGTGCTAGGTGATATCACTCCGCCGCTGCCATAGCCGACTAGGAAGTATGACACGCTGCTGCTGCTGCTGCTGCTGAGACATAAATCCTTAAATATGCAAGGTTGGTTTTATTTCAAACATTCTATCAACACATATGTACATCGATAGTCTGCCGTTACAATGGATTTGCCTCGGGTGCACTGTGGAGTGGGCAAGACTGTTTTTAATGCCTGTCTAGCTAAGAACCGATGACTTGCGCTAGCCATAGCATAAGCGAACTCGGCAACTAGAAGAACTGAATGAAATTTCTTGAAAACGTCTCCTTACGTCTCGAACACACCGGCTCACTTGGAAAATAGGTCTTATGTCCAAAATTCTGAACTATCCCTTTAACAAATATTATAAACTCTATGCAGGCAATGACTTTTGTGCTGCGGCTTCAAAAGGATAAAGGAGAGGAATACTGGAAAAAGTGGGATCGCTACAAACATAGACTATTAATTCTATTCCAATATGTGGATATTTGTATTGTTTACTGTACCTATGCTTTGCTTATTTGTACCTACTTTCAAATGTGTGCCTGTCATGTCCTAGCCCTCTTTGTTTGCTTCTTTTATGTTCATATATAACAAAAAATGAAGTATAAAAAAAATAAACATTTAAACAAAAATGTCTTCACTCCAAAGGAAGATGGATAAGAGCACACACACACACACACACACAGAAAGAGAGAGAGAGAGAGAGAGAGAGAGAGAGATTCGACAGAGTCATACTTGTCTATGATTCTTTATTTGTGTTTTTCATAGAGAACATTTAAAATGGTTCATAGCCCCACAATAACTGACATCACTTCTCTGGTTTGTAACACTGACACAGGAACAGGGGAACATGTACACAAGTACACAAACACACAGTCACAAATTCGTTCCATCTACAGTGTTTTACTTCCCGAAAGAAAAAAAAAATAAAAACATCATGAGACCCCGAGGACACACAGCCAAGGCCTGTCCCACTTTAGAAAACGGTGCAGTAGTAAAGGAACAACCACATCTACAAAAGTAACAAACATTACCATACAATCTATCGTTTCTATCGTGGAAGTGCTTGTCATTTTGGAAGTTTTGTACTTTTTTTTTAAAGGATATCAATATCAATGCCTAGAAAATCACCAATAAAAATAGCTCATCTCTGTAAAAATGTGCTAGCAGGACAACCCTTGGCTGTGGATTTTTTGTCACAAACTTATTATTTTTTTTTTTTTTTGCCATTTTAAACTTGTCTTCAATACAACAACAATAACACTGTTTCTTCTTAATACAAATATGTACAGAGACTTCCACTTGTTTCAAAATAACGCCCTGCACACTGATGCATTATCTAGGGGTGAGGATGATGATGATGATGATGCTCCTTTGCAGAAACTGGACATGCAGTTTGGTACCTGAATCGATGGGATGAGATCACAGTTTCTTTAGCCTAACAGTAGCTTGCTGTTTTGTATCTCTGTCCCCCCCCCCTCAAGTTCCCAGACAGCATTGGGTAAGAGATCTAGGTCTAGACCGAATGTTTTCAGCACTATTTGAACCAATTTGCCAAGTGTAAACACGGGTCTTGAAATGAGTGGAGAGAGAAAGGCACACATGATAAGACCACACGGCTCTAAACTACTGTGGTGGTGGGGGCAAAGGGGCGGGGCTTTTGGTTTTGCTCAGCTTGATGAAAAGTGCCACTTAACTACACATGCCAGTCATTTTCTATGTGGCGTGTGCCACACATCTGTAGCCAACATGGAACCAGGATGCCCCCTCCCCCCTCTTATTTTAAACACACAGCTGGATTTTGGTCTGGGCTGGTTTCCCTGAAGGTGTCATCATGTTAAAATCATTTTTGTTCCAGGTGCTTTAGGGAAAGTTTTTCTTTTCATTCGTTTGTTATTTGGAGAAAACATACAGTACGTGGGCACAGAACCAACTTCCTTAGCTGACTTCATTTTTTTTGTTGTTGAAAATGTTTCAAATGCTTTCATGGCACAGTGTTATTCATTTACATACCTCAGTAGACAATTTCATCAAGCAGTTTAAAAGGGGTCATGCCATATCAAATAAGTTAGAGAATATTCACAGTCTTAACACTCGGGTAGTATTCTCGTGCATTTCAAGAGAGGAAGAATATACTACTTTGTTAACCAAATGCATCCAACATGATCTTTCCTGAGGAAAGGTTACACAAGACATGTTGAGAGGAGGGAGGGGGTTTAAAAGTCATAAAAAGCTTTGACATTCTTTGAGTGATGAACACATATTTATGCAACAAATGCCTTGTGTAGCCTTGCAAATCAATTTCCCACTCCCACACACCCATCTCCTTTCAAAGGAGGCGCTGATCCAGCCACCGTTGCCGCCGACGCCTCTAGCCTCAACTGACTGGCTGACCTGTGGCAGGCTCTGTTCCCTCATCACCTGAGACTCAAACTCTGCTTCCTGTCAATCTCTTTTGGTTTTTGTTTGGAAAAGAAAGCACAACTTCCTCTTTTTTTTAATAATTTGACAGTGCGGGCTGAACCCCTGGAATCAAAGATGCATATCTATCTGACATGACGTACAGGTTGTTTCCGATGGTAAAAGCAACAAACAAGTGTGACAGAGCTTTGCCCTCCAGTGGAGGTGAAGACTTGCTATTGCTCGTAATCTATTGGGGTTTTTACAAGTCGAGACTCAAATGCTGGCATTTTCAACGGTTATTCAGAAAGTGCACAAAAGGAGCTTCATTCTACATTGGCTAAGAGCTCATTTAAAACATGCCTTTGACAGCAGAGTCACACAAGGGTATCGTACTGTTACACCACAGTAGCTGCAACAAATCACTCAAAGGCAGGTTACACTACAAGTCTCTTACTCGCTTGATTCAACGTCAGAGAAAACGGCTCATAGCAAGCAGGCCGTACCAGTAACAATACAATAACTGCACAAACACTATGTGCAGAACATCACTCAGAGGCATCATCTATTTTAACTATACATGAACTCACATGACACTTAGGAACAAAGAGCCACCATCTAGTTTCAAAAGGACAGTTATTTCTCAGATTCAGTAGTACAACACACAGTAGAGGACAGACAGATACAGGAAATGGAGGGGGAAGGAAAAACATTATTGTAGTGTGTCATCAACAAGGCATACTTTGCCTTTAGTTTGAGTGAACGGTATGTTTAAAGCCACAGTTGAGCAGGTCTTAGTGATATTAAATAAGGTGTAAATGCCTCCTGTTGGTAACGGCTGGACAGCTAGTTAACTCATCTGTTAAGGTAATACAAGAGAAGAAGAGCGTCAACAATTACACTGGAAAAATATATGTATGTTTATATTCATATATATAGCATCTTTAAAATCTATTTATACAGAATGTATATATAGTGTACTAATGGCCATCTTGGCAGAGATATAAAGGCATCTGAAACAATCACCACTCTCTGGATGCCATGGCCTCCCCGGGACCAGACATTGTTACATTGCAGAAATGCGAAGAATCAAGAAAGAAAGGCTCTTTTTTTTTGTTTCTTTCTCCTTTTTTTAGTGGCACTTTGTGCATCAAAAAATTAAAATCTAGAGTAAGGCTACAAGGGTGTGTATGTTTATCTGATAGAAGTTTGTCAAAGGAGGCCATCCTACAGTATCATGGACGGTCGGATATGTTGCTGTGTGTGTGTGTGTGTGTGTGTGTGTGTGTGTGTGTTTTTAGACCCATTCATCCACTGCTGGAATAGAGCTCTATATGTGTACCATTGTGCTGATGAAAACACAGAACTGAAAAAAGCATCTGTGGTACATTACAGAGGGTTTTGGGTGAGCCAGTGTTGGCCGCTACAAAGCGCTTAGGAGAGGTAACGTCTTTTAAAAAATAAGCTTTCCTGGTTTTCTTTTACCTGACAAAAGCAAACACATAGACACCAGATAGCAACAGCACACTGATTGCTTTTGTTGGATTGTTGTTTTTTTGTCTTTACAATCAGCTGCTGGTATGTCTATCCTAAGTAATCAAACAGTATTTGTATGGATGTTCTTTCTTTATTTAAATATTAGCATTGGATCTTTAAGACTACTCAGACTCAACCGTTACATCACACAAATAAATAACAAAATAAATATACAGCCATATCAGTCAATTTCTTTCATATTAAATAAATAATAAATACATAATTTCTTTTTTTTTTATCTCAGCAGTTTCTTTCTGGATGTAGCAGTAACGGAAAGAACACAAACCAAAAGGAGAAAAAACAAGGACAAGCCCAAAAGATAACCTTTTTTTGTGTAAAATTATCAAAAGATTTTGTCAGTTATAAAATATCTGCACTTAAAAAGGTTTTTAAAAAGTACTCAAAAAAAATTATGCCTCGTCAGTTATCTATATAGATTCTTAAAATATTGACGTAAGACATCTGCAAGTCACTTCAGTGACCATCATAAGTAAGGATGCTTTTTGTGTGCGTGTTGTTGTGTGTGTGTGTGTGTGTGTGTGTGTGTGCGAGTGTTTTACAAAACAAAGTTAATAAATAGATTACTTCAAATAAATAAACCTCAATAACATAAATGGCAATAAGTTACAATTTAAAAGTTCACAAGTATAAATAATTCATATATAACAATAATTATTGTACCGCAAAACTATTCATTGAAATGAAGTGCAAATCCTATGTTGATAAATATTATTGATACGACTAACTGAATCTGAGATGAGTGCACACTATTACTATTATCATTTCAGTTTTTAAAGAAAGGAATACGAGGATTTATCTGCTGCTGTTTAAAGTCTCAATATCGGCTGTCCCATGAAAAAGAAACAGCCTACACTGTTCCTGGATCTGTCTCCTTTAAACTGGGTCAACAGTGTGCTGTTGACGTTGCTGCAGCTGGACCACAAAAGAAACATGGATCCAATGCATGCTTCGTAGTGCCGTGTGTGTGTGTGTGTGTGTGTGTGTGTTGTCATGAATCACAGTCGCTGAACGAACACACACACGCTGGCGATGGTGTGTGCTACAGGACAGCACTGAGAGGTGAATGCTTTCAACTCCTCGTCCTCTTGGCGTTCCTCCGTGTTTCAGCCGATATGAAGTGAACAGTGAAACCCTCGCCAAAAACAGTTAAGGACACAAAAGAGACAACAGGTAACCTTACAGCATATCAAACCCCCAGATACAGTTTCCAGTAACAATAATCTTCTCTTCCATGCATCCTGACTGAAGGATCTGTTTCCTTCTCTGATCCCCACAGCAGCATGGAGAAGATTTTGGTCCGCGTCACTCGGAGTGCTCCCTGGGTAGATTTTTTTAAGTTGCCGTTTATTTAAATAACCTGAATTCCCTTTTTGTTTTTGAATCATATTTCAATATATTGTGGTATTTCAACATATCTCCCCCATCTCTGCCTCCGTCACACTCCTGCGCTTCTGGACAGTTTGCATTGTGAGTGTGTGTAAGAGTGTGTGTGTGTGTGTGTGTGTGTGCGTGTGTTTGTGTGTCGAGCCTCAGACTTTGATGCCTTTCACAGCTTTGTTGATGCTCTCCAGCAGAGCTTTGTTCTCGGGACTCTGGAAGCAGTCCTTGTTGGTGTACATGTCGGTCAGCGTGCTCACGTAGCTGTCGAAGTTCTGCTCGGTGATTGGCTCCTGCTGTGGTAGAAAGAACCAATCGCAACTTAGAAGAGCAGGGAAACCAAACAGCCATGTGCCGGTCAACACACAAGCTACCCTTCGAAACAAATGAATTAAATTGAAAAAAGGGGTGTGTGAGCAGGTCCAGCCTTGTGTGTGCATGTGTGTGAGTGTGTGTGTGTGTGCATGGGTGTGTGTGTTTGTGTGTTTGAGTTTGTGTGTGTGCATGCATGCATGCGTGTGTGTGTGTGCGTGCATGTGTGTGTGCGTGCATGTGAATGTGTGCCTGTGTGTGTGTTTTTGAGTGTGTGTGTGTGTGTGTGTGTGCGTGCGAGCGTGTGTGCATGCATGTGTGTGCGTGTGCGTACATGCATGTGTGTGTGTGTGTGCCTGTGTGAGCGTGTGTGCATGTGTGTGTGTGCGTGTGTGTGTGACAACTCACCATGTGGGGCAGGCGTATATTAGCCAGGCTGCGGATCAGGGCGCGGCTGAGGCCGGACAGCTCCATGAACAGAGCCTCGTTCTGCTCCTCGATCTTCTTGTTCTCGTGCTCAATGCTCTTCAGGTTCATCTCCATGGAGGAGATCTGCAACACACAACAGCAGAATTCAGTTTGCCTTTTATCTGCAACTACGTAAATGGTAATTGAAGAAATTCTGGTGTTATTCTACGGAAAAAAAAAACATAACCATATCAGAAGAAGTATTGTATGTTTATCCAAAGCCAGATACAAAGTATATTCTGTGTCATAGAGCTTCATTGTCCAAAAACAATTTGTTTTTTCTGATTGCTTAATGACACCAGTGATTCCTGAAGCTCTCTCCATAAACACTGTAGATGTGTTTCCCAAACGTGCCAAACTGACTGCACGTTATAACACACTATTTCAGGTTATATTTCCAGTCTTTTGACCACTCAAGGTGCTTTACACTACATTCATTTAACATTGATTCTACATTCAGTCTACATTCAGCCTGCATTCAGTCTACATTCAGCCTGCATTCAGCCTGCATTCAGTCTACATCAGTCTACATTCAGCCTACATTCAGTCTACATTCAGCCTGGATTCAGCCTGCATTCAGTCTACATTCAGCCTGCATTCAGCCTGCATTCAGTCTACATCAGTCTACATTCAGCCTACATTCAGCCTACATTCAGTCTACATTCAGCCTACATTCAGCCTGTATTCAGTCTAGATTAGGTGTACATTCAGTCTATTTTCAGCCTACATTCAGCCGACATTCAGTCTACATTCAGCCTACATTCAGCCTGTATTCAGTCTGCATTCAGTCTACTTCAGTCTACATTCAGCCTGCATTCAGCCTGCATTCAGCCTGCATTCAGTCTACTTCAGTCTACATTCAGTCTACATTCAGTCTACATTCAGTCTACATTCAGCCTGCATTCAGCCTGAATTCAGCCTGCATTCAGTCTACTTCAGTCTACATTCAGCCTGCATTCAGCCTGCATTCAGCCTGCATTCAGCCTGCATTCAGTCTACTTCAGTCTACATTCAGCCGACATTCAGTCTACATTCAGCCTACATTCAGCCTGTATTCAGTCTACATTAGGTCTATATTCAGTCTACATTCAGTCCACTGAGCTCTCTGGGTTTTACTGAACACTACTGAGCTCTACTGAACACTAGTGAGCTATACTGCGTCAGTCTGAACAAGAATAAGCTCAATGGGACTCTATTGGACACTATTAAGTTCTACTAGACTACTGTGATGCCCCTTTTCCACGAGGCATTTTGAGGGCTGGTTCGGAGCCGGTGCCTAATCGCGAACCAGTTCTTCCTGTTTCCACAAACAAAGAACCGGCTCTCGGCCAGGAAAACTGGTTCCAGAGCGGCACCAACTCTTTGCTGGTCTAGAACCGTTCGCAAACCTACGTCAGGGGCTGGGGTTAACGCTTGAGGCGACGGGGTAAAATATGCTGCTGTGGAGTTTTACTAACGTTACTGTTCCTGGTAAGTTTAACTTTTAAAATGTTTCCCCTCGTTGCAAACCAACGAGACATTTCTGTTTAGTTTACCTAGCTAGTGATTACGTTCGTAACAGCAGGAACTAGTGGCTATGCTTCCTGTAAGCTGACCGGCTAGCTAGCCAGCTAGTGTGATATTGCTAACAACAACGTTAGTATGCCACTTTCTGACTGCCGTTGGCTCACTAAACGTTACCAACTACCAACGTGACTTAACATCTGTGTTCACAGTGTTGTGGACAAGTGATTAAACCGCTGTTCTCTGGTTTGTGTTTGTAGAGCTGTCGGACATCGGTGATATTGAACGGAGGTCCAACCTGCAGATGACTAAACATCAAACACTCTGATCATTGATATTGATCACACACTGCTCTACTCTTTAAAAATAAAAATAAAAATTTGATTTTAGTATTTTGTGTATTTTATTGTTATTGTATTATTTGCCAAAATAAACACTTTTTCTGAAGAGACATGTCTGCTATGCTTGAAATGAGCGCTGCGGGGAAACCTCAGACGTATACAGTGACGTAATGACGTGGCTCTCTGGGCTCTCTAGCCGGTGGAAACGCAAACAGGTTCTCAGAAGGTTTGCAAGTTGAACCAACTCTGAACCAACAAGGGCACCGGCCCGGTTCTTGAACTAGGTTTGCGTTGGTGGAAAAAGGGTGTGTGTGGCCTGTGCCTCCAGTGCACTCTTCTGAACACTACTGAGCTCTACTGGACTCTACTGGACACTACTGACGTCTAGTGTGCTCTTCTGAACATTAATACGCTCTACTGGACTATACTGTACACTACTGAGCTCTACTGGACTCTACTGAACACTACTGACCTCTACTGGACTCTACTGAACACTACTAACCGGCCGTTCGCATCCCCCCTCTAAATTGACAGTATTAAACTGGCCCAGTCTGACTGCCGGGCCAGAGAGAAGTTTAAAGTCCATCTCCTGTCTGTCTGTCCGTCTAAATTCCATATCATGTCTGTCTGTCTAAAGTCCATCTCCTGTCTGTCTGTCTAAAGTCCATCTCCTGTCTGTCAGTTTAAAGTCCATCTCCTGTCTGTCAGTCTAAAGTCCATCTCCTGTCTGTCAGTCTAAAGTCCATCTCCTGTCTGTCTGTCTAATGTCCATCTCCTGTCTGTCTGTCTAATGTCCATCTCCTGTCTGTCTGTCCGTCTAAATTCCATATCATGTCTGTCTGTCTAAAGTCCATCTCCTGTCTGTCAGTTTAAAGTCCATCTCCTGTCTGTCAGTCTAAAGTCCATCTCCTGTCTGTCTGTCTAATGTCCATCTCCTGTCTCTGTCTTAAGTCCATCTGCTGTCTGTCAGTTTAAAGTCCATCTCTGTCTGTCTGTCTGTCTGTCTAAAGTCCCTGTCCCTCAAAGTCTCACATGTGACTACATTCAGTAAAATCAAGTCATGTTCACTGATTTAGAGGTTAAAATTAAATGAAAATAAAAACACACACCTGAGTCTGCAGGTTGACCATGTCAGCCTCCATTTCATTGTTGGACTCATTCAGATCGTTGATTTCTTTGTTGAGCTGCTTGATGTCCTCATCGTTGTCTAAAACTGAAGGAGAAGTCAAATACATTAGGACAGAAAAAAAATAGTGTCTGGTCTCTATGTCTTTCAGTTGCTCTCTACATTTTCATTGCTGTTTTGGGATAAAGAATATAGCTGGCGTTTATTTTAAATCATATTGAGGGAACTCTTCTGCCTCCAACCCCAGGAAACTCTTCTCCGTGTTCTCTTCCCTCCTCACCCCTCCTGCCCCTACCCCCCCTTCCTCCCTTACTGCCGATGACTTTGCAACTTACTTTACCAAGAAAGTACATGACATCAGCTCCTCATTCACGCCTATTCCCTCCCAGAAGACATCTCCCCCAACTCTCAACTCGGATGGTCTTACCAGCTTTAGCTCCCTCACCTCTGAGGACGTCCACGCACTTGTTACATCTAACCGCGCCACCACCTGCTCCCTTGACCCGATTCCCTCCTCTCTTCTCCAGGACATCTCACACGACATCTTGCCATTCCTCACCACCCTGATCAACTCCTCCCTCACCTCAGGTGTCATTCCAGCGGATTTTAAGACCGCTATCGTGAAGCCTCTCCTTAAAAAACCCACCCTAGACGCTCCTGACATCCAAAGCTACAGACCTGTATCTCTTCTTTCATTCCTCTCTAAAACCTTGGAACGTGCCGCCTATAACCAACTGTCATCCTATCTCTCGCGGAACAACCTCCTAGACCCTAATCAATCAGGATTCTGGACTGCTCACTCCACTGAGACGGCCCTCCTCAAAGTGACCGAGTCCCTGCGAGACGCCAGAGCCTCGTCCCACTCCTCCGTTCTCATTCTCCCCGACCTATCTGCTGCATTCGACACAGTCAACCACCAAATCCTCCTCTCCACTCTGGCTGAACTTGGCATAACTGACTGTGCTCTCACCTGGTTTACATCATACCTGACAAACCGCACCTTCCAGGTCACATGGAATGGCTCTATGTCCAAACCCTGCTCTCTGGACACGGGCGTCCCTCAAGGCTCAGTATTAGGACCGCTTCTGTTCTCACTATACACCAGATCACTAGGTTCTGTTATCACATCGCATGGATTCTCCTACCATTGCTACGCAGATGACACCCAGCTGTTCCTCTCTTTTCCCCCGTCCTCTGACGCTCACATTGCAACTCGCATCTCGAACTGTCTGGCTGACATCTCTGTCTGGACAACTGCACATCACCTCAAGCTTAACCTGAATAAAACCGAACTCCTCTTCATCCCAGGGAAAGACTGCCCTCACATGGACCTGTCGGTCACTGTCGAGGGCATCACAGTATTACCTTCCTCAACTGCGAGGAACCTGGGTGTAATCCTCGATGACCAACTATCCTGCACCCCCAACATCACTGCTGTGGCCCGATCCTGCAGATTCGCCCTCTACAATCTCCGCAGGATTCGGACCTTCCTCACAAAGGATGCAACGCAGCTCTTGGTCCAAGCACTGGTCATCTCCCGCCTTGACTACTGCAACTCTCTCCTGGCCGGACTCCCGGCCTCTGCGATTAAACCATTACAGCGTATCCAGAATGCCGCAGCACGCCTTATCTTCAATCTACCCAAATTCTCCCACGTGACCCCCCTCCTCCGTGACCTCCACTGGCTCCCTGTTGCAGCACGCATCCAATTCAAGACGATGACACTGGCCTTCAGGGCCATCAATGGAACGGCACCCTTCTACCTTCAAACACTGGTCAAACCTCATGCCCCGAAGCGAGCACTTCGCTCCTCTACTTCAGCTGGCCGGCTGGTACCACCATCGCTGAAATCAAACAAATGTCGCTCAGCAAAGTCCAGACTCTTCTCCGTTCTGGCGCCTCAGTGGTGCAACGAACTCCCGACCAATGTCAGGACAGCAGAGTCATTTGCCATCTTCCGAAAAAGGCTCAAGACTCACCTGTTCAGACTTCACCTTGACTCTACATAGCATGACCCACTAGCACCCTCCCTCGACCCCCCCCCCCCCCCAAAAAACAAAAAAAACAAAAACAAAAACAAAACCTTACCTATAGCACTCTGATCTTAGCACTGTTGCTCTTGAAGTACTACTTTACTCAGATGAGGACCTAACACTTGTTCTATTTTTAGCTCTTACTGCATCGGCAATGATACGTCGTGGTTTCTTTGTTTCCTTCTTTTGACAAATGTACTTATTGTAAGTCGCTTTGGACAAAAGCGTCTGCTAAATGACCTAAATGTAAATGTAATGTAAATGTAGACAAGGTGGGGGACTGGGTTCTGCGATTTTAAAGGAAAACCCACATGAGCCAGGACCTGAGCAGAAGGTATTATGGGGATGACCATAAATATTGTCACAAGTGACTTGAAAAAGCTGTCTAGGTCTTTCATGGTAGAGAAGTTAATATTTGATACAAAAATATATTAATTTGGCCTTAATTTCAAAGGGAGACCTTGTGATTTATAATTTTATGAATTAATTGTTAATGACAACTTATTTTAAATATTATCGGGAGAATGGCTAAGATAATCAGAACATTTAATATTCAAATTGGCCAATGCCTACATGTAAGAACTTTTCATAGCTACTGATAAAATATCAGCCTGTCTCACCACTACTAACAGGAGAACTGACCTGTCCCTGTCTCACCACTACTAACAGGAGAACTGACCTGTCCCTGTCTCACCACTACTAACAGGAGAACTGACCTGTCCCTGTCTCACCACTACTAACAGGAGTACTGACCTGTCCCTGTCTCACCACTACTAACAGGAGAACTGACCTGTCCCTGTCTCACCACTACTAACAGAAGTACTGACCTGTCCCTGTCTCACCACTACTAACAAGAAAAACTGACCTGTCCCTGTCTCACCACTACTAACAAGAACAACTGACCTGTCTCTCTCTCACCACTACTAACATCAGTACTGACCTGGCCCTATCTCACGCCTGCCAACAGGAGTACTGACCTGTCCCTGTCTCACCTCTACTGACAGGAGAACTGACCTGTCCCTGACTCACCACTACTAACAAGGAAAACTGACCTGGCCCTGTCTCACCACTACTAACAGGAGAACTGACCTGTCCCTGTCTCACCACTACTAATAGGAGTACTAACCTGGCCCTGTCTCACCACTACTAACAGGAGAACTGACCTGTCCCTGTTTCACCACTACTTACAGGAGTACTGACCTGTCCCTGTCTCACCACTACTAACCAGAAAAACTTACCTGTCCCTGTCTCACCACTACTTACAGGAGTACTGACCTGTCCCTGTCTCACCACTACTAACCAGAAAAACTGACCCGTCCCTATCTCACCGCTACTAACAGGAGTACTGACCTGTCCCTGTCTCACCACTACTAATAGGAGTACTAACCTGGCCCTGTCTCACCACTACTTACAGGAGTACTGACCTGTCCCTGTCTCACCACTACTAATAGGAGTACTAACCTGGCCCTGTCTCACCACTACTTACAGGAGTACTGACCTGTCCCTGTCTCACCACTACTAACCAGAAAAACTGACCCGTCCCTATCTCACCACTACTAACAGGAGTACTGACCTGTCCCTGTCTCACCACTACTAACAGGAGTACTGACCTGTCCCTGTCTCACCACTACTAACAGGAGTACTGACCTGTCCCTGTCTCACCACCTCCTTATATGGTGGTTCATGGGCGGGGTTTACGCCAATTGCTGCCCAGCAGGAGCTCGCTGTCAGTTTACGATTGATTGACATTCATGAACATAGACACATGCTTCGATCAAATCAGAGGTTTACGCTGCGTTCATGAATCCCAAGCTGGTTTTAAGTACCGAGGAGATTAATGTGCAAATCCATTGTGTGGTTTAGGGCACTGGAAGACAATGAGTATAGTTTTTGGTACACACAGAAACCCTCTCCACTCCATCTTACCATCGCTGGCTCTGAACTTGGTGCTCAGGTAGTCCTCTGTGGGGAATTTGGCCTTCTTCTTTGCGTACAAGGCTCTGGGGCATCCTGAGAGACTGGAGACACAAGGGGGGGGGGGATGTTAAAGCAGTTTTAAAGCCTCAAATTTGGCAATTTGGCCATAACCATCTTGGAATTGTTTTCAACCAGAGAAGGAAGTGAGCATATTTGGACTTTCATTACTTATGAACATCATGCTGGATTGAAGAAGACTTGAAACTAGAGATTGAGACCATAAATTCATGTGTGTGTGTGTGTGTGTGTGTGTGTGTGTGTGTGTGTGTGTAAAGACTTCCATTTAGCTTTTTTTTTTCTCCTTTATTTGTTTTGTTTGGTCTCCTGGCATCTTGTCAGCTGTTATTTTTTTAATATTATTAATTCAATTGTTCATTTGCTTCTTTTGTATTGTCATGTTGTTCGTTCCTTGTATTTTGATGAAAAATAAATGAAGACATTGTTTAAATTGTGGGAAAAACAAAGAAAATCCTGCTCACCTGCGGTGTGTGAGGAAGCTTCCATTGGCGTGTCCGGAGCCATCACAACCTGGGGTGGGACAAGTAGGCCCCTCTGTCTTGAAGGCCTTCCAGTTAAAGGGGGTGCCATTCAGAAGACCCTCCTTCTGTCTGCGGGCTGCCAGCGGACACCCATAGGCGCTACGGTGCGTGGCGTATTTCCCACTGATGTGGCCCAAACTGTCGCAGCCCGGCACCGGACATCTGCAGGGAGCAGAGGAAAGGAGGGAAACCAGGAGAAAAAATAAAACGAGAGTTGTGCAGCAGGAGAAGGAGAAGAAGTGATGAAGCCAGCAGCAGGAAAATAAATAAAGAGAGTGAGAATAACACAAGGGTTAGACAAACAAATCAACTGTAGAGAAAGAATATTACAATAAAGATTTCTCTACTGGGTCAAACGTTTTTTACATCTGGGTTTGACATGCTATGAATGCATTAAATAACAATATTGATGCAAGATCTAATTAGGTTCAGCACATGCTGTTATCAACATGCTGCTTAATTAACTGTTTTGTGTGCAATATGTATTTCTTATGTATTGATAATCTGCTCTACCGTACTCTACCATGGACTACATTCAGAGTCAGTATCTGCAGTAAGTGTATTTTCCCATCAGTAAGGACCTTATTTAATTTTGGGGGCAGGTCACTACCTCTGCATATGATTCACAGTGACTTTTCTCTCTCCTCTCTCTCTCTCTCTCTCTCTCTCTCTTCGTCTTTTTTTATTGCATTTTACTTTTACCGTAGTCTCGCTAAAAGCAGACATTATGGCTTTCTGAGCGGTACGAACTTTAAAAGCTCGGAGTCCTCCTGGTTGTCCTTGGTAGGAGTTTTAATTCCACTTTTCTTGGCACGCGGGCACCCAGAGATACTGAAAACAGAAAGTATGGAGTTGATAACATAGGGTTGAAAAAAAAGTCTGGTGAAGTGATTGCTTGTTAAAACGGAGAGCACATTATAAGGAAGAATAATTTCACAGAGGTTGTTTCACCGAATTACAAACCAAATCAACTCAAAAACGCCCATTATGGCCAAAAACAGGATAATGGAAAGGTGTGTATATGTGTGAGTATGTGATCCCTGTCTAGTTCTAGCATGAACTGTCACTATGCCTCTCTGGCTGACTGTGTGAGTGTTTGTGTGTGTGTGTGTGTGTGTGTTTGTGTGTGTGTGTGTGTGTGTGTGTGTGTGGTGTGTGTGTGTTTGGGGGGGGTTCCTGTGTGTGTACATGTTTTTGTGTGGTTTTTGTTGGTTACCTTCTGTGGGATGCGTAATTTCCTGTGATGTGACCCGAGCCATCACATCCTGGAGTGGGACATCTGGGAGAAGACAGAGCGACGGTTTACTTTTAATACAAGGTTAGCGGAAAGAGACAACACAGTAAGAGGTTCACAGTGAAAACGGCATGATGCAGATGAGAGAAATGGTCTTCTTATGCACTCTTGTGATCAATGTCCATTTTAAAATGTATTATTTTCAGGCTCTTTGCCAATTAATCACTTGAATCTGTCTAGAGCGAGCTGTGAAAAGCCTGCTTTCTAGTAAAGAGCTATATATACCACAGAATGACTGTTTCATTTCACATTAGCATGAAGTGATTGAAGTGAAAGCAAGCAGAAAAAAAGCCGCCGTGACAGATGCAGCAGCAGCAGGAGGCAACAAATGATGAGTTAACGTCAGCAGAATGAAGCGTGGTGGCGTCGGACAGCGTCTGTAGCAGTGCATTGAAGTGGCAGTGAAAAGGCAGTGAAGGTGTAGAGCACACATACTTGAGTTCAGGGGTGTGGGCCGCCATGAGGGACCGAAGGCTCTTATCAGCGAGAGGACACCCAGACAGACTGAGAGAAAGAAGAAAGAGCGAAGGACAGGCAGAAGGACGAAAAGAGGGGACGAGGAAAAAGCGAGTGTAAGGGGATTGAAAGGAGAGAGGAGAAAGACATGAGCTAAGGGAAATCAAGAATGCAAGGCATACCAAGGTCATTTAGCTAGAAGAGGACAGACGGCAAGAAGTAAATTACTGATGCATATCAAAGTCAATGACTGTCTTTGCTTTCAGGGTTCACGCTACATTATTGCCTTCGGCATGTCAGGCTCAAATAAAATATTTGAATTCGTCGTGGTGAGCCCACTTTGGACTCAGGTGCAGAGCGGCAGCTGAAGAGTCTCAGCACAGCTAACATTTTCTCTGAGACTTTATTAGTTTATTGTATCACCGAAATTAGTCTGCAATGGTGCATACCTGCGATGGGAGGCATAGTTTCCAGTGATGTGTCCACTGCCATCGCAACCAGGTGTAGGACACCTGGAGAGGGTTAGATACATTGAGGGGAAAGAGAGACAGGTGTTAGAAAGGACAGAGGTACAGACATTAGACATGCTTACGGTGTGGCTGAATGCACGCCATGATTGCTAACCGGCCCACCACTTTTGTTCAGACAATAATATCTCAACTCTTAGATTGTGTGGAGAGATTCATGGTCCCCAGAGGCTGGAGGCTGGCAATCCCCTGACATTTGTGGTCTTGAAGATTGAGGACTAGATAGAGCCGGTTTTCCTTTTGGCTCTTTTCTTCGATGTTAGCGTACGTGCTAATATTTCAACAGTGTCAAAGGAAGGAAGTCAAAAGAAGCAATTTGTTTTCCATCCTCCACTCCTCACCGTATAATATAGTTTTGTTTTGTGTGTATTTTTCTTACATAGCAAATGGGATAACAAACTAAATTTAGTTGTACGATGTCAATGAATTCAACCATTGATTGACCATGATTTATTTTGACTAAAAACACACAAGGAAAAACATATACAAACTATTGTTTGCTGCCAATATTAGAATCATATGAAGGATCCATTAGTTTGAACAAAAATGTTCTGAGAAAGTACGCACGCATCATGACATCATCATCATACAAAAACATAACAGCAACCCACTGTAAGAAATGCATTACTATCTTACTCTAAATGGTCTTGATGTTACCACAACTGTGTTACACCGAGTAGCTTGATTTCTTCAAGCATCTATGGTGATGTTTGTCACGTAACATTTATGCTGCAGATAAAGATGTATTGGCTCTTATGCATGAATAAAAATTATGTAGCGATGTATTATAATGATATTCAAACTGTGTATATTTTAAAAGAAAACAATGTTTTTACCCCGGATTACCTTAATTGTTCAATACTTTGGTTTATGACCAAATACCTGAAAATGTTAGCATGCTAACACGCTAAACTACGATGGTGAACAAGCTACACATTGTACCTGCAAACATCAGCATGTTAGCATGACGCTCAAAGCAGCGGCAGTGTGGCTGTGTTACTCACGAGAGCAGCTCTTTCTTGCTGTCCTTGGGCAGGAACTTGACCTTGAAGCCCGGGGTTGTAACCTCTCCTGGGTACTTCCTCTCTTCCAGACAGTCCTGCATCATGTCACAGTCCTCTGCATCAGACGAGACAAACGACTGGCCCGTGTGCTCCATCTAAAAAAAATAGCTTTTGATCATTAAAGTTGTACTAATGTGTTGTTGTGTGGATTATGGTTTATTTTACAATAGATGTATAATAAACAACAAAATAAGTACAACATAGTCATTTCATATGACAGAAATGATGTCTGTCATGATTCACATCATGGCAGCCCTTCCTTCTCCCTTTTGTGTGTGTTGTCATCCCCTGGGTGCAGTCAAATAGTCTATTTTGCTTAGGAAGGTTCCTAACTGAAGAAGTGACCCGGAAGTAAACAAGTGGCCGCCATGATAAGAGCTGTTCGAATTCTCTAAATGCAAAGGAAAGGAGCTCCAAGGCTTCCTTTCAGAGCTCCTTTAGCATAGGATGCAACAGACCTTCCTATGCGATAGGAAAGGAGATTACGCCGAAAAACGAAACTAAAACCACAAATGAAACGTAAATAAAGCAACAGGTCAAACAGGAAGGAGGAGCTGGTGGACCTGAAGCCAGTCAGTGAACCAGCTGTTGATAAAACCAACATGTGGGGAAGTGGACAACGTTTTTTTTGTAGTCCATTATTGTAGTTTCTCCAGCGCAGACGCACGTCAATCACCGGTGCCGATCATCAGCTGTCAATCATCAGCGGCCGCGTTAAAATGACGTAGCTTAGTGAAAGTCCGGTCGGATTCTCTGAGCACCGTGGCCGACTTTTCCTAAATCCTTTTGAGTTCTCCTATCGCCTTTCCTTAATCCCGTGACATTTTCCCCAGAGGTCAAGGAATAGGAGTTAGGAACAGGAGTGGCGAGTTGTCGTTTCCCCAGTTCGCCAATGTGGTAGAGTGTATATTGGCTCCTTAGTGATTGCTCTTTTTTCTCTGTGTTTAACGTGTGTAGCTGGTTTAACGTGGTTTGACCCCAAAGCTTCAAATGAGTACACTAGGGACACCTAGTGGTGAATGAAATTATAAAGAAAGTAAAAGAGTTTACAGTCAACCTAACATGTGAAGTTTCCTTCATGTGCCAATACAACATCAAATCATTTGAAAATTAAAGTCATCTTGGTGATATGCGTGTGCCTTTCATAAATAGTTCCCGAACTCAAGATAGAAAATAAGTCATTCTGTAAAATGCAGACCTGGATTTGAACCTACAACACTTTGATAATGTGTCTCAGTTCTTAGCCACTACACCGGCATCGCCTATCTGAAACATGAGATAGTAGTAATACTTATAATAATGATATATAATAATAATCATTTGTAATATAAGTAATGGATCCATGGAGGTGGATCACTGCCACTCAATCTTGGATTTGATCTTTCAACACTTTAACAACAAGTCCAACTTCTTAACCACTACACCACTGCCCCTTTGTAATAATGAGCAGCAGTAGTAATAATTATAAAAAATGATGTAAAATAATAATGATAAAGTGATATATTAGTCAAAGTGGTAGGCCTACACTGCAATTCCACCTTGGATTTGAACCTACAATGCTTTGATAATGTGCCCATTTTTATAATAATGATGTATAAGAATAATGATAAACCCACGAGTTAGTATCCGTGTATGAGGCATATTTATAGTTGAAATGTCCCGCCAATTGTAAACCTGTATTGCGAAACAGTTGCCCGAAAGGAAGCATTGCTCTTAATATGCAACGTCATTTTGCCGAAGTGAACCAGATCTCGATCCAGAGCTTTGTTGGAGGAGATCCGAAATACTCGACACAAGCCTCGAAGCCTCAACACAAACCATAATATCACTAGCTGATGCTTCTCCTGAGTTCCTTCAACTTCGCCTCAGATCATCGTGTTTGCCTTGCGATCTCATGCTGCTTCATTCCTGCCTGCCTGACTGTGAGCTACCAGCCTGTTTCCTGCTCTCCTGTGTCTCCACACTGTGTGAGAACGCCCGAGACGGACATCACTGCGCCGTGCCGCAGATCCACCATTATCACGTGGCAGATGCCACACCAAAGACACTCACACTGGTGCCTTCCCTGGATCCCGGGACATCGCACCACCCTCCCCCTTGCACTTGTGTTGCACCTTTTGACAAACTTGTTATTTAATTGTTTCCCTGTTGTCTGAGTCGTGCATTGGGGTCCAGTCTACGTTCAAACCTTAACAACATCATAACAGAAATAATATTTGGAAACCAATACTACACTTTTCAAGAAAAACATTGGGCCAATGTACAGTTTTAATATGAAGGAATTTTCTGGTTTGGAGAAACCTCACACTTCAGTGGTGAAAATAAAAAATAATAATAATTTAACGTTTATGCTGTATTGTTTTAGTTGGAAAGAGCTGAATTTGTGTTAACATGTGTACTGGTTTTTAGTGTAATTTTAGTGTAATTTTGTGAAATATATTTTTTGACTCTGTATTTTCTGTTTTAGGTTGAATGAAAAGGCACTAGTCATTAAAATATGACTAATTTGAGTCATTAAAGAAATAATCATTTTGAGTGATGGCTCTCTTGCAATAGTCTACACATTTGTAGAGAAGCAAAGAAATTATGCAAACTTCAATGTCTCCAACACGTCTCCACTCTGATGCCTTTTCTATTTTTTGTAGACAAATGTTTCCAAATGCAGTGTCCTCATGAAAAATTTACACTCAAAGCCCTTTATATTTCTTTTGAAAAAGTTCAAAGCAGTAAAAATTTGCATATGCCAAAGTCAGGATGGTGCAATGCACCTGACACACCACCTCTGTTACAGAGTGCAATGTTTTAACTCTACTGTAACTCACTGCATTTCACTGAAATAAATGAATAATAGAAAGGGGAAAGGAAATAAGGCAAAGACAAAGTGATGTAAACAAGTAAGAGTTTCATTCAAAAAGCTTCAGGGCAAATGTGTCTTATTTGTGTTGCAACACTTCCCCTGTGACTAATATCGCAAGGAAACGCTCAATGTACGAACCTCGTCCATTTCCTCCTCCCTTTGGCGGTTAGGTTTGGTGTAATCCAGAGGCCCCTCCCACTCCTCCTGCTTGTATGTGTGTAGGTTTGGCGACGTCATCCCGCTGCTTCCACCGTGATGGAGCGAGGAGGAGGAGGAAGGGTCTGGTGACCGAACACCAGGACTGGTGCCGGACAGACTGCCCTCTCGTTTAATGGGCTTCTTCATACTCAAGTCCAGAGTGCCGTTCTCATCCACTTCAATGGGCAATCCCTAAAGAACAGAAGAGCATCATCAGCATATCGTTCACCCTGGACACAAAAGTTACTTCTACATTTACATTATATAAATATCCCTTAGGTGTGAATGTGAGTGAATGGTTGTCTGTCTCTACATGTCAGCCTTGCGATGGAGTAGCAACCTCTCCAGGGTGTACCCTGCCTTCGCCCAATGTTAGCTGGGATCGGCTCCACCCTGAATACAGGATAAGCCTTGACGATGGACGGATGGAACAAATAAATAAGACTTGAAGTGAGATATATAAACGAAGCTAGCAAGGTCCATTGCTCCTTGGCCTCTGTGTCTGTGTGAACATCTTTCGAACCACAACAGACCTACTGACCTACTGCCGCTGTTAACCCTCCAAAGTCACCGTTAACCCTCCAACGCATCCCTTAACCCTCCAACGCCGCAACTCACCCTCCAACGCCACCGTTAACCCTCCAAAGATTGTATTTCTGTCCATCCTGGGAGGATCCTCCTCTGATGTTTCTTTGGGATTCTTGGCTACATTAATATTTTTTCTTTGATATTATGATGGAGGATATCATTCATGATATAGTCAGGCTGAGAGGGTGTATTCTGTACATCTGTATCTCCTAATGATGATCACTCGCATATGCCATGTTGATTAAAATCCAATCATTGTCAGTGCCCAGTGAATCTGGGGATCAGTTGGATCCTCTGAATCAGGAAAAAGAAGGCCACATTTCTGGGCGTCATATGAAGGAGAAAGTCTTTATCTCAGCCACTGTGATGCACTCGGTCTTCAAAACGGCCTGCGAGGGATTGAGACACAGCTTTTTTTCCTTAGTTTCCACAACGATGTATTTATTTTACCTCCATA
The DNA here is from genome assembly GCA_029853015.1 of Chelidonichthys spinosus. NCBI lineage: Eukaryota > Metazoa > Chordata > Actinopteri > Perciformes > Triglidae > Chelidonichthys > Chelidonichthys spinosus. The sequence goes on along the minus strand of CM056829.1, from coordinate 27,229,773 downwards.
TTTGGTAACAGGGAGAAAATTAAAAGAGGAACTTAGCTAACTAATACACTAATTGAGTATTCTCAAGCAGAAATGACTAATGCAGTCTCCTCTGGTGCACTTCAGCGTGAGAGGTAGTCCTGCATGATGATTGTGATTAATTTAATTACCCTCTTGAGCAGATTCAGTCACGGCACTACACATATTAACATACCTACATTTTTCTGAATCATAACTTCATGTAATCTGCAGCTGCTTTCAGGGAGGGATTTAGATTGAGCTTTCGGTAAAATGACCATCTTCATCTGCTTGTAAAAGCAAACAAGCTGTCATACGGCAGCGTTCAGAGTGCTCCAGAACACAATGTTCATGGCTTAAACATACTCCTTATGATATCTAATATGCACTCTGGTAATACTCTGCCAACAGCACCACAGTTCATCTCTCCATGCTCTATTATGGTGCTGGCAGTTGAACAGAAGATGAGGGCTGAGAGGAGCCATGTTTTCAGCATTCATCTAAAATGGCGCTCATATGTGCTGGTCAAGGGCCAGGAAATCAAAGGGTTGGGAGGAGAGAGAAAACGGGACCAGTTCCCAGAAATGATGAGCTCAGTGTTCCAATGTTTCAATATTGGATTTCAACTGGCTCTGACTCAGATTCCAGATCCGTCCCTGGTGGATCTGCACAGTAACACCATGCAGCTAAGGCCTGCTCTCGGATCAGTGCCTCGCTGAACAACACCTTGCTCTGCTGTACTGCCAGAGACATTAATCTTCATTTTTTATCTTTCTAAAACCAAAGAGTGGAAAGAGAAAAATGATGAAGCAGTCACTTTCTCTCCTCTGTGAGGCAAAAAGGCTTTTAAAAATCACAATATGCGGGAAGCGCTGCACCAAATTACACATCCTGTTCATAGAGAGGGGAAAGAGGGGGTGAGGGAGAAATAAATCGAGATAGACGGGGACCAAAGAAAAAGAGAGAGAGAGAGAAAGATAAAAGAGAGTAAAAATAGATGTGAAAAGAAAATGAAAGAGAGTGGTGGGGTTGAAGAAGGAGAGTGGAAGATTCGTCCAGCAAATAATGAAAAAGGCTACCTGGTGGCAAAGTAATCCAGGGAACTGGCAGTCAGCCACATTCAATAACAACATGAAGAGTGTGTGGGACGGAGGGATGAAAGGATGGAGGAGGAGGAGGAGGAGGAGGTGGAGAGAAGGGGAACTGATGCAACTGCATCTCAACACCATCCTGGAAGCCAAGGCCTCCTCATCATATATTCATACAGAGGTGATGGGAGAGACTAAATTAACTAAAGACAGGAGACAAGAGGAGGAGAGGGGCGAGAGGAAGAGGAGAGGGGAGAGAGGAGGGAAGGAGGAGAAGAAGAGCAGAGGAGGAGGAGAGGAGGAAGAACCACTGCTAGAGGAGAAGAACAGTGTAAAACTCAATTAGCATGACATAAACGTAAAGAACAGATCCATCTCAGATGTGTCTCCTCAACAATAACCGGCTTGTGAGACACAATGTGATAGAAGTTTGAATAAATGTTGACCTTGTTTTGGGCTTTGGTGCTGAGGTTCTCAGGTTTCTCCCAGCAGCGTGTCGACAGGTTCAGAATGGCAGTGGCAGCCATGTGAGCGGCCTCGGCATCATGGGAGTAGTCGTAGGTCAAGGAGGAGCTCTTCCCGTAACCGTGGAGACTGAGGCTGGGTGACGGCGACTTGGGGAATGAGGGCTTAGCTGTACGAGGACAAGAAGACCACAAGAAGACAAACATGAAACTTGGGGCCAGCAGCTGATTAGCTTAGCTTAGCATAAAGACAGGAAGCAGCTAGCCCGCCTCTGTCAAATGCATTAAAAAAACCTTCCTACATCTGAAGGCTTTGGGTGACGTTTCGCTGGTGGGCATCTTTGGAGCAAGCATGCGCTTCCCGAACACCTGAGCATCGAAGCTTGCATAATCGAAGGACACCTTGGAGTACTTCTCCAGCTCCTTAGCCAGGTTGGCGCGAGGTGTGGCGGGGGCCATGTTGGGCCTGTAGCTGCCGTACTGGGGCACCTCCAGCTGCTTCACAAAGCACATGGGCCTGTGGGAAGGAAACGGAGAGTGAGAATCTGGTTTTGGGTGAAGTAGAATACAATAAAATAGAATAGAAGAGATAAAAAGAGATGGATATAATAGGTGGCCAATGCAATAAAGAGTCACACGATCGACACAAAGAACAAATAAAGGGGAAAAGGAGAATAAGAGAATGAGAAAGGGAGGTAGAGAGACAGAGAGTGAAGATAGGCGAAACAGTGTACTATGCAGGAGTGCAGCAGGATTAAAAGCTCTCTTATCAGCAGAGGGCACATTTGCATGTTGTACAGCATGGAATTTATGAGCTTTAAGCCCTCTCGTTTTCCTGGAGAGCCTGGGCTGTTGTCAGACCTGTTGGCATAAATCCACTGATAGACTAGGGAGAGGCATGAGGTCGCGGGATGAGAGAAAGGAGAGATGAGGAGGAGGAGGAGAGCAGATAATACAGAAGGAGTGGTGACAGAGGGAGGCCTCTAGCCCTCGTTCCTCTTTGGCCCAGACCATTATTTTCCTCCTCTGCATCCGGGATCATTGATGCCCATTACTGGGCCAAGGGACCAACATGTTCTCACTTCAACACGTCAAATTACACTGCAGGGCAGAGCTCCAAAGATTCAGACTATGACCATCTACCTTCCCCTTTAGCATCACGTATCTGTGACGGCATGAAAGCTGTACGTCACAAACACGACTGTTTCACATTATGATGCAGAGCAACCTCCAGTAACACCCTAAGAATACATGCTAACATCCAGAGCTCAAGCATTGAGGATTTCTATGACAGTAAAAAACGTTCTACCGTTGATCACAGGACATTTTCCCTTTTGATTTATAGCACATAGATGGAATAGCATGGCAGGAATTCCTCATCACCAGCAACATAACAGACAGCATAGCTAATTTTAATAACAATCTGAGGAGGATAAACAAAGCAAGCCTTGTTATGTTTTAATCCTCTGTGCTTTGTCGGACCACTGATTAGGTGTTCCTCAAGGAAAGCTATTTTTTTCCCTATCCCCCTCGAAATGCCCCTGTAACTTGCATAATTAGCTTATCGGCTGCACTACTAATTAAAATACCAGTGAGGAAGAGCGTGGACTTAGCAAAATACCTATGTCGGGTTTGTTTTAATTGTCATTCTTCTGACCATGAACACGGTGCCTGGCCGGTTGGAGAGATGAATGCAGATAAAGAGATTTCCGTGTTTGAGGTGACAGTAATGATTGGATGGTCACATTGAATGCTTCAAGACTTTCTCGCTATACTGAGTCATTAACAGGCTTTACCTCTCACCATGAGGGGCACACTAACCGAGGTCTGTGGTAAGATGGACACAAATGTGCCAAACTTGAGAGTTTATATAGGTGAAAGGTTTTAAGCGCACACATACGGATACAATGTTCACTGTCTCTAAATACAAGTTTTTGGTTGACATTATGATATTGGAGGTAGAGTTTATTATCATAGTCCATGGCAGTCCGTGTAGGGACGAGGTCTGGTGGATGCAATCTGGAGGACAGGTAGGTCAGCACCAAAGACTGTGTATAAGAAGTGGACGTCTTCCTGGGGGGTCACCAGTTGCTTTGTGGATTACGGTTTTGAAGCCTCAAATTCAGCATTTTGGCTGTTGCCATCTTGGAATTTTTGTAACTAGTGAAGAAGGTGAGCATATTTGGACTGTGGAGGAGCAATGACTGGATCTAAGGGGACATCATTGTGTAGGAGATGCAAGATTTGTTTCCATTGTGGTTCTTGCTGAAGAGAGAAGACAAAGTTCAGTGTTGACTAACTTCAGCCTTAAAATTGATGAAATGGCTCAGAAGGAGGCACAGTTGAGATAAAGGAGATTTTTAAAAGCCTTTTTATTTTGTATCTACTGATTAGATGTAGGGCTAAAGGGTCAGTATAAAGCTTCATCTTTGATATTATGATGGAGGATCATAAAGCTTCATCTTTATTTTTGAGTATTCATGAATGTATTCACTTTTGACTGAGGCCCTCATACTGCAACAAGGCTGCAAAGGAGAAGTGAGGAATGGTTTCTGACTGCTCACCTTAACACTCTGTCGTTGGGGCTTCCTTTAAGGTGCTCGCCACCGGGCGGAGAGAGATGCTGCTTATCGTGGCCCTTGGACAGCTTCTCTGCAGCGGCGATGGGGCACCCAGAAAGACTGGAGGGATGGAGGACAAGACAAAAGACCAACATCAAGAGGAGAGAACGTTGCTGACCGTGTAAATCTGCATCACACTGATGTGGACTGACACTTTAGCTGTCCTGCATCTATGAATATATGAGCTTGCAAATACATAAAGGGAAATTCAGTGGAACATAACATGTACACAGATACACACTGTCTGCATGAATACCTGCGATGTGTGTTGCGGTTGCTGTTAACGTGGCCCTGACCGGTGCAGCCAGGTGTCGGACACTTCAGCACATTCTCATGCATGGCCAGAACTGAGGAGAAGGCAACGTATACAAAAACACAGTCACAGGGTCAGAGGAGATCTGGTGTAACCTTGTATCAAACACGTACGGGACTGTAGGAAAATATTTATTCCTTTTATTCAAAGACACAACCCAGCATTAGTAATATAAAGAGCTGTTAAAACTAGCTGCAGTGCTATTGAATGAACCAAACAGACACAGAGGACGTTTTTCTTTCGCTCCATCCAAAATGAAATGTTTTTTTTTGTGATATAAATGTGGAATGAGAAAAACATCAACACTATTGCCTGCTCTCCCCTCTCCCCATTCCAGGCCTCCTGTGCCCCCCATGATAAGTTCAGTACCAGAAATACCAGCAGGAATATAAAGTGAACGTTAATGAGAGAAAAGCAGGGAACCAGGCCTGTTGTCATGACAACGGTTCGATGACCTGACATGTATGTCTTTACAATCCCATGGAGACATGAGGACAACAGCAAATCCACATATCTATTTGGGATTCTGACAGGACGTCAACCTTAAGTCCAGTGACAGTAATAATTAATGGGCATAAATCCTCTTTATTTGTATGTTGCTCAGTATGACTTTCAAACAAATGGATTTAAGTTGGGGGTATTGTTTGTCTGAACATGAAATCAGTGGTTGCTGTCTCACTCCACCGTGAGCAGAGGTACTTCGATCACTGTCTCACTGCCCTTTGGTGTCTCTCTTCTTCTCTCCATTATTTTCATGAACTGAGCAGTTGAAGAACACTCACTCTCCGGGGGGATTCTGTCCTTGTGCGGACAGCCTGACAGGCTGCGGTGGTGGGGGTAAAGGCCGGTCACGTGACCTGTCCCATCACACCCTGGGGTGGGACACTTGATCTCCCTCTTCTCTGGCCTACTGCTCTCTGGAGAGAGGGAGAAAGTGGGAGAAAGGGAGACAGGAGAGATAAGAGGAAGGTGGGATGAATAAGGAGGACAAATGTGAAGCTCAGCTGAGCATGAAATCTAGACATATTTCAGACAACTCTATCTGTTTCTGCTGCTCGCATCTTACGTATCTATGTAAAACGGTGTTTGGTACGAAACGTGAATTGTGGGGGGTTTTTCTGAATGCTCCCAGGGATGAAATACAACCAACAAAACAGCTTTTTCTAAGTGAACAGTCAACGTACTTATCCTGTATGCTTTGACACTCAGATCTTTGACAAAAACACCTGAAAACACATCCGCTGAGATTTACACTGAATTAAAGCTGCCTACTCCTCCCTGCTGCTTCTGGAGGTAGCCAAGACAGAACCGGTGGCACTGGAGAGAGGGAAAAAGTGCAAGAGGATGGTGCGATGCTCTATTGGCCTTCAAATTGAATGTTAACGAGACATGCATCTCCTAATTAGCGTAGAGTGGAACAGGATCATCACCACAGGAGGGAGTTGAGGCCAAGAAGAGGGCTCGAGCAGCCATGTAAATACAATACTGCTAGCTGGCACCGAAAACCATCAAAAAACACCTTCCTCTCCCTCCAAAGCATGACATCTCCGCAGCCTATCGTCAAGCACTTCCTCCATATCTCTTCGGAGAAAGAGGAGGAGCCAACCGAGAGCTGTGACTCATCATCAGCCAATGTGGAACATCATTACGCTCTGCTCCCGACATTAAGTCATGCTGGTTTAGAAAATAATTTCTCTCTACGCTCATTTACGAGGAACCTGATCCTGAGGACCAGAAAAGAGGTTTATATGTTTATATGCCAACAAGCCAAAGAACGCAGCTTGGTCGTCACCCCGAAGCCTCCGAAGATCACTAAACATCACTACCATGTGACGCTAACGCAGCTACTAAACATCACGACCATGTGATGCTAACGCTGCTACTAAATGTCATTACCATATGATGCTATCGCAGCTACTTAACATCACTACCATGTGATGCTAACGCACTTACTAGACATCACTACTAAGTGAAACTAATGCAGCTACTAAACATCACTACCATGTGATGCCAATGCAATACCATGTGATGCCACGCAATACCATGTGACGCCCCCCTTTGAACAAAAAATGATAATGCATATAAATAAATGTTCACATATATCCGGCTGCAATAATCAAACCATAAATAATCCAGTTTGCATGAAGTAATTTGAAAATAAATCATTGTGTATTTTAGACAATAAAATGGACCTGGGTCATGAAAAACATGGCAGTTTAAGGGTTAAAAATGTAAAAAAAAAAATTGCATTTTCTTAGATGTATGATTGGGAGTAATAATGGTTTAAAATAATATTTTTTTTTAAAAAGGAAAGGGTTAACATCAGTGCCATGTGATGCAGCTACTTAACATCACTACCATGTGATGCTAATGCAGCTGCTAAAATGGACTGGATGTCCTGATGTATTCATGCTGTATCTCTGTCCTACCTTTGCTGAAGTAGCTCTTGCGGATGACGTCCAGGTGCTTGGGCCTGTCATCCATGGTGAAGTATCTCTGGTGGTGGATATCTGGGGCGCGGAGCAGCTCTCTGGGCCTGGCCGGCTTCACCTGCTCTGCCTTCAGGGCGATGGCTTGCTCCAGCAGGCCAAGGTTCCCTCGGGTTATGTCAAACATCTCCGACTCGTCCGTCACCGTGGAACGCTGTGACAGGCTGTCTTCATCGTCGCGCTCGTCGTCCCCATCATCGTCATCAAAGTCTCTCTCTTCTGACCTGTCTGATCGCACCTCGATGATGTCGGGGGAGACGGAGGACACAGCTTTGTGGATTTTATAGCTGTCCCCTCTAAGGTTGGGGAAGTAGTCCTCCAGTGGACTGGCCCTTTGGGAGCTGTAGCTTAAAGGAGAGCTGGCTTTGTAGTTTTGAAGCAGGTTAGGTTTATGAGAGTCATATTTGTTGAGTGGACTGGCTCTGTTGGTTTTGTAGTTTTCAAGGGGACTTGACCTGTGTGAGTTGTAGTCCTCCAGAGGACTGGCCCTGGGGTCTTCAGCCTTGATGTGTGTTCCCTGAGCTGCTGCGGTGCTGGTGATGGTGCGGATGGCAGTTGGCACATCAGAAATGGGCAGAATGTTCACCTCTTCATCTTTTTCTTTCTCCTCCTCCTCTACTGGAGTGCCCTGCCTTTGTTGTTCTGCTATCCCTTCTTCCTCTTCCTCCTCTTCTTCTTTGATTTTATCATGGTGGACATCTTCGGTCAGAAATTGATGGTTGCTCCTGTCTGGGCACTCTCCTTTCTCGTCCTCCAACTCCTCTGCCTCCACTTCAGCTGCCTCCTTCTGCAGAACAGATGCCTCTTCCAACCGTTGAACTCTGTGTGCCACCTCCTCCTCTTCCTCCTCATTCATGTCCCCCTCCTGCTCCTCCTTTATTTCTTCAGCTGTCACAGTGACATCCTCCTCCATCTCCACACTCGGAGCACTGTTGTTGGAGAGGCGACTGAGGTGGAGGAGGGAGTTGGCCACCTCTTCTGCGCTCTGAGAGGCTGACTGACACTCTTCGGCTGCAGGTGGCACTGCTCCGAGTTCAGGCTCGATGATCACACACTCTTCGTCTATGGAAACAGATGAGGAGGTCAGAGCTATGACACCGAGCTAAAGCTAACGCTATTGTTAGCAATTTTGTGCCACATAAAAACACTGACAGAATCTCCCTCACAAGTGCCCTGGTGGTCATTAGGAGGAATGGCAGCTCACCTCCAGTAATATGCCACCCTGTAATGGGTTTCCTCTCATCCATACAAAAAAGTACCTTGTTCACAACTATTGACCCTTATTCCACAAACACACACCCTACTCTGCCAGTGATTGGCAAGTGATGGTTGTGGCCTTCTTTGCATAACACCTTTGTGTTCCAGGCAAAGACAGTATATAAGAAGTGGAAGTAGCCATCACCCGTCAGTTCGTGGACTACGGTTTGGAAGCATTGAGTTTGGCATTTTGGTGCTTTTTACAACCAGTGAAGGAAGTGCCCATATTTGGACTTTGGAGGAGCGATGGGTGGATCTGATGAACACCCCGAGCAGCACCCTTACTCAATTTTGATCCATGTGGATTCTGGTGTGAAGCTGCGAATAAAGTTAGCTTCATAATAAAAAGGTCAACTTTACAGCTAAGTGACAAAGTCATCATAGCTAACTGCATTGGTAGTGTGGTAGTGACCTGTCAATCAGCAGGTAGCCCCGCCCCTAAAGCATCCCCTGCTTTCTGGTCTGTTGAACTCTAATTGGACCATAATGCACTAAATGAGCATCATGCTGGATTGAAGAAGACTTGAAACTAGAGAGTGAGACCATAAACTCATGTTTACAATGTTTACTGAGATAATACAATACAATCTATACAATCAGAGAGGAGGTGCCCCCCTGGTGGCCAGTAGAGAGAATGCATCTTTAAGGACGTCCAGCAATTAGGCCTTGGTAGTGAAGATGTGTTGAGAATGGAGACAAAACAGCAAATTTGTTATTACAGTTTGCTATTTTTGCTTGTCAATTAAACTTCCAACACAGATTATTGGTTGAAGACATCTGTTGTCATGGACTTTGCCTCACCACACCTGGTTTGTCTCTCTCTAGTAGAATAAGATCACCTTCATCAGCTGCAAATGCGTTCGCCTCTTCTTCCTCCTCCATCTGCGTCTCCTCCTCCTGTCCATTTGTCTGTCCACCCTGCGTTAAGTCTTCTTTCACCTCCTCTTTCTCCTCTTCCTCTTTCTCCACCTCCTTGGTCTCCCCTGCTTTTCCTCCCTCACCCTCAGCCTCGCTGCTACCGTCACTTTCTGCACCGAAGCCCTCGTCCAGGGCCATTTTCAGGGGGTGGGACTTCCTCTTGGAGGCAGGCTCTGGCTCCTGGTCTTGCTCCTGCTCAGCCTCTGCTTCTTCTATACGACGTTTCCTGGCTATGGGGCAACCCAGAATGCTAATGGGGGGATGAAAGAAGTGCGGTGGAGAGAAAGGCGTGAATTCCAAGCAGTGTTGTAATCGTAAATCACCAAAACATCGAACACAACTTCATGCACCTCATCCTGTCCATGAGTGGCTTCAAACAGCATGATGGAGGGTGTTTGTGTGCTTTGACATGAAAGATGGAGTGGTTGTTTTGTCAGAGAATGAGTCAACACATGTGGCCTAGGGGGGACCACAACCAATCTCAGACAATTGACTGGAACGTTTAATGACCAACTTGAGAGACAGGCGGGTGAGGCAGTGGAGGGTGAAATCCAATAAACTCCCTCTACTCTCACCTGGGAGATGCCGAGGGAGTTTGAGGGACGATCTATAAACAAAGTGAATCTGAAATTGCCTGCTGAACGAATACACATGTAAACAGATAGCTAATATCTGCCCCTCAATAAAAAGGAGTCACAAGACAGTGAGCTGCCCTGAGTCTTGCAGGGTCTCTGAGGGCGAGTGACATGGCGAGGAGGAGCTTGAATAAACCTGAAGAATTCACTAACAGCCCTATTAGATTCAGATGTAGTAGATATATATATATATATATCTATATAGATATCTATCTATATATATCTATCTATATATATATATATATATATATATATATATATATATATATATATATATATAGATATAGATAGATAGAGAGAGAGAAAGAGAGAGAGAGAGAGAGAGAGGTTCCTCAAAAACCTATAGTCTCATCTCAAGCGCTGACAAATGTTTTAGCCTTATGTCTGGTTTCTTTGTGATGGGATTTGATCTGAGTTCAAGACTCAGTGCTCTCGACTACATCACAGATGATAAAACGCTCTTCACATGACAGCAGTGACATTTTCATATTTATTCAAGCTAAAAAACATAGGGAGGAAGCTACAGACCATCTTACATTGGGATCCAGCCACGATGCCAAATCGGACGCCACACCCATCCTTCAACTACAAGCCTGTAATGTTGTCTGTCAGGGCTGTGTCGCTATCATGGTGTCAAAATGTCTAGCTCAGTAGTACACCTGCTCTCATGTAGTTTTGGGGTCTCCCGGATCACATTGCGCCATGATGACTCACACAAAGGTGAAAGATGAGCATTACCACTCTCATGTATGGTCATCATGAAGCTCCAGCCAGCAGCAGTGACATCCGGTTGTAATGTAACTGATGTAATGAAGGATGCAACACTTTGGTTTTCATGTGTGACAAAGGAGTGAGAACATGGGATGTTTAGAGAGGCTCCTGGGTGGATAGTCAGTCTCTATGCTAAGCTATGCTAATTCACTGTGGTGGTTACTTCAAAACGAGCATGACAGCGGAATCGATCTTATCATCGAACGCTCCGACTAAAGCCAAGAAGCGTATTTTCCATAATGGCAAAGTTTTCCTTTTTTAAGGGATCAGGTGGTAATTTGGGTGAGAGGACAAGGACAGACAGAGAAGAAGGACAGAGGGGGCGGTTTATCTGCCCTACCTTCTGTGTCGTGAGTATCTCCCACTGATATGGCCAGAGCCACTGCATCCAGGGGTGGGGCAGCTGGATTGATGGATGGAGGTTAGAGATATGTTTAAGTTATGATGCATTTTAGTCCCTATGCAGAGGCAATGACAACCACAGGCAATAAACAAAGCAACGACATGCAAACTGAGCACACATGTCACACAAATGCACAGAGACATGTCCCCTCCCACCCATCCAGCAAACACACATAATGCATGAAAAGGTTGAGAACATCATATAGCATGTCGTACATCAACCCCGCCTATATCCGGTTACTATGAGTGATACGGATCATTTCCCTGCTCTGCTCTCCCCACCACTCATCTCTCTCTCCTCTCATTCAGGTTGCAATGACCCCTCAGGACGGCTCATTTCAATTCTCATTAACTTCCCGCCAGCAATTGCCCTTTATTACTCCAATTATCCTTAATATTAATTTCACTTATTAAAAAATGCTGCATTTGCATTTTAAATGAGGTGCTCTCTGACCTCCCCACTATTTTTTCCCCAGATCCAGAAATCCAAAGCCTTTTTTTGAGCTCAGATCGATGATCGGAGGGTGAAGTGTGCCAAATTGAGAGAGAATGAAAAAATGATTTACAAAAAGGCTGGGTGGAGGGAGGGGGGGTGCAACGGAGCCTTGAAAGCTTCCGTCTGGGAAACAGAGGGGAGGGACAGGGAGGAGACAGGGACGAGGAAGATAGAGTAACAAAAAGTAAATCACCGCTCTTCAAGTCCCTACGTTCGGATTGAAAAACAGATCTTACGCCCCTATTATTGCATCTACTGGATGTGTTCAAAGCAGGAAATGGCAAAAGGCTGTGAGAAATCAATAGCAGCCTCTTGGTGGCACTGACCACAAGCTGAAAAAATGCTGATGATGAGAAATGATATCTATATATATACACACACACACACACACACAACATCATCTAAAGAAGACCTGAAAGTGAGTCTACAAGTGCCGGGGGCTGGACAGTGCACATTAAAGAACTTTGTGAGAGGGATTTGCACAAAGATGAAGGTGTTTCCTTACCTCAGCTCTTGTCCTACAAGCTCAATAGGAACTGAGGGGAAAGGGGGAGAGAGATGGGGGAGCAGAAGAAAGACACAGGGAGGGAGAACAAAGGTGAACGACTGCTAAAAGAAACTCAGATCAATAAATCACAAATGCATATGAATCCCATGAGGCTTCCTGAAAGAGGCTTCCTACACACTCGTGAGCTCAAACAAACACACAGCATGCAAGCAAACACACATGCAAAAAAAACTACTTTGAATTGCGTTTCCAAAGAAATGTATTGCAGTTTTGAATAGTTTGAATCACGTTTAACCAATAAAACAAATCAGGTCTTGGTTAGGTTCAACAAAAACATCACGGTTTGAATAAAATAACTATAGAATCTAAAGGACTTCTAACTGGACCCTAACATCAGCCTCCTGGGCTTTCTGACCTGTCCACCATCCAGACCCCCTACCTACGCGGACTTCTAGGATGTTTTGAAACTCATTACTGATTCATCAAGAGAAACCTGATCCGCAACATAATGACATCCCTCAAAAGCAAAACAACATCAGTTTGTTTGGGAAGGAAACTTTGAGGTAAGCAGGCCGTTCAGGTTAGAAGTGTAAGTGCTGAACAGCAGGCTGGCTTTACCAAGCTAAGCTTAGTTGGTGTTAACAAAGCCAGGTTTAAAATTAAGAAGTCCAGATTTACATGTAAGAAGAGCTCTGTTGCACAATTACAACAAATCTCCAGTTAGTAAATCCAACTTTAAACCAGTTAAATCAATATGATGCTTGCTTATGAAAATTAAAATAAATACATGAGTGTTCTGTCTGGACCGCAGCTAAAAGCTGTTACATCGTTCAGTCAGTGAGGCAAACGTTACTCATGATGACTCAGTAAAGAGGCTTCCGCTCCAAATGAAGGAATCTGGAAGCAACATGAGCCATAAGTCATAGAAGACAATAGAAGATCAATCACAGATAGCAACACAGATTCAGGGTTTCCCTGCTGATCTGAAGGCTGTCCCTTTACTTTCTTTAAGCTCATTGCACCACAAACAGGCAAACCTCCTCAAGTTTAAAGTTAATTGGAGATCACAGTTTAAACTGCAACTTTAATCCAGGTTCAGACTAAAAACAAGACTGACTTCAAAAGAGATTTTCTTTATTTTAGTTTTTTAAGTTTGGTGCGACAGGATGTTTATTTAAACCGTGGTTTTCAACATGTATCCTTGTTGGTACAAACCAGCCATACTTTATACATAACACACACATCCTAACACACACATCGCTCTACCTCCTCAGGGCTCCAGAGTGCGACCATTTTGGTCGCATATGCAACCAAAATTTTTATGAGTGCGACTGAAAAAAATTGTAGGTCGCACTGATGCACCTAACGCTGCTCGGGTGAAAAAAAAAATCATAAGCGCAGCATCTCCTTGTGTTCTCCTGATAGCATCGTGGTTTAAACCAATAAGAGACAGAGCTCGGGCGGATCCTTGCCTCTGATTGGCTGTGGTCCTTTTCACTGCTGTAAATTGTGTCAGTTCGAAAAATGCGAGCGAGCTGAGCAGGTACTCTGAGCGCTTCGATTCTCTTTGAAAATGAAGAGAGTCAGAAAGCCTCGCCCCGAGACTAATTAAAAAGCCCAAAAATATGCCTTCAGACGGGACTGGTTGAAGCAATTTCCCTGGCTGATGTACGATAAAAAAAGGGACTCAATGCACTGCATTTATTGTCGGGAGTGCGGTCCGAATTTGGCCGGTAATAGTGCGTTTGTGGAGGAGTCAACAACATTTCGCATCGAGGCGTTGAAAAAGCGCAATATGTCCAAAAAGCATACTACATGCCGTGATAAGTGTGTTAATAAAGTGGCCCCTCATCCAGCTGCATTTCAGCGTCAGGCTGTATCAATCAGGTCCGGTGAGGAATCTGAAATGATTATAAAATTAAACGTTGCATACAATATTGCAAAGTAGGAGTTGCTGTTCACTAAATTTAAGTCCAAAATTATTCTGATGAAAAAAAATGCCGACACACTAAAGAACAAGACAGCTGCAGAGGTTGGAAACGCCACGTACACGTCATTCATAGTTGACGGCGACACAGACGTCTCTATGAAGGATTGCGTTGTTGTCTACTAGGGTTGGGCGGTATGACGGTATTATACCGTGTGACGGTATAAAAGTGTCTACCGGTACAGATTTTGCAATACCGTTTATACCGGAGAAAGCGCAGATGTCTGCGGCATCGCTCTGAGTCACTGTAATTACACCGCCTCGACACACGGGGCACTGCAGGCATGCAGCAGACTGCTTGCGTGGTTGCATGAGCACGACGAAGAAGAAACAGCTTTACCTGAGTAATAACAATCATGGCGGAGGCGGAGAGTGAACGTCACGAGGAAACGGAGGCAGCGCGACCCACCCATGACAAAGAGGAGGAATTCGTTCCGAAAAAGGGCAAAGTGGAATTTTTTCGGATTTAGAAAATCCTACAACGAACAAAAAGCGATCTCCAAAGTGTCGCGCGACTGTTGCTGCTGCAGGTGGAAACACCGGGAACCTCTTCCACCACTTAAAGTTAAAACAAAAGAGAAGCAGTATTATGAGTCTTTCGCCGATGGCACCCCGTATGACAATAAATCACATCGATGGAGGGAGATAACGGAGGCCATCACAACACATACTTTTTCTCATTTGTTATTTTTATTTCTTATTAAGATGGAGCTCTGTGTTTACATTTGCACACACACTATAGCTTAAGTTAAAGCTGGAGTTCAAATGTTAACCAGACATTTGCACATTCTTTGTGGCTTATTGTTTATTATATTATTATATTTTCTTCAAAATAATGTTATGCTGCTGTGAGAAAATTAAAATAAAAGAGGAAAATTATCAAATGCAACAGTATGGTTATTTTTAAGCCATTAATTGAGGGGGGGGAAACCATACTGTGATATATACCGTTAACGTGATATGAAATTATTCATACCGTGATATAAGATTTTGCTAATACCGCCCAACCCTATTGTCTACTGCTGCATTTTGCGTAAAGGGAGGCCGGTCAACATGTTAATTGGACATGTCGAGGTGGTGCATGGACACGCACAGTGTTTGAAGGCCCACATTACAGCATGAGAGATCATGAATAGGAAATTGTATAGTAGCCTATTCCTAACTATTATTATTAAAAATGAATAGCCTAAGTAAAAATATAAGTAGGCTAGGCTAAGATCACATAAACAGTTTTCCATTTGCAATCTATAGGCTAGTGACCTGTATGATCTTTTTATTGTGCCACAAAGCAAGCATTTGCTGTGTTTGGGCATCAGTGTGCAGATTGGCTGGAGAAAACGGTGCTCTGGGTGCTGATGGTGCTGCAGTTAACCTAGGCCATAAGGGGGCGTCATTATGTAAAAGGAGAGCGATAAAAGGTGACTTTTTGGCGTTAAAGGCGACGCGATGAAAAATGTTGGTGCGCCTAAATTTTGTTCTGGTGCTGGTGGTTCGATCCCCAGCTCCTCCTAGCTGAGTGCCTGGTGTCCCTGAGCAAGACACCTCACCCTAATTGCTCCTGATGAGTCCCTGCGTGGTTGACTCCGCTGTTGGTCTGTGAATGTGTGTATGAATGGGTGAATGTCAGTCATTACTGTAAAGCGCTTTGGATAAAGGCGCTATATAAATTAGGCCATTTACAATTTACACACACACACATGTGAGGAGAAAGCCTCGATCAGCCAAACCGCACTGTGATGTTCAGAAGAAATAGTGACAATTATTTGCAGACTTCAGCAATAAAACATGATTAATTGTTGCACTGTAATTTATCATAATTGGCAAAATGAAATTAAACTGAAAAAACTGCCTTCATCAGACAGCACTTCTTTCAGGGGCAACTTATAGTAATTGCCTTCAAAACATTAATCAACCTCTGCTCACAAACAACACGTACACATGGCTGTCGGCAGGCTACAGACATCGATCGGGAGTCGAGCGATAGAATGAGTTTGGAGAAATATATCCGATTTTCATTTGGTGCAAACGGGAAAACATTATGATCCGGGAGAATCGAGCTCCAATATCACTGCATTAATCACACGGCAAAATGACACACAAACGCACACAGCGTTGGTAACTGTGTGTGTGTGGAGCTTCTCAGTTTCTCAGTCTTTCATCATGCAGTTGGAGAAACTGGACGCCTGTGAACTGTTTCTAAACACACACTTGTAAAGAATGACATGTGTTAATATGTACATACACACAAACATTTATTCAAACTTATTCACACTCACAAATAAGCACATACTTCCTTTACGTGCATATCATATGTACACAAACATGCATACTACTATTATGTATTCATGTCTTTGGAGTTTTATGTCATATCTGCCCTATTTGAGATGGATAGAGGGGGGTGATATGCAGCCAAAGGTGCTGGGCGGGACTAGAACCACGGTCACTAGGACTCGGGACTCGCCATACTGAATGCGTAATTTGACGGAAACATCTGGATCATACCAGCGTGTGGAGGCCCCCGAGTTGCTTTGTTCTCAAGACATCACCCATTCATTTGTGACTTCATGCCGTTGCCTTCTTGGAATGTTTGCAACTAGTGAACAGAAGTGATTTGGACTGTAGTGACCTGTCAATCAGCAGGTAGCCCTGCCCCTAAAGCATCCCCTGCTTTCTGGTCTGTTGGACTCTAAATGGACCATAATGTAGTAAATGAACATCATGCTGGATTGAAGAAGACTTGAAACTAGAGATTGAGACCATAAACTCATGTTTACTTTGTTTACTGAGATAATACATCAAGAGAGAAGTAGGACCATTTTCTCATAGACTTCTATACAACCAGAGAGGAGTCGCCCCCTGGTGGCCAGCAGAGAGAAGTAGGACCATTTTCTCATAGACTTCGGCTTCACTGTTCAGAGGTTGCTGCCTGGCAGACATTAATAAACACACACCTTTTCACTTTGAGATATACTTTGTTCTAGAGTTAATGAACACACACACACACACACAAACACACACACATACACATAAGCATGTACACAGACAGACAGACACACATTACTGCTCATGATGTTAGCATGTGGAGGAAGGGAAGCACATGCAGCACACAAATCACTCACCTCTTATTCCCTTGGACCGAGTGCGAGTTCGTTTGTCGTCACCCTGTACACTCATCTGGGATGGAGGGAAGAGGAAAGGGTGAGAGAGGAAGAGGGTGAAGGAGGAGAGAGGACAGAAGGGAAGAGAGCAAAGGGACCAGGGGTAAATATCTCCACCACAAAAACCACAGGTAATGCACAAAGAGATCATCATATCTTTAACTGTAGTAAAACACACACACACACACACACACACACACACACTCTACTTCCAGGGGCCACGGCCCGGAAAATCCTAACTATGCTGAATATAATCAGAGCAAAAACACACAGGCTGCTAAATAGCCATCGCAATAACCCTTTTAAGAGGATGAGTGTGTGGGTGAGTGTGTGCTATGAATGTGTGGCCGCCGCTTACTTATGGCTTGCCTTTTATGCCACAAAGGAGCAGGTGTTAACCCTGCTGCCTCCAATGCACACACACACACACATACACACACACACACAGACACACACAGGAACACAGACACACACACACACATACACACATTGACTCTGGGCCACACCTCCTCAGCGCTGCTTTCAGGGCTCTACAGCTATCAGATGCTTTTTAGACACAACGCACATGTTAGCTTTGACTACTGGGCTGTTTTTTTTAATCCCAGGTCTCTTTCTGTCTCACACTTCCTCCCTTCTGTACACCCCCGCCCCCCCTCCAGTTGCTCACCTCCCCTCTCGTTGCCTCAGCACTTAGCTGCTTTGTTGCTTCTCTATAGTCATGTTGGCAGCACCACAGTGTGATTCAAACACGGGGGGGCCTGTTTCTCTTCTTCATTTTCCTCTCCCTCTCTCTACTTGGCACGGCCCTTTTCCTGCTAATAGACTACTTATGAAAGAAGGAGGGAAAGAGGGATGAGTGGAAGATGAAGCACGCTGTTGTTGTTGTTGTTGTTACAGCCCCCCGAGGAGGGGGCGCTTCATTCATTAGTGTCTAGCATGTGACCGGAGGTACAGGTGCAGGAACAAGCCCCTCCCTTCCTGTGTGGGTCTCCACCGGCCTCGGCCTGCTCTCCCCCACACTCCCCCCTCACCACTCCTCCCCAACACTCTAACCCTAACCCGGTGCTTTACAGTTTTTCTCAATTGCTAAAACACTAAACCCTATTGTCTGAACCAAATGCTCCGTTGCCTGAACCCACTGATTGAACCAGTCACTCTTTTGGCAAAACCATAAGCACTTTTCACCTGTTTAGACACAACTTGCCTACACATTTTCATTGTGATGCACCTGTGTTGCATAATGGTGAGCACAGGTGGCAAAAGTCAAACACAAGTACAGCACAGGTGTCACTGGTTGAACACAACAACTCAAAATTTATCACACTTGTGGCTAACGATGTGAGGGAACATATATTCAGAGAGCACTGGTTTGTGAGGCACTACAATGGATAGAAATCTGAGAGGAGGAGTTTGTGTGAGAGGTGGTCGAGGTGGTCAGCGAAGACAAAGAACAGTAATATCTGATGAAATCAGAGCTACTGTGATTGACCATGTTCTTGTCCATGGTATGAGCATGAGGGAGGCCGGACAAAGGGTACAACCAAACATCAGTAGATACACTGTGTCCACCATAATCCCAAGATTTAGAGAAGAGAACAGATAATTTTTTGACATTATAGTATGTAAATGTTGACAGCAATTACTGTATGACTATACCACAGTTTTTCTCAATTGTTTACACACAAATACTGGTACTTGAGACACAATGACCACAACATGTAACTCATGCACCAACCCCCTGAACTAACTCTGCTAAACTGCAAGCACAATTCCTGCTTTACACTCAAATTGCAGTTTTAAAACACACTTTTTTCAAAACACTACACACAATTCTCTGCATTTGCCACAATTTTCATGAAGAAAATCTCTTGTTTTCACAAGGAACACACCGCCATTCAAAATTCTAAGGTTAATTTCCCTACTATGCACACTGACTCATCACATGGGCAAAACACCTGCAACACAGTTTTACAATTTGCAATCAGAGCATTAGCATAAAAGTGCAACAGGTGAGCTCTTCTGTTTTGGAGCAATGGATGCCAACATTGGCAACAGAGGCAGAGCCAGAGGAGTGAGAGTACGAGGAGGAGCCTAGCATGGATTTGCCATGCTAGGTGATATTTCCCCCGCTGCTTGGCCATCGCTTGCATTGCCTGTGATGTGGATGAGGTGCTGTGGCCAGACCGAAACAGAAGAGAGGATGTGGGATAGTTGTTGTTGTTTTTTGTAACTGTATACAGTAAATTCTTCTGGTTTTGTATGTACACCACTGTATATGCAACTTTGTGTTGGTTGGGATGAAAACTGTATACATTACAGTATTCTTGTGTGTGCAGTGAGTGTAACTGAACAAAAAAAGGACTAAGCCATTATGGTAAATGGAGAAGTGTTCATCGTGTTTTACATTGAGCACGTCAGTGTTCAACTGGTTCTTATAAATGTCTATTCATATGATGGTTTGTGTGTGTCATTTGAAAACAAAATACCATTTTGAGAAGAAATAACATTGTTTTGAATGTAAAGTTTCATTTTGCAGGAGAATTGAGGGGTTTTGCCCATTGTGTGTGTGTTTTTTTGATTTGTGTGTAGAGTTCTGAGAGTATGAGGCATGCGTTCAGAAAATGTGTGTAAACAATCGAGAAAAACTGTATATACTGTATCACAGTTGTTGTGGAAAAATGAATCTGCCCAATAAAGATCAACAACCAGGATCAGCTTTTTCTCCGAGGTTTATTCCACTAAGTATTCTCATCTGCAGAAGAAAGTACTGTTCACCCCTGCCTTCTGATGCAAAGGTTCAGAATCAGCAGGAACGACCCTGAGTCCAACAGCAATCTCCCTTTTAAGGAGGAGGAACCAAAGGACGGATCATGTCCTATCTTACAAAGACAAGATGTACAGGCAAGGTCAAGATTTACAGAACACAGGCGTCATAGTCCTGAAATTATCTTATGTCAATGTGGCACTCATGTTCATATCATCGACAAACAGGCATTAATTTTCGTCATAGCATAACAGTCAGAAAGGAGATGCGGATCGACTTCTGACCTGACAAATATTCTGATAATAAATTACAGACATCCAAAATTCCCATTACACAGTATACTGTAAGTAAAAATATGTTTCAGTACATCACTGTGCCAATGTACTGTAGTATTGTAATGGAGAGTTAGTCTAACTGTTTGTAGGCCTAATATTCCATGTATATTTTTGTACTTTATGTTTACGTAGGCTTTACTGTATACAAGTGCTAAATGCACAAGATTTCTGTTTGTTTTTGTACTGTACAAGTGCTACGTGTAAATGCACAGGATTTCTGTTTTTGGTACTTTATTTTTTACTATGTACAAGTGCTAAATAAACAGGTTTTTTGTTTTGCAACATGCATTTAGCCTACAGTGAACAATGAACATTTATTTCTACCGCTTCATGTCCTGAGCATTGTGTTTTCTATTTTTCTATGTAGTGTTTATTGACTGCTGTGTAGCGTTCTTAATTTTGATTGACTCGGGGCACGATTTGACAACATAGTTCAGTTTTGAGCACAGATTAAACTGTTTTGTGTTGAAAGTTTGGGTTTGCAAGAAGAGTCTGAGGTTTTGTGAATGTAGCTTGAAAATTGGGTTTTGTGTTCACAGTTTAGAGAAAAGGAGAGCAGCTTTCGAGAAATGTGTCTTAGCAATCGAGAAAAACTGTAATGTAGAAGTGTGCCCCCAGTGTGTGTGTGTGTGTGTTCTCTGGGTAGCAGCGATGAGACATTTTGCGAACATCCCTTTTAGTAAAAAAATCTTAAATAAGATGATCATAAATCATAAGGTCTCCCTGCATAAATATAAATACATTAAACAAATATTTTTGTATCCTGTAATCACCTTTAAGGTTAGAGAAAGGGAGGGAGAGTGGGAGAAAGAGAGAGAGAGACAGAGAGAGAGAGGGGAGGGGAGAGAGAAGGGGGAGGAAGAGAGAGGGAGAGAGGATGGGCGAAAGGGGGAGAGAGGGTGAGAGAGAGAGGGGGGGAGAGTGAGAGTGAGAGAGAGAGGGAGAGTGAGAGAGAGGGAAGAGAGGGGAGAGTGAGAGAGAGAGGGAGAGTAAGAGGGAGGGAGAGAGAGGATGTGTGTGTGTGGTGTTTATTTATTTTGTCCGCTATTGTTGACAACAACCAACAACAACCATGTAACAACAATAGCATTTTCCGGCACTGAACATATCCTTCCTATTTCTCCTATTGTAATAATAATAAAAGTAATATATAAAAATATACTCATTGTAAAAACTGTTCGTAAAGCTGTGTAAATACTATAATTGTAATACAGAAATCTGTAAGGACGCAACTCTCACCCTCAACCCCCAGGATCAGAGACCAGGATCCACAATATGGACTAGAAGTGTGGCCCTCAACTGTAACAATTTCCCAAAGCTGTTCTCAATGTCCACATAATTGTATTTCTTCTTCTTTTAATCTGACCAAAAGTTGAAATCCCATCTTTGATCTTATATGACAAAGAAAAGCAAACAGTTGCTAATGAGAAGCTGATACCAGGGAATGTTTGGAAATTTGAATTTGGCAGTAACATTTTGGCGAATCAATGCATGAATCAATGTATTATTGTACTGTTCCTTCAGTGAAACACTGGTAAGGAGTGTGGCCGAACAGTGCAGAGGATGTAAATATACGATATAACGAGAAAAGTCTTTTCATTGATAGCTGCAGACTGACCAGTTGAACAGTAACAGTAACCGGTGTGATCAAGAGATGCAGCGAAGGCTAAACATTGATGAATCAAATCCCAACACAGTTGGATTTGTATGTTAGTCAACCACTTTGCATGAGGGAGTGAAAGCAGATTGTGAGTAGAAGTGAGAGACAAAAGCACATGAAATGATGATCTACCGTTGTGTTGCTCTCGTACTGTTTCATCCTCCTTGTATTGATAGTCATCGGATGAATCAAAACCTGGACTGAAAAGGAGGGCCCCTATTGCTTTCATGTTTGCGTAACCATAGTAACACGCATTTAAATAGGTAAGCACATCTGAGTTTCTCCTCCTTTTCCTGTCCCTTTTTCTCAATTTCAGCTCATTAAATTTGTATGAACACCAGAGCGAGTGAATCTGGATGCAGCCGGGCAGCCATTCACCTGATCCGCATGATCTCTTTCAAAGGGCTTTTTAATGTACGTTCAAAACCTGGTCCTCAACCTTGTTGTCTTCTAATTAGACAACTCGTTGAACAGTCGGTGGTTCCACACAGAACCGGCAAAGTCTACTGCAGAACCGGCAAAGAGAAGAAGAGATGAGAGGAGGAGATCCAGGTGTGTGTTTGTCCGTGTCTGTGTGTGTGTGTGTGTGTATGTCTGTGTGTAAGAGGTGGACGTAGTCATCGTGATGTCACCCATTTGTTTGTGGACTTTTAACTGGCATCTTTTTATTTTGCAACTAGTGAAGGACGTGACCATATTTGGACGGGTGGATCTGATGAAACACAGCAGAGCAGCACCCTTATTTAATCTGGATCCATCAGGATTCTGGTGTGAAGCTGCAAACAAAGTTAGCTTCAAAATTCAAGGTCAACTTTCCAGCTAAGTGTTAGCTTATTAGCGTGGTAGCGACCTGTCAATCAGCAGGTAGCCCGCCCCTAAAGCATCCCCTGCTTTCTGGTCTGTTGGACTCTAAATGGACTATAATGTACTAAATGAACATCATGCTGGATTAGGGTTGGGCATCGTTTGGATTTTACCGATTCCGATCCCGATCCTCTGTTTCGATTCCTGTTCTAAACGATTCTCGATTCTGATTCTTTGAGGTGCAGGTCAACAGGTCCAGTGTTGCCACAGTTACTAAAAAGTAATCTGACTACTGACTACTCCTTTAAAAAGTAACTTAGTTAAGTTACTGACTACTTGATTTTAAAAGTAACCAAGTTAGATTACAAGTTACTTTATTACCGGTAGTTACATTCAACAGCTGCCGACTACCGATTTTGCAAATACTCACTTTATTGATGTGCTTTTTTAACAGTAACATCAACAATGTATCCACTGACATTGTAAGTTGCACTTGAAAACTATGTCCTGATAGAAAATACATGTTTTTATATATAAAAAAATAAAGACAGTCTTTCTTGACTTCACTTAACTTCAATAATTGTTTGCATATTGTAATGGCAGTAACATCATGAATGAACATTTCATAAATATTGAACCGGCATTAGAGCAGCAAGGATTGGTTTTATGAAACAAATGAGCACAGTCCTGAGCGGCGTGATGATGAAGGGAGGGGGCGGGGCCAGCAAGCAGCGAGACATTTCTCCACTAAACACTCTCAAGAGAGACTCCGCTCGCATTTCAGCACAGACTGAGTTAGCAGGAGCTCCGTGAAATCGAGAACTCGTCTTGTTGATTCACACGCTGCGCCTTTTCACCGTCACCGGACGGGACCTGCTCTTTTAATGTGGTTGTGCCATGCTGTGCATCTAAATGTTTTTTTCAAGTTTGACGTTGTATTCTTGAAAGTAGACAACACTTTGTTATTAACGCAGAGTGTACAACGAACCTTTATGGTTCCATCTTTTGCTGAGATGAAGTCGGAATAATGCTTGTATTTCCAGCTGGAAAATGCGTATCTCTCCCCCTCCATTGTTTACGTTTCTGCCGGTATAGCGACTACACGTGACGTCCGTGAAGGTGTCGGCTAACATAGGTCACCACCCTGAGACTCAAGAAGAAAGCAGATCTTTTTTTTTACTGACAAAAATAGTAACGCACCGTGTATTTGGATAAGTAACTTTAATCTGACTACTGGTTTGGCAATAGTAACGCGTTAGACTACTCGTTACTGAAAAAAGTAGTCCGACTACAGTAACGCGTTACTAAGTAGCGCGTAGTTTTCCACATATGTTGCACTGTGCTAATCCATCTTTGTTCAAATTAAAATGAAGCCAGACTTTCGAGCGGCGTCTTCTTCTGCCATCCATGTTGAGTGAGTGACGTTCTTCGTTCTATCGCGGAGTCTCCGCACGCCGGGCGGAGTAATACAAACAAAGTAGTACGAGCAGAGTAACAAACAAACTGGCGCGGAGTCTCCGTACGCCGGGCAGTGTAATACAAACAAACTAGTGCGAGCGGAGTAAAACAAACAAAATAGTGCGGACGTTTAAGAACCGAAAAAAAAAGGATCGCAATTCCAACAGCTTCTTAACGGTTCCGGAACCGGAGGTTAGGAAGCGGTTCCTATTTGGAACCGGATCTCGATGCCCAACCCTATGCTGGATTGAAGAATACTTGAAACTAGAGATTGAGACCATAAACCCATGTTTACAATGTTTACTGAGATAATACACCAAGAGATCATAGACTTCTATACAAGCAGAGAGGAGTCGCCCCCTGGTAGCCGGCTGTATGTGCACATGTGTATGTATGTTAAGGTATAAATGTGGCGTGGAGCCACAGCAGCAGCAGCAGAAGAAGAAGAAGAAGGGAAAATAAAGGGGAGATGGAAGTGGGGGAGGAAGACGGCTGTGTTGTACATTATCAATGATGTACTTCTTTGTGTGCTCCGGTCGGTGTAGGGGGCCGGTCTGCTCTGCATTCTGACAGCTAAATGGCTGGCTGGGGGCAATGACTTCAGAGAGAAGGTCACCCTTCGTCCCCCAGACCTCATAGATGACGCTTTTATTAATTTTCAGGTTTACAAGAGTGGATGAGAAAAGGAAGGGGTTAAGGTAAGGCAGAGGAGTTGCAGAGGAGCGACGAAGACTGACATCTCTGAAAATTACCTGCGGACAGCAGTTGCCAATTAGAGTTCCCTCGACAGGCGGACCACGCGGCGCAGCCTCCATGTTGGATCGGCGCGCAGCGAGCCCTCCACAGTTTCACTTTAATAATTCACACAAGGCAGAGAGGAGCGGCATGGGGGGAGGAGGACGGGCGGCATGCTTCTCACTTCATATGCGAGAAGATTGAAGCCCCTTTTACACAGAAGATTCTGCTGTAATGGAGGAAAGGAGTGTTTGGATTGAACTTTGTAGTGTTTGGATAGAACTTTGTAGCGTTTAGATAGAACTTTGTTTGTCTGTGTTTAGATAGAACTTTGTTTGTAGCGTTTAGATAGAACTTTGTTTGTCTGTGTTTAGATAGAACTTTGTTTGTCTGTGTTTAGATAGAACTTTGTTTGTAGCGTTTAGATAGAACTTTGTTTGTCTGTGTTTAGATAGAACTTTGTTTGTCTGTGTTTAGATAGAACTTTGTTTGTCTGTGTTTAGATAGAACTTTGTTTGTAGCGTTTAGATAGAACTTTGTTTGTCTGTGTTTAGATAGAACTTTGTTTGTCTGTGTTTAGATAGAACTTTGTTTGTAGCGTTTAGATAGAACTTTGTTTGTCTGTGCTTATATAGAACTTTGTAGTGTTTAGATAGAACTTTGTTTGTCTGTGTTTAGATAGAACTTTGTTTGCAGCGTTTAGATAGAACTTTGTTTGTCTGTGTTTAGATAGAACTTTGTTTGTCTGTGTTTAGATAGAACTTTGTTTGTAGCGTTTAGATAGAACTTTGTTTGTCTGTGCTTATATAGAACTTTGTAGTGTTTAGATAGAACTTTGTTTGTCTGTGTTTAGATAGAACTTTGTTTGCAGCGTTTAGATAGAACTTTGTTTGTCTGTGTTTAGATAGAACTTTGTTTGTCTGTGTTTAGATAGAACTTTGTTTGTAGCGTTTAGATAGAACTTTGTTTGTCTGTGTTTAGATAGAACTTTGTTTGTCTGTGTTTAGATAGAACTTTGTTTGTAGCGTTTAGATAGAACTTTGTTTGTCTGTGTTTAGATAGAACTTTGTTTGTCTGTGTTTAGATAGAACTTTGTTTGTCTGTGCTTATATAGAACTTTGTAGTGTTTAGATAGAACTTTGTTTGTCTGTGTTTAGATAGAACTTTGTTTGTAGCGTTTAGATAGAACTTTGTTTGTCTGTGCTTATATAGAACTTTGTAGTGTTTAGATAGAACTTTGTTTGTCTGTGTTTAGATAGAACTTTGTTTGCAGCGTTTAGATAGAACTTTGTTTGTCTGTGTTTAGATAGAACTTTGTTTGTCTGTGTTTAGATAGAACTTTGTTTGTAGCGTTTAGATAGAATTTTGTTTGTCTGTGTTTAGATAGAACTTTGTTTGTAGCGTTTAGATAGAACTTTGTTTGTCTGTGCTTATATAGAACTTTGTAGTGTTTAGATAGAACTTTGTTTGTCTGTGTTTAGATAGAACTTTGTTTGTAGCGTTTAGATAGAACTTTGTTTGTCTGTGCTTATATAGAACTTTGTAGTGTTTAGATAGAACTTTGTAGTGTTTGGATAGAACTTTGTAGTGTTTGGATAGAACTTTGTAGCGTTTGGATAGAATTTTGTTTGTCTGTGTTTAGATAGAACTTTGTTTGTAGCGTTTAGATAGAACTTTGTTTGTCTGTGTTTAGATAGAACTTTGTTCGTAGCGTTTAGATAGAACTTTGTTTGTCTGTGTTTAGATAGAACTTTGTTTGTCTGTGTTTAGATAGAACTTTGTTTGTCTGTGCTTATATAGAACTTTGTAGTGTTTAGATAGAATTTTGTTTGTCTGTGTTTAGATAGAACTTTGTTTGTAGCGTTTAGATAGAACTTTGTTTGTCTGTGTTTAGATAGAACTTTGTTTGTAGCGTTTAGATAGAACTTTGTTTGTCTGTGCTTATATAGAACTTTGTAGTGTTTAGATAGAATTTTGTTTGTCTGTGTTTAGATAGAACTTTGTTTGTAGCGTTTAGATAGAACTTTGTTTGTAGCGTTTAGATAGAACTTTGTTTGTCTGTGCTTATATAGAACTTTGTAGTGTTTAGATAGAACTTTGTTTGTAGCGTTTAGATAGAACTTTGTTTGTAGTGTTTAGATAGAACTTTGTTTGTAGCGTTTAGATAGAACTTTGTTTGTCTGTGCTTATATAGAACTTTGTAGTGTTTAGATAGAACTTTGTTTGTAGCGTTTAGATAGAACTTTGTTTGTCTGTGCTTATATAGAACTTTGTAGTGTTTAGATAGAATTTTGTTTGTCTGCGTTTAGATAGAAGTTTGTAGTGTTTAGACTTTGTTTGTCTGCGTTTAGATAGCACCCTGGCTTTGTGGAACGAGTGAGACATTACAGGGGTGGCCGTGGTCTCGTCTATGGACTCGTCGACCATGTGACGCATTTGATGAGCATAGGAAATCTGATCAGCTCAATGCATCAAAACAACTACGAAAGTTGAATTTTTGAGCATCTTGCATGTTTACATGACTCTTCAACCGCAAGCGAAGTTTCTGCATCATAAACATGTCGATGCATATAACGGTGGCCTCGTACGAGCAACTACCGTCGTTTTATCTGCTTCGGATCTACGCTTTGAGCTTGTAAAATCCGCTGGCGGCGTGTCGCCCTGGCAACGCGTCTTCACTACGTCACGTCTTTTCCTCCTCGGGTGCTTGGAGGGTTTAGATCAGGGGTCTCAAACTCAACTAACCTGTGGGCTGCTAAAGGTAGAGTCTGGGTGAGGCTGGACCACATCAAGTATTCCACAAAAATGGGGGACCAATGTTAGTGGGTGCGGCTTATGTTCAGGTGTGCTCAATAATCCAGAAATTACAGTACAAGTGACCAACGTTGCTAATTGTGTTGTTGTCACGAGCCTGAGCTATGGTAGCTCACAAGTGTTAAAAAATACAAAACGCACAGGGCAACGACTCACGCAGATAAAATGAAGAAAAAAATGTGTGGGCCGCACTAACACCAAGCTTTGATTTCAGGTAGGGGGCCGCAAAATACTGTTCCAGGGGCCGCAATTGGACCGCGGGCCACGAGTTTGAGACCCCTGGTTTAGATAGAACGCCGTATCGACTCGTCTTGCCTCTGATGCTGCTCTGTGACGACCTCCACGACCTCGCCTCTCAGGGGCGTAATATTCTGTTACGCCTTTCCGCCTCTGGGAACGTTCAGACTGACGACGGGGTGGAATAACGGCGGAATACTCCCACAATGAAAAGGCTGTCTAAAAGGGGCTAGAGCATGTGTGACTGCATAATGGGTCAGATGTGACTGTGTGCTGTCAGAGGTTTGCCATTTTTGGGATGAGTCATCGTCATGTGACTTCAGTGTTCCTTTCATCTCCGATCCTGAGTCACTCTGCTTCATCTCAGTTTGCTACAAAAAGAGAATAAGAAGGTTTGTGTGAAAGCCAGGTATCATAAATGCCCGGCCAATCAGATGGA
The DNA here is from genome assembly GCA_029853015.1 of Chelidonichthys spinosus. Taxonomy (NCBI): domain Eukaryota; kingdom Metazoa; phylum Chordata; class Actinopteri; order Perciformes; family Triglidae; genus Chelidonichthys; species Chelidonichthys spinosus. Next base: position 27,201,423 of record CM056829.1, on the reverse strand, counting down.
GCCGCTGAAACCAATGCCTCTCTCTCCCTCAGCAGCAGAAATCAACTAAATCAATAAAAGTCCTCGCTTCAGATGAACCCGAGCCATCATGGGGAAGCAAAACTACTTTTAGTGGACCCAGAGGAAAACAAGCACCACCCCCACCCCCTCCTGCCTCGCCACCCCCACTCTCTCAATCTCTTTGTTGAGTGTCACACTCTCAGTTGTGATGCACTGGGAAAAAGGAGGAGCAGATGTTTACACAATGGAGGAATAACCTTGAAACAGTGGTCAGAAGTTCGACAAGGACCAGATTTCAGGATGTGCACTGCCGGTCAGAAGCTCTGCTGATCAAGTAGAATATCATGGACAGAAAAAGAAAAGAACGAGCAGCTCAAGGACATCGTTTCGAGTTTCTTTTCTTAGATTGTGTTTCATTACAAAAAAAAAGTCTTGTGAAGTGAATTCAGCAGCAGGAAACGCTGAGCTGTGCCATGCTGAGCTTAACTAAACTCATCTAAGCTGAGGCGAAGTATGGACTGGGCCAAGCAGCAGATTAGATGTGCTGTTTGATTCATGTTTATCTGCCCACACACACAAGCTCAGACACACACACACACACACACACTCTCACACCCCTTCCAGTCTGATTCTGCTTCCTGGGCATTTCCCCAAATCCCTAACGGATGGAGAAAAGAGGCAGTCTGAGTGTGTGTGTGTGTGTGTGTGTGTGTGTGTGGAGGGGGTTGAAGAAGAAGTGGTGATGGGGAGGGGGAGGGGTTGCAGGGCCTTGTCACTCACCATGATTGGTCGATGGCTCTGCAGTCTGTGGGAGGCCTGGCAGCGGCTGCTGGTCCTCTCGCCTCGTGTCCACCGCTGGTTCACCAGCTCGCCCCGGAACTCATTTTCTACAGGGAGAAGGAGGGAGGAGGAGGGGAGAGGGAGAGAAAATAAAGATAAGAGAAGAAGAGTTGTCATATTAAATAGACAGCATCAGCACCAACAGACAGGGCAGCAGTTTGGATGGAGGGCGGACGGGGAGGGTGGGGGGGCTACTCTGAGGGAAGGTCGGGGCACTCAAGCATGCTACAGACACTCCTTTATTAACTAAAGGAACAGTGTGTATGCTTTACTCACACACACACACACACAGACACAGGCTGGCTAAGTGCCCCAGCTGGGGTCCTTGTCAGTCCGCTATTAGAATCAATCAAATTTGCGCATTTTTATCAAGCTTTTCAGGGTGCATATATAAGCGAATGGGGGGGATGGGCAGTGTGAGATGAGAGGGGTGAAGAATGGTCAGTAAATAATGAATCATATACATAAATCTAGCCTTCTTTTTTTCTCCCCCTCTCTCCCCTTTTTTTCATCAAGGTAATAGCTCTTCACTCTATCTTCCTGATCGGCCACGAGAAACATACTAAATCTCTCACAAACTGCTTTCTTCCATTCTTCCTCATCTCAGAGTAGCTGGAGGCGTTCGATGCCCAACACAAAGTCGTCCTAACACACATGGCCACAACCCGTCCTCCTTCTGTGCTCAGTTCAGAGAGAGTGCACACTATTTCTTGAAGACCGAACTTTTCAACTAGTGTCGATGGAAGACTAGACACAACAAGTGCACGCCACTCACTTGACCCCCCCCCCCCCCCCCCCTTTATATGCGCCACTGAGCTGGTCCAGTGAAATCAGATTTGTTTTCAGATAGATAGATACACACAACCACATCTACCCTTTGGCTGTCACCTTTCCATGGACTGTGTGTGTTTGCAGCAGGAAGCAGAACGTTGTGAAAATTTCTCATGACTTCTCTTGTGTGTGAGCTACCCATCATCATCATCAGCAATGTTGTGAAGAGTAATTGCGACACAACACAGCTGAAGTTTAAGGCAAAAAACTGCATCGATGAAATGAGCTGCAGAACGGCAACCAAACCAGGTCCAGGTCTTAAAACTTTAAACTCTTAAAGCTGGTGCAACAGTGCACCATGAGATCTGTCCATCTCTCCGTTCTCGGCATCCTTGCTGCTCTCAGAGGGACTTATTTCTCTGCTGTCCTGTACGTGAACCCTCGGTGCATGCAGAGTGCACTCTAAAAGCAGACAACAAAAGGCTACGTGTCTGTACCCCCCCCCCCCCCCCCCACACACACACACACACACACACACACACACACACACGCCCATCCCTACTTTCACCATTAAATGCAAACCTCGGCAAAGCCCAGCCAGCACTCTTTGCAAAATGCCTGTTTATCAACTTTCAATCCAACCTCAGGAGAAATGATTACAACAGCAATACTGTCCGTCTGCATCTCTATCTCAGCTGTCTGCATAACTTGCTTCCTCCTTTCTTTCGCTCTCTCTCTTTTTCCTTCCTTCTTGAAGGAGTGGATGGAAGTGAGCATCGGCCCTGTGTTGTACGTTTGGAGGCTGAGGAGCTGAGATAGTGCTTCCTTAATGCCAAACATACAGTATAACAGCGTTCTATTAGGACTTCCGCCTCAGGCCATGTGTCCACATCATCCTTCTTTCAGTCCAGAGCCACAGCGCCGTGTTGGGCCTGTGTGAGACATCTGCCATTTAGAAAAGCAGGCAACTAAGCCAGAAGTGGTGGCTCGATCTTTCATCTGTGGTTCCTTGTGAAAACCGGAACACCTGGATCCTTCGCAGATGAAAAAACATCAAAACCAATTTGTCTTGTCTGCTCTTGTGTTCTTTGGTCAGATTCTGCTCGCTGCCACTCGCAGCTCCTTATTGTGTCAATCAGGGTTTGGTTAATCAGGAGTGAGGGTTGGGGGGAGAATCAGATCTGATATTTACAGGATACTTTGGTTGTAGCAAAGTGCTTCTGTGAGGCAAAGAAAAAAATCAAACCTGTTTTCAGATCAACACATGTAGTCTATAAATTGATAGAAACCCTCCTTCACCAGAAAACAAAGTTGGGCTTGAGTAATACAATTACATGCAGGCGGCTTACTGTACTGGGACAATGGAGCAAAGAGGCCTAAATCCATGGTTAGATTAAATACCAGGGTGAACTGCCTGTAGCAGTATTAGTGTAGGTACAGGCCTGGCCAGCTGGACACCCCTGGTCCTGTTAAGCAGGATTTAGAGGCAACCTAGTGTGATTACGGCAAACACACAGAGAAATCAAAAGTTATGGAGTCGGATGGTCTCGTATTACTCACTTCTTTCTTTGTGTCACAGGATGAAAAAAACAGTAACCAGATTATCTGGCAGATGCGAAAAAATAGAATTCAGATAAGTGATTCTGTCCAAGCTCTCGACTGAATTCCCTAAGTAAAAAACAGCCGCGTTGAAGTACAAAAGGCCAGTATTTTGTCTGTGAGGTGGTTTTATCAGATATGGGATGGGAGTTAAGGGGCGGGGGTGTGGAAGGGAAGGCGACGCCATGGTAACCAGCTTTTGGAGGCACTCCCCTGAGGGCCACCCTGACCTCAGCTTCTGAGAAACAACACTAACCATCGGGGAACTGTGCACCTGTATGTCCTCCATGGAGGCAGCAGGGAGCAGTTCTGCATGGCATGCCTACCATTGGCTTTCTTTTTAATTAATTCTGTATTTTAAAAAATTATATTTATTTCCTTTTAACACATAGCATGAAATTCATTATTTCCAGGCTTTCATTTGAAATGTCTCGTGTCCATTGAAAGCCTGGCCAGCCCTGACCTTTGCTTGTATTGCTTAGATTTCTGATCGGCTCTGAATGACGTGGGTGCAATTTGGCCCCAGCTGCTCCTCCAACATGTTTATTGCCCCCCCCCCCCCCCGCACCTGCTGTCCTCACCACAGTGCTATTCAACTCGTCATAGAGAGGTTTCCTCTTATCATGATAAGTAAAGAAAAAACAGAAGCAACTTGATATCGGGGCCTGAGCTGCAGCTCCATAAGCAGAAGGCACCAATAACCTAATTCTGTAATCCCCAGAAACTAGGCTACGATTCACAGGAAAAGTAAACAGAAGAAAAACAATAGGTGTGTTATCATATCTGCATATGATGCCATAAATCTGGTTTGTTCCGTACATTAAACCTAACATTACACTGAGCAAAGGCTCCTTTTGTGCTTTTTATCTTAAACTTTAAAACAACTGCAGCCAAACATAAGTCTAGTCAATTTTAAAAGCAGCTAGTTGCTGAAACATCAACATAAATGTAAAGTATAACTCCAGATTTATCAATGAAAAACCCTCACATGGCTCCTCAACATGGGCGTGTTTCGGGAAATCCTTTCCAGCATCTGAAAGAGGTTGTAGCATCTAATCAGTTGGAGTTTGCCAGACATTGGAGCCGGCAGTGCAGCGGGAGGATGGAGAGCAATTTAAAGAGCAGCTGACATAACGGCGTGTATCATCATCCCTCATCTCTCTCCTCCATCTTAGGACGCAGGTGCTTTGACACACAGCACATTACGTGGCCATCTAAGCAAAGCGCGGGGGGGGGGGGGCATGAAAAACACAACGCATACGCTCACTTCTTCGGGCTGAATACGATGATGATGAGCTCTTTGAAATCCGGCGAAATGTGCAACTCGAGCCTGACTGCCTCGCACGTTATTTCGGACCACTTTCCTCTCCTCCTGCGCATTAAACGGGCTGACATTTGAAGAGAGCATCTCTGTTTTTGCTGCAGAGGATCAAATGGCAAACCCCTCCCTCTGTCTCTCTCACACACACGCGCACACACACACACACACACGCACGCACACACGCACACACACACACACACACACAACACGCACACACACACACACACACACACACACACACACCTACTGTAATATGGTCATATTAAGACAATACTCGGACATATAGCACACGTTAATGTAACAAGCCAGAAACGGCTCGCGTGCAGCGCGCGGCGGCTCGTTGAGTCGTGGAGGTGTGGAAGGTGAAAGCAGAGGACAGAGTGGAGGACACACTTTAGGTACGACTCGGGTCGCATCCAGAGGAATAGCATCTAGTCCACGTCCGGCAGTACTAGCAACAGAGAAGTCACCGAGAAGAGAACGCGCCATAGTTGCTTCTTTCCCACTTCTTATTATGAGGCATCAGCTTAACGACCAACATCTTATCACAGTATCATCCTCCTCCTCCTCCTCCTCCTCCTCATCATCATCATCGATGTAAATAAATCAAACTCATAGAAGATAAAGAAAGCAACCTGCCAAACTGCTGAGAAACAGCAGCTGTGAGTAAGTTTTAAATCGAGGAATCGTAAAAATATGAAAATGTGAAAACACTAATCGCGACAAAAGCAGGCTACCGGTGTGAGTGGCGAGGAGACATAAGTTATGTTCCTTAGATGCCGACATGTATAATAATATACATCTATGTGTAGCTTCTCATCCAAACATAAACATCGGATTACCTGGATTCAACAATATTTCCTTCGGGCTGCGGCGCGGCGTCCTCGCGGGGTTTTCAGAGTTGGACTTTACGAAAAGAAATCTCGAGTAAAGGTTTCAACAAGAAGCGATCATCTATCCCGTAACAAATGTCCACATCTGATCAATAAAACGCGCGAGCGAAGGTTTGTTTCGTACGCGCGGCCTCTCCACACAGCGCACCGGCGCACGGATCCGGATCAAGGCGTTGAGATGTTACTTGTTTGTAAGCAAAAACATGGCTTCATTTGCCTTTGTCAGCGAGAAAAAAAAACGTAATATTGACTTACCTTTCCCTCATGAGCCATTGTACCCCCCTCCATCCCTCTCCACACCCCCACCCCCTTCTCCTCCCTCCGCCCTTTGCCATGACATCACGGAGGCTGTAGTAAAACCTCCTGCATCAGATGGGCAGGGCTTGAGGTCCCCCTTACTACACGGCAACTCAATGGGCATATGTATACCCCCTCCCTCCCTCTCTCCCCCCTCCCTCTCCCCTCCCTCCCTCCCTCCCAAACACATATACATCTTCTGAATCCTGACAACTTCAAACTAATTGTGTCTGCGTCATCTCTGCCTGCTTTTCTTTCACCTCCGCGCATCGCGAGCAGTGCACGTGCCTCTCCGCGCGCCGCAGCAGCACTACGTTACACACCAGAACATCTCCTAAGAGTTCCTGATGTTTCACAAATGCACGATGGAGGTTACAGCTACTGTAATCCTTCACCACCGTCCCCCACACATCCTGCAGAATGGAACGGTCCAATAATTAATTGAAGGGATATGTTTTTCTAGGACTGTAGTAGTTGTATGCCTTGCACTGACAGCATCTGATAATTCCTCCGGGCTTTAACACAGGCACAGTGCTCCGGGAGCTCTATGGGAATATGTGGATGTTTTCCAGGGAGGTGAAGGGGTGGAAGCGCAATATTTGGGTTATCGCAGAGAAATAATATAGCGCAGAGAAATTGTTGTGACGCCTGTAGGAGTTTTAAGAAGAGTGATCAGTGTCAGTTAGATGTGTTGATAGCTTTTTAAGTCTCACTGAGAGTAATGCCAACTGTCAGCGCAGCTGCAAACAGCAGTCAGTCTTAATAGTGCAACTTGGAGTCACTCCCGAATGTTGCGCACACCGCAGCTCTGTTCTGCTGTTTGGAAACCATTAGTGGGAATGACAACCATTCATTACAAGCCATTTGAGAATAGTCCCCACAAATGCCATCCTTTATCTGCTGTCTCCACGCCGTGCACGCAGGGAATATTCAAAAAGCCCAACCTTCAGCTTTCAGAAATTCTATTAAATTCTTATCTCTTTGCAGCAGGCTCTTTTTGTGCAATCCCATTGTTATGCATTGGAGCTGAAATCAATCACCGGCCGTGCACGCCGCATCAGTATGATTTCAGACTACTGTGGGCTCGGAGAGAGGATTCACTCAACAACAGCATCAACAATCCAATAAACAAAAGGGGAAATATGAGAAAGCCCGGGCCCTGATCCAGCATGAGGAAGACTTGGGCCTACAGGTCAAGGCGCTCAGAGCCGAACAGCATATTCCTCAAGGTTAGAGAAGATAAGAAGACATTCACATACTACACTAAAATGACTCTTATTCTTGCTGTAGTGAGATTTCAGGACTGTGGACAGCTCCGAAGGGCCGGACATGAGTTGCTGTTTTCAGGACTCTGGACAGCTCCGACCTGTGAAAGCCTTCACAGGACTTCATGAGCTGCCGTTGAGACAACAAAGGCATTTGATGGTTGTTTTACTCCATCTATCTGTCTATCCCCACACCACACGCCTGTTGCTAAATAAACATAACAACATTAACATTTACAAGCCTGAATTCTTTATAACTCAAGTCAATGACACTAACCTTTAACAGAATACTTCATTATTTACAGTCGTTTTGCCTTTTATTTTAAAGGATAAAACATTGTTTTCTCTGTTGATAAAATGTGCATTTTGTGAGGCCAATTTAAACCAACTGTGCGCCCATGACTCCCTTTTTTCTGAGTTTGAATATATGAGTGGGTGTTATTCAACTATAAACACAATAACCACAAACCTAACTGAAACCTAACTAAAATAATCTAAAGTAAACCTCATTACAAGCTCAGATACATGTGTGTTACTAAACTTATATGAAAGAAATAGAAACGCCTTTCTCCCTTTCAGAAACTCAATCCAACGAAAGTGAAATAAATGGACATGTTCTGTCAGCTGGGGAAACTTTCCCTCTGCTGTAACAAAGTGTGTCTGCAGATGCAGATGGCACCAGAGGCCTCCTGCACTTTAATGATCACGTCACTATAGCAGACTATAGTGATGTGGCAGCCAGCATAAATATTAGATGGGGCAGCAGCTGACTGGGCGCTGAGGTTGAGACGGGGAGGCCCCTGTAGTCCCTCGACAGATGGAACAAGCCGACAGACTAACACAACAAAAAAAGTTTTTAATAAGCCTGCAGCTTGGCATTGTCCCCACGGCCCCGGGGCTACACAGTCCCCTAGGGGACCAACTGTCCTTTGTCTGGCCAGGTTTTACGACGGGGGTCGAAGTTTAGTTGCACTCATAAGCTGAGGAGAAGTTTCTATACATATATAGAAACCGCATACAGCTGCTATTAACTATTCTACACAGCGACACAAACCGAGCGGAGACCCGCAAACAGCTCTTCGTCCCTCGGTTCATTCTAGCCGGTAGACGCGCAGACCCGCTCCACAAACGGAGCTCAGTCTAACCGGGACGCAGATGCATCTTTAAATTGACGCAAACAAGTGAGCGATACGAACCTAGAAACGTGCGACACAGCTTCATGATTGCGGTCCTGCTCTGGGTCTTCCTTCAGTCCAGCAGCGACCGCCAAGCGCTGCTGCTAAGTTTACTTCTGCCAGACAAAGTTGCTCAAACTTTACTTCAACTTCGCCTGTCGGGGAGGGGAGGGCGGCTGGGCTGGACGAGCGGCTGACTGACACTCCCGGAGAGCCAATAGGAAAGATCCATGTCCTCCTGCTGCCGGGACCTGCAGCCAATCCCGGACTCCCAGTCTCAGCTTTCAACAACAATAGCCTGAAGAGCAACAAAGAGCATCTGCTGTGCCAGGCAACTTCTCACTAAGCCCCCCAGCAATCTGATTTAAACTATAGAAAGCTCATGCAGCTTATTCCCATTTGAATGTATCTCAAACCTGGGCATGATCTACAATGATCTACAAACTGCAAAAGATCCCAGAACAAGTACAGAGCTGCAGAGACCACAAGAAACCATGACTTGAGCAGGGCTTCTGTATTGCTGTTGCTTATGAGTTGCTTTAGTCTAAGTACAACCTAATGTTCACTGGTAGGATTGTTTTCTGACCAGATGTAAGTTAGAGGAACAATTTCACTACAAGCCTATTCATAGTGTCTGAGTCTGGGACAGGCAGACAGTTCTTCCCTCCCAATAGCAGATGGTCTGCCAGATAATGAGCTCTCCCATTGCTTGCTCCCATTAACAGTGAACCCCCCCCCCCCCCCCCCCCCCCCTCATATGTTGGAGAGTAGTGAATGGAGGACACACACACACACACACACACACACACATACACACACACACGTGTCCAACTAAACCAAATTTAACTAAACTTAACTACAGACATGTTTTATCTATCCAACTAAACCAAAATATACAAAACTAAACTTAAGATGTCCTATTTTATCTGTCCATCTAAATGAAATTGAACTTAAGACGTCCTGTTCTATGTATCCAACTGAATTAAATTCAACTAAACTAAACTCAAAATGCCATGTTTTATGTATCTAAGTAAACCAAATTAAACTAAATTATATTGAACTGAAAAACATCCTGTTTTATGTGTCCAACTGAAGCAAATTTAACTAAACTAAACTAAACTCAACTAAACTACTTTATGTGCATCAGTGTGAACAATTAAACACCAATTAACAAACTAATTGAACACATGGAGACATATTTGAATTCTCAATATGTTTCTCAAGTATCTCCTCTCCTCATCTGTCCCAGTTCTTAACCTGAAAAAGTACCAGAGAAACGCACCTAAATAATAAATCCAGTCCTTATCAAACTGGCTTTGGTGTGTTTCGACAAAGAGGGTGTTCAGGAGTACTGCTGGGCAAGTTTTTATCTGAGGGACCCAGATATCTTCTTGTATTCTTCCTAAGCTCGCTACTCTCATTAGCCTATTAACTTCACTATTCACCCCACCCTGCTGTTCCACTGCACCCTGATAGGCCCAAAGACACACACACACACACACACACACACACACACACACACACACAGAAACACAGAAACACACACAACCCCCCTCTCCTCTTATTCTCTGCTGTGTATAACAAGCAGCTGAACTCTGACATAGCCCCCAGCTGTCCAGGAGTCGGCAGTGACAATAAGTTTAAACACACACACACACACGCGCACACACACACACACACGCACACACCCACACACACACACCCACAACCCCCCCCCCCACACACACACACACACACACGCACACACACACACACACACACACAGAAGAGCAATAAACAGGACCTTGTTGAGAAAATGACCTGCATGAGCTAATTAATGGAAATTTCCCTCCGTCTTCATCATCATCATTATTCAAGAATCCTCTTAAATGTTCACTCCTACGCTTCTATTATCATTATTCAACATCTCCACTAGTATCAACTTTCAACTAAGCTAGTAGAGAGACAGAAGGGTCAGAGCTGCGCTGAAGGGCAATCCTTCTTCTGCCTTTAATAAATGTGCACATTTGTCTTTGATGGAGCCAGAAAGTGGAGTTGGTGTTTCGTTTGGGGAGATACTCTTGATGGGTGAAAAGACAAAGAAGAACTTTGTTGAGCTCAAGTATTGATCTCATAGTACTGCTCTTGATAACACCAGGTAGATAACACAATGGCTTAATTCCCTCCCTCACTTTCCCCCAACCCCCTCTCCTCCTCCCTAACATCCATGCAGCGTGATGAAGCCCAATATCTGTCGATTAGATGCAGCTATGGGCTGGTTTCAACACAACACAACAGGAGATATGTATGTTTATATGATGACAAGCAGCAAATCACAACCATTGAATGTTTGGGATTTTTTGATGCTTAAAAATTACTTTTCATTGATTATTCAAATAGTTTATTTTTCTTTTGATTGACAAATCAATAAATAGGAAATTGTTCTCTACATTCAAGGTTATTCAAGTCTGTTGTTTTCTTGTCAAGCTGCAGTGGAGGAATAGAAACAACACACACACACACACACACACACAACTTAATCTGAGACCTCATATTAACTTCAGATTGTAATTCTTCATACTCAGATGTTGTCCCCCATCACTCACATTGACTTTTGATTGACTTGAAACAATTTGAAACCTTTTCTTTGACACATTCAACATGGTGGTGTTTAAAAATATCCTGCTTTGAACATGACACAGACGGCCTCTGGCTCTTCATTACTCACTTATTGCACTTCATTTCTCTTTTTCTGGGAGTTATGAATGTTTAACAGGCACACACACACACAGAACCACACACACACACACACACACACACACACACACACACATAAGCCCCTTTTAGACAGCCTTTTCGTTGTGGAGTATTCCGGCGTTATTAAGCCCCGTCATCAGTCTAAACGAGGCTGAAAGGCGTAACAGAATATTATGCCTCTGAGACGCCAACGGAGGTCGTCACAGAGCCGCATCAGAGGCGAGATGAGGCGAGACGAGGCGATACGGCGTGCTATCTAAACACTCCGGTTCGCGCCATACTCCTACCCGCCTTTCCGCCATTACGTTGGAATCGTCTGTCTAAAAGGGACACACACTCTCTTTCTCTCTCTCTCTCGCTCTCTCTCTCTAAGGGAAAGTAAAAGGCCAAGAGACAGACAAAGTTTGATGTTGATGCCACTGTGGATGACTGTCATCCTGAGATGCCCCATCCACATCTTGAGCCTCACGAGGGGGGGGCAAGACACATGGAATGAGGTCAGCTCTGCCAAAAGGCATCACATCTCCTCAGTGTCATCAGCCCCTCTGTCTGTCCACTGGACGTCTCAGTCACGTCCACTAATCCAGACATCCTGTAGGAGGGTTGGATTTCCTATCTCAATAGTGTGAGCAGCAATGCAACGCCTCGAGCCATACAGCATCTCAAAGAGTTGTAAACAAGCGCTCCTGGTCCAGACTGGCATCACAGCGCTCAGACCCTCCTCCCCAGGCCCCACGCTGCCTGGCCCCCCCTAAGTCAAATTCTTTGAGGCCTCCCTCCTCCTGATTCCCTAACTTCCCTTTCTCCACCCTGAGTCGCTGCACCTTCTCTCCACACTTGACCCTCGTCGTCTCCTCTGTCTCCCCATCAAGCTTTTACTCTCTTTTAGCCCTCTCTCCCTCCAGCAGCAGCAGGCTGGGCAAATATGCACCCTGAGCAGCGGTAAATACAGGCAGCACTTCACATACAAGGCCTGATTACAATGACAAAGGCTGCCACACTTTAGGGAGGAGCTTGAGCAATTTGGAGGCTGCGGGGGCCATTGAGCGAGTGGCATATTTAATGGGCTTTGTGTGCCAGAAGAAAAGGTTCTGAGCTTCTGGGCCCAGCTGTCACTATGGAAAATATCAAACTAACACAGCACCCAACGCTCTTTGGCTTGCTCTCTTTTCTTATTTTTACCCCCACCCCCCCCCCCCCCCCTTACACACACACACACACACCCACCCTACCTCCATACCTCTCTCTCTCCACTCTTTTTTCTCTACTTAATGAGCACAAAAAAAGTGAAAGCTCAAGTCAGATAGAAAGAAAACTAAATGACAACTCCCTCTCTTGATCTGTTTCTCTCTCTCTCTCACACACACAGCCATGGTCTCACACACACACACACACACACACACACACACAGGCAAATATAATGCGCAGTAGGCTGACTCCAGCAATGATTACAACCCTAAACCCTGAGGGATAAATGACATTATTACATTTCACTACTTAATTAAGTGTGTGGATACTCAGCGTTAGCCATCATGCATGCATAATGCAGTAAGATATAGTCACTTCGCTTCAGAAAGCACCCTTTCGTTACCAAACGTACAGCAGAAGGAAAACACACAGCTCTGTGAAGGAAAAGGCATGCACAGAAACATATGGAATAAATACACATTAAGGGCAACAATAACAACTAAACTATGAGGCCTCACATGGCAAAAAATAACTCTTTAAGTGGATTTGCAGCAGTTTATTTTCTGGAAATTATTTTCTTCTCGTGATAAAGAGTCTTGGCTACAAAACAAAAGACTGAAAGATCCTCTGAAGCAAATCTTTGGTTATGCTTTCTGAATCCTTGTAGGCAAAGAAGCGCTCACACTCCAGATCCAACAGCATTACAGCAGCTCTGTGACACCGAGCATAATACACACACCCACGCACGGACACGCAGCCAGCTTGTGCCCGGGCGAGCGCACACTGGAGGCGAACAGCCACATGCACAAAGTCGCACGGCCGCATTCATTGAAACACAGCACAAAGCCAGAGTTGGATGTTGTTTCACCTAATCTCTGTGATACCACTGTGGTGCTGCTAAGCTCCAGAAAATCAGCTTAGCAGATGTCCTAAAGTGTAGGTGGCTTGTTTGGTGCGGCAAGAGAAGAAAACGTAACAAGAAGAAGAAGAAGTGGTAGGGGGCGGGGGCAGGGCCACAGATTTGGAACGGGGCCTTGAACGAGTCCAACTCAATCTGCCAGCACAGAAGGAACCTCTTTCTCCCTCCATGCTTTCTCCCTCCATGCTTTCTTTCTCCATGCTTTCTCCCTCCATGCTTTCTTCCTCCATGCTTTCTCCCTCCATGCTTTCTTCCTCCATGCTTTCTTCCTCCATGCTTTCTCCCTCCATGCTTTCTTCCTCCATGCTTTCTCCCTCCATGCTTTCTCCCTCCATGCTTTCTTCCTCCATGCGTTCTCCCTCCATGCTTTCTTCCTCCATGCTTTTCCCTCCATGCTTTCTTTCTCCATGCTTTCTCCCTCTATGCTTTCTCCCTCCATGCTTTCTTCCTCCATGCTTTCTCCCTCCTGCCTTCTTCCTTCAGCTTTCTCCCTCCATGCGTTCTTCCTCCATGCTTTCTCCCTCCATTCTCTCTCCCTCCTGCTTTCTCCCTCTGTGCTTTCTTCCTCCGTGTTTTCTTCCTATATCTTTCCTGGCTAAAGAAGTCATACTTGTGAAAATGATCATAACTTTTTTTTCACGCACACTGGTGGGAAAGAGCCCGGTGGGGAGGAGGCTGGTGGGAAGGAGGCTGGTGGGGAGGAGGCCGGTAGGGAGGAGGCTGGTGGGGAGGAGGCTGGTGGGGAGGAGGCTGGTGGGAAGGAGGCCATTGGGGAGGAGGCTGGTGGGAAGGAGGCTGGTGGGAAAGAGCCCGGTGGGGAGGAGGCTGGTGGGGAGGAGGCTGGTGGGAAGGAGGCTGATGGGAAAGAGCCCGGTGGGGAGGAGGCTGGTGGGAAGGAGGCTGGTGGGGAGGAGGCCGGTGGGAAGGAGGCCGGTGGGGAGGAGGCTGGTGGGAAGGAGGCTGATGGGAAAGAGCCCGGTGGGGAGGAGGCTGGTGGGAAGGAGGCTGGTGGGGAGGAGGCCGGTGGGAAGGAGGCCGGTGGGGAGGAGGCCGGTGGGGAGGAGGCCGGTGGGAAGGAGGCCGGTGGGAAGGAGGCTGGTGGGAAAGAGCCTGGTGGGGAGGAGGCCGGTGGGTAGGAGGCCAGTGGGGAGGAGGCCGGTGGGGAGGAGGCAGGTGGGAAGGAGACTGGTGGGAACGAGGCTGGTGGGGAGGAGTCTGGTGGGGAGGAGGCTGGTGGGAAGGAAGCCGGTGGGGAGGAGGGCCGGAGTGGGCCAGTGTGTGTGGTGTTATGGTAGTGAAGGAGGCACTGAAGAAGGCCGGGGCTCTGAAGGAGTATGTGTGTCAAGAGATGGTGCATATATGTATGGTATCCATAGTAACCCACTAATCCAACACAACATGGCTCGTGGATGCTGTCGTCTTTCATATTTTTCTCTCCAGCATTGCACTTGTCTTACTCGCTCATGCAGCTAAACTCATACACATCACACATACATGGTTGCTACGGAGTAATAAAACATCAAATGCTTCAATGAGATACTTGACTTCCATGGCGAGCTAAAAAACAACCTTTATATTGTCCGGTGTTGCTGCATCTCTTGCCTCTCAAGCATCTGAAGAAAATGTTGTTCATCCCACTGTGGTGAATGATGCACATGTGGCTGTCTCCTCTTCTTTACTAAGTGGCCGTGTGGTATGTAGCACTTTAGTGTCTCAATGGCAGTGCCTTCTATTTCCACGGTGACAGGAGGTTAAGAGGAAAAGCAGAACAAAAAGTGATGGAAGACAATCAAAAGCGCAACTGCTCCAAAGCTCTTATGACTTGACAACACTGTGGACCAAACAATGCAGTCTGTTCTTTTACAGTGTGCACATACCGGAGACAACAAATCCATAAATGATCCATGTTGTGTTCTTGTGCATGAAGAGTAAAAAGACAAATTCATTAATATTATTTGTCCAATAGCAAAGAAATCAAAAATGGCCATTCATGTGCGTTGTCCAGTAAGATGAAAGTTGTCTCAAAGTTAAAAGAAAAATCAACCATAAGGATTGAAGACAGAAAGCTGTTCACTGGTCCACCATGACGGAGAGAAGCTCAGCACTGATTGGATGAGAGTTTGGTGTGTCAGACAGAATTAAGCCAAAGATAACTTCTGATGTCATAGCTTCCAGCCTCATGTTGTCGATTTGTGAGGAGTTAACTGGAGCTTCTGCAAAGAAATGAGATTTATGATCTTAGACAAAAATGATTAGAGGGAATTGTTATCTTGTCACTTTATTAACAGTGTTGGGGAACTAGCAGGAGCAGATTTTCTTATGAATGTATAATTATTAATATCAATAGAATTATTGATATTAATAAGATTATTAATATAAACGAGAAAAAGCATTTCCTGCGGAAAATGCGTGGAAATGCTTTATGCTGAATATGTGAAAAGTTTGAAAAATCTGCAAAGCTGAAGAGAATATTCAAGAGCTGAATATGTGAAAAGTTTGAAAAAGCTGAATAGCTGAACAGAATAATAATAAAGCTGAATATTTGAAAAGTTGAAGGAGCTGAATAGCTGATCAGAATATGAATAAGTCTGAAAATGTGAAAAGTTTGAAAGATCTGCATAGCTGAAGAAAATATTCAAGAGCTAAATATGTGAAAAGTTTGAAAAAGCTGAATAGCTGAACAGAATATTAATAAAGATGAATATTTGAAAAGTTTGAAAAAGCTGCATAGAAGATAATATTAAAAAAGCTGAATAGCTGAAAATAATATTTAAAAAGCTGAATATGTGCAAAAGTATGAAAAAGCTTAATATTTGAAAACAATATTAAAAAAGCTGAATATATGTAAAATTATGAAAAGCTGTATAGCTCCTGTCCGCCAATAAGAGCGCACCTGCTGTCACTTCTGAGTGAGACAGAGAGCAGACATTTTAAAGTTTAAATGGAGTTTCTAGGTGAAAGTATGCCTGAGCAGGAGATGTTTGACAAAAAAAAACTACAAATCCCACTGACTACTCCTGTCTGCTGCTCCTGTCTGCCAATCAGAGCACACCTGCTGTCACCCTCAAGATCAGAGCCACAGGCGCGAAATGTGGACGCTAAGGCGAGTTAGAAATGTGTGATTTTCAGCGTTTCTTTGAAAATCTGCTCCTCGATTTGCATTAGATCGAATGAGGAGAAAAACAGACTTGGCCGCGCTTAGAGGTTGCTAGTTCAAATTCTGTAAATGTCACAGAGTTTTTGAGCACATTGTGAGAGACAGGACAAGTTTCTCTACAAAATTGGAAAAGATCACGTGTGTAGAGTGAAAACTGTGGCCGGGAGGAGTTTGGAAAGGAAAAAAATCTGAAGTATGACGAGGAGCTCTCACACTCTAACGATGATGTCACGCACTCTAGCAGGCGCAATTCACACCCATTGTAAACTCTGATCAGGTCTTAAAAAATCATCAAACATAAACTGTGATTGTAGGAAAAGTGTAAAAGATACAAAAGTGAAAAGATATAGCCGTATAGATCACATTATTGGGCATTGTTTAAAGTTTGAATGAAGTCTGTAGGTGGAAGTTTGTGGAAGTAGATACAGTTGAAAGAGCAGCATGTTTCAGAGGATTTTAAGCGGATCTCCATTGGTTTCCATTATAAAAGAAATATGGAAAAAGCTGAATATCTGAAAAAATATGAAAGGCTGAAAAAAAGTTGAAGAGGAGCCAACGTGAGATGAGAGAGCTGAACATTTTGATAGTTGAATGGTTTT